>KN042416.1:3804960-4103752 GCA_000739165.1 Podila verticillata NRRL 6337 | reverse complement strand
CCCAGTTGAGTGATCTCGGCAAGCGAGTTTCTATGAAATAAAAATATCTTTTTGATAAAGCACATTCGCATCCCCATGAAGGGAACAAAAAAAAAGAGTGATAGTTCCAAGTGACGTCAATAAAATATGAACGCAGGGCAGAACAAAGGTTATTTACTAGGCACGGGCATGAGAAATAGCGCACATAATATTTGGGTGGAATGTGGCGAAAAGGAAGTGCTATGATGGCTGTGATACACAACTTGATTAAAGATGGTCACCTTAAAAAAAAAGAGATCATCTCGCCATTGAAAACGAAGATGAGAGACCGGAATGGAGTTGTTGATGAGTGTTGAACAAGATCAGCATGTCCCACCCCGAAAATCGTAATTCGAAAAAAGGGCGTTCAGGGTCGTGGGATTTTGCCCATTTACACCACAGGTTGCACTGTTTTGGCTCATAGGAATCCCGTGGAACCTTATTTTTGCTCCGAAGCAGATCACGGTGCTTTTATACTCTTTCCTCACAACATTGAACGCCTCTTGAGAATTATAAAATGTCAGTTGCAAAGAAAATGAATGAATGCACATTTCGAGATGAAAAAGAAACGGTTTGCCATGAATATGAGCCTTCGCCCTCTGAAGCTCATATCTTCCACACAAACAGAAATTGTGAGATCTTTTACTCTTCGTTAACCTACCCCTCGCTTCGATCTTTGCGGGGGTTTTTTTGGTGTGACGGACGACGGGGAGAGGGACCCACACGACCATGGCCACAGGGTCGGTGGCGACGGTCAGAGAAACTGTGCGCTCAGCAGTGCTGGCATGAGAGAGAGGATCGAGGACCTTTTGCAGGGTTGGTAACATGGTCAGGGAGCGGGCGATGAGGGTCGAGGACAAGGCCAGCTGTGCTGGATACGACGAACAACAGCCAAAACTAGACGCGTCGCACAGAAACCTCACCACGCATCAATTTATGAAGGCGCACGTTGAGAACGAATCCAAGTAAAATGATCAGGATATCCCTCCATTCTACTTCCCGGCCACCAATATTTCCGGACCCGACATCGTATTTTATGTCAGGATCAATGGGGCACTTTATCCAGTATTCGTCCAGTTGAAATTACGGCAAGTTCTCGAGGGCAGCGACATTAAAAAGGCGCTCGCGACTGTCAGTGGCAACATCATACGGGGAAAGATGGACAAGGAGCATGAAAAGCTGCTGAAAGAGCAAGATCAGGAATCCAAACAAACGAATCGAAAGCTGGAGTCAACAAAGAGTATAGGATCAGCACAACCGCCGAAACTTTAAGACTATTGTTCTACAGGAGTTTATATCATCATGGTCATTACCTACCTATCAGAAGTTGTCAAGTTCTAGATTATCCACCCCGACTCAGAACCAGAGTTGGATGGTCTCCAACGTGTTTCTGTCAACATTGACGACCATAATTTTCCATAAATCTTTCCAGATCGACATGTCAAGTTCCTCGACAGGCTCAAGCAATATAAGCGACCAGCAACAGAAGAAGAGACTGCAATGCCTACAAAGAAGTCAAAAGTAGTTATAACGAGAGCAACATCGGATCCATTGTCTCGAAACGACTGACCTGCTTCACGTGTACAAATAAAAAAAGATGCAAGTTTTGCAAAAGAGAAATGCTGAGCAAAAAGCAATATTTCACTTGAACCGAAGGCAAAGAAAGAAGTAAAACGCAGTATGTCACAATGTCACGCTTCACTGAAAAAAACAAAAAACATTAAGAGCCAAAAACCGACGGATCAAATGCAACGTCGCAGTGAAACGCTTGGCTGCCTGAGTTACAAAACAGTCGCAATCAGATGCAAAACAACTATTCACGTCTGGCTACACCTTTTATTTTAGTATTCTTCACGTTGTTCGACTACGCTATCAATCAACATCGTATTTATGGCTACAACATGGGACGAATATGCACGGAGCCAAGAGACTGAGGCGGTCGCTTTTGGGCTGCCCATTCCTCATTTCTTCTCCACAACTCAATTGTTCTCTCGTCCATCCTCTCAAAAGCCCCAGCTCGGAACTCAAAGTCCTTGGACCAAACCATTGCCACCCTATCATCTTTGCCTCCAGCCTTCCAGTCCACCATGTCTGTCTCAACAGGGATTAATTCATCTTCCAGTCCGTACGCGAACCGGAAATACTTTTCCATCACAGAATGCCCAAATGCCTTTTCTTGTTCGGTCATGTACTGCTGACTCAGATCGGACATGGTTGTAAAGCCCATATCAGTGCCATGAGCCGCACCAAGACCCAAGCGCAAATTGTCAACAGCCTCGAGAGATCTGTCGACGTAGATCCGATATAACACCCGCTGTTTGCCCCCTGATGCAAGAAATCCTTCACAGGCTGAATGAGTGGGATAGGCCGAGAAAAGATCACCAAGTATCTTGCTTGAAAAAGATCTGGCCTCAGCTCCCGACTGAGGTTTCCCATAGATGAATTCGACTTCTTGATGCAATCTGGGATTAACCCAACGATCAAGGAAAGACTGCCACTGACGGATATCAGTCGCTCCGTGCGTGCTAGCAAAAAGAGTGCCTTCGTCCTTTGTGGTTCCAAAGATAATGGATTTAACCCCAGGATCGTAGTGAGACGAGTCCCTGGCTATGAGTGACCTCGGGCTTGGGAAGAGAAACTTGTTATCGAGGTTGGGATACAGAATACTGTCAGCACCTTTAACTTCTGGGGCCTTCATTAGGATATCTGCAGAAACGCCTCGTAGTGCTTGTGCGCGCTGGAGTAGTTCCTGTCCGATATTGCTTCCACTGGGGATCCTTTCATATTCTGCTACCGACGGCGCGACTTTCGCCTTGATATGGTTGTATAAATGGTCGAAGGTTTTTTGGCACTGGAAGTACGCATACCTTGCAAATATCAACCCAGCTCCACCAGAGTGTACGATTGCTCGAGAGAACAAACCATGATGGTTCTGGATCAACATGTGGTTCATGATTGCTGTCCCCCCTCCGGAATAACCCATCACGGTTACGTTCGAGGCATTCCCCCCAAAGACTCCAATATGCTCCCGGACCCACTCAAAGGCAAGTTTCTGATCTGCTAAACCCCAATTTCCGAATGCGGGGTCTTGGTCATGAGTTCGATGGTGAAGAATGTTGTCAGGGTCTGAATCAAACTCGAAAGCGAGCTCACGGGATGCAAAGTAACCAAGACAACCGAGGCGATAGTTGATAACGACCACTATCACGGGTTGGTTGGCCTTGACGGATGCATGGACGAAATTAGACATATCTAAACATAAATGTACGACATGTTCGATTAGCAGAATTGACAAAAAACAAGAAATAGAACAGGTTCGTCTCTCAAATGAGGGTTGAGTCCTACCATACACCGGATGTGCATTCCCACCATGACGAAGCTTTCCCCCATGAATATAAACAATTACAGGAATCCCACCAACTGGAGGTGGGGCCTCCAGCGCGGGAACATAGATACAAAGATTCAAGCAATCTCGTTCGGAGAACAAGTATTGGAATCCATCGTCCACAGCCGGCATACCAAAGAGCTTTATCAGGCCGTTGCTCTTACGGACCAGCGTCTGTGGGCACATTGGACTATTTAAATCAGCGTAGGCGTTAGTTTTGCTGTTGCAGTTGGTATGACGTTACGAAAAAGACCAAGTTAAATTTAGGTACCCGTAGCGGGTTGCATCTCGAACATCAAGCCAAGGCTTGACTGGACTGGCCTGACGCCAACGCTTGGTGACGACAGCATAAGGAATGTTAAGGAATCGAGCCAGACTGCGGCCCTCATCCCTAACTCCGCGAACAGAACCTTGACCTGGGATGTCTACCACTGATTGGAGTCCGAAGTTGACAGTTTCAGTATCGTATTTAGTTGGAATCATGACGGCGAGTGGGGAACGTGTTGTGAAAGGAAAATAAACTGCTGGAGATGATCTGCGCTTGAAAGAGAACTATTTAAAACAGTTCTGCGACAGAAAAAAACGAGTAGTGTTAAAAGAAAGGAGGAATACCAACGAGCAACGTAACACTCCATTATCTTTGTGCTTGATTCCCTTACTTTTTTGCGTGAAAAGAATCGGCAATGCGGACTACTGCCTTTATTGTTCCTCCTAGATGCAAGAGAGCAAATCGGGACCCTTTTGTTGGCAATGCCCACAACCTTTTGCTAACAGTCTCAATCGCATATTTCACTCACTGGTCGCAGGTAGTTTCGTCGACCAAGCCGACATCTCTTCGAGTTTAGTTTGAGGAGGCCCCATATGGACTAGTATCAACATATATCAGCCACAGTCAAAAGAAGGTATTCGATTCGTGCCACTCCGTTTTTTTGGATGATAGCAAGCCGAAAGTCGCAGAAGAAAAAGGGTGCAACCAGCCCCTTTTCTTTAAGTCTCCTCTCTTGTTTTTTAGTCAACATGATTTTGTTTTGGAGCGTGGTGCAAACCCGCTCACTGTTCTCTTGGTTGTTCGTTTTCGTCCTCGGGGTGCAGTACAAACCTCCTTACTGTTCTCTTTCTGTCAGTAATCGAACAAGGATGAATGATCACTGCAATGGCACTCCTTGATGTCTTTCCTACTGTTTTTCTCGTACGATCGCTTCCACTCAGACCTTGCAGGTGAACTAGAAAGATGCCAATCCCTCAGCGTAAACCTTCCCAACCAGAAGAGTGATGTGTGAATTCTCACTGCGTATTTGGTATGATCTTATAAAACTCCCAACTTTTTTTGGTTCCAAACATTGAATCCCTTCGTACCCCACTATTCAAAACTCATCCTCACTCACCTAAAACCTTTTCAATCCCAAACAAAACAAAAAAATCAGCCATCAATACAAAATGTCCACTCCCTTCGCGCCCGCCTTCACCGGCAAGAGTATCGCCCTCACGAACGCAAATTTCTGGGTCGGTTGTAGCGCGGCCCTTCATCTGTCTCAAATATTTGAAAAAAACTTCAAGGACGTCGAACTGGTATGTCTCGCCCGAGACGACGAAAACATCGATATGCTCAAACAGCTCAAGAACGTCAGGGTGGAGAAAGTCGATTACGAGGACGAGGCGACTCTTAGGAACGCGCTCCACGGCGTCTCTTGCATGATATTGTTCATGGAGATGGACGAGCGAAAGGTTGAGTTCGGCAAGAATCTCGTGGCTGCGATGAAAAAGGAGCACATAAACTCATGCTTGATGGTCTCGATCCGAGGTGCAGGAGATTCACGATTGCGCAGTCACAAAGCCTACCGCGAGGTTGAACAAGAAGTCGAGAAGAATTTCTCCAATTATGTGATCCTTCGAAAGGCCACTGTCTCCCAGACCTTCCTGTTTTGGTCCCACAGCGTGGAAGAGCTGGGTCAGCTCCCTATGGTGGTTGACCAGGACGCCTTGTCGACCTATGTTGATTTAACAGACGTTATAGCCGTCATTGAAACCATTGCGATCGAGCACTGTCGGCTTCACTCCCAACGTCCGAATTCTATTGTGGACAGCTTTGGAAAGTACACAAACAAGATATACACCTTGACCGGTCCCGAACAGATTCATCCTGGCGGCGTTGTCGAGATCTTGAACGCATCAAGTGACAACAACGTTGAATTCAAAAAGGTGTCTCGTGAGGAACTCGGGCAGTATTTCAGATCGCTCAGCAAGCACGAGGGCTGGGAAAAGGTGGATGCGGAGCAGTGTAAGAGTTTTTTGAAATCGCATGGGGGGCACCGCCATCATTATGCGCCGAGTCTGCCCGTGATTGATCTGATTTTGGATGAATACGAGTGGTGCAGCATCGACAGTACATTGTCCCCCGATATGAGAGAGATCCTCGGCCGTGAAGGCAAAACCCTCCGCGACTTCTTCTTGAAAGAAAAGGAAGCGTTCAAGCCTCATCGTGCGTACCGTGCCACTGCAAAGTTATAAATACAGAAACAATAGAGCGAGTCGTTGTGGTGTACGTTAGCAGTAGCATATAAAAAACCGCGCTATGAGACAGGCAAGATAGCGAATGGGCAACCTGGTTCTCGCAAGAGAGAGCATAGAAGTGAGCAGAGAGTAGAAAGGTTGAAAGTAAAGGTGTGGACCGAAACAAAAGAGTTTTAATAACACCCAGGGCGCCGATGAGGAAGTGAATCAAAATAGTACATGGGCCTGCATCGATACGACTTCCAAGTTGCCTGCCTTACCAGATGCCACAGTTGATGCCAGTGGTGTGCAGCATGTTGTCATCAATGTTGGTGATAGCAACTTTGGCGAGATCCTTCCCAAGGATCATGTCGACTCATTGATCAACTGAAAAATGCAGGAAGGCGCTCTGCTGGCGACGATGACAGTGATGGCGAGAATCGTTCTAAGCAGAAGAGAAAGTAATCGATTGGTTGACGCCTGCCATCTTCAATTTGAAATAAATATTCTCTGAATCAACAAAATCTTGGTCAACACAGTGCACGTTCATTGCAACCTCATACAAAAAAAATGTATCATCGCAACAAGTCTGTGTCAGACCAATTGCAATATATTCCGTGGCAACGCCTTGCAAAATATACTCCTGTGGCAAAGCCGTGCAAAATATTCCCGAGGCAGCAGCATGCAGATTTCTTCCGTGGCAACGCTGTGCAAATTTCATCGTGTCAGCGCCGTGTAACTTGTTGAGTAGCAATTATTCGTAAAATTGTACTTTCTTAATTCTTCTGCTTTATTGTGTATAATCCATGATCTGATTCAAGTCGCCATACACTAGGTTGATCTTTGTAGCCTTCCCTTACCCTATAGCATTTGTGAAGAATGTTCTCAAACTGCGATACTGGTCGTGGTTGAGCTATCCTTTTCTGAAGCATCCTCTGATATCCACCATGCAGGTTGAGGCTGAACCGTGTCGTGATTTCCAGTCACCTTGATCCCAACTAGACCAGCTACCATGACTGCCTTGGTCTCTATGCCATTATCATCGAGTAAGACTGGTACGTCGGCGTATCCCGCAGGAATATCGCCGGTCTCGACACGATGGAAAGCAGTATCACCTAGCGTCAGCCCGCCGTTTTTCCTGTAAAGAGACACTCCTTCAGAACTGAAGAAGCAGAACGCTGTGATCCAACCAGAGATGTAGGACGGACCACTACCACCCCGAAGGTGCGCGATTTTCCTCCAAAAGTCTTTAGTTTCTTCAGAATCAGGATTGTTGAAAGTCTCTACAAAGCCGGTGAGCACCGCCTTGAGTAGATTGCGCCATTGAGTAGTCTCCTCGCCATATTCTGTGAGCTTCTCGATCCTAACAAGGAGCTTCTCCCAGTCACCTTTCTCGCCTAGTAGAGTCACAGCTGGTAGACCGCATTCTGTGAAAATACTGTACTTGAAATACTTCTTGAGAGTCGACATCATGATAACACTCGTGATGATTCTGTCGTCAGTCGTGGTGGTAGAGAAGTCTGGCATAATCCACTCACGGAGTTCCGGGTCGAGAACATGTTTTTGGATCAACTCTCCCATCTGCACTGCCAGGTTTCCAAAATCCCACGAATGTAGAGGACCGGAAGTTTCGATTGACAATTGCTTCTGGCTTTCATGTGCGACGAAAAGGTGGCGTAACCTCTCAGCGTTTGCATTGAGAAAGAAGTTAAACTGAGAAAGAATCGCTATCCACGCATCGTCGGGACGGATGACGAGGTGGTGATGTTCGTTGTACGCCTTCAGAGCTGTGTCAACGAAGCCGTTGTTGTACCTCGCAGATATGAGTAGGTCCTTATCGGAAGATTCCTTGGAGGGGAGAGGAAAGGAGCATCGAAAAATCTCGCCTTTCTTTTTTTGGAGTGCTCTGTCTCCTTCAGCGATGGCATAGGGGTTGTTGATGTAATATTCGGCGGTTTTAGGCTTGGAGTGTCGAGTGTTGACGGCCTCAAGAGGTACATCGCTAGGGTTGGTAGTGCATGGTGGAGGGTGTGATACTGAGGCTGATAATTGCGAGCTATGAGTTGGGAAACCAACGACTATTTAAATGAAAATGAAAAATGAAAGACCTGTTACTCAATGGTCAACATGGTGCATGTTGGCAAATTTTGATGCCATGTTGCATGAATAATTCTCCAACATTATGCGCATATCACCAGTTCAAGCTACGTTTCTTCTACAGCGCTTTCCCTATGTCCAGGCTATACTTCAGCTACATTGTAAAACAAGCAGAGGTGCGGCCGAAGAGCTACTGGATTTAGATCATAGTAGTACATTTGGTCACACTGGCTAATTTGACAAACTTCGCAGATATTAAAGGGGCCACTGTCAGAGAGAGAGAGAGAGAGAGAGAGATCCTGCAGGACGAAAAATAATTTATCTTTGCTTCGCCATCTTGCTGACAAATAGGTGACGGTCTGTGCGCACTGCAAGGCGAGGGTTAAACTTTTACTTCGCCATTTTCGTGTCAGGCTACACTTCAACTATGTCGGAAACAAGCAAAGGTGCAGGCGAAAGCTACTGGATTTGGATCGTAGTAGTACAAGTTCTCGAGGGCAGCGACGTCGAGAAAGAGCTTGCAACCGTCAGCAGCCACGCCTCCAAAAGAAGATGCACAAGGAACAAGAGAAGATGCAAAAGGAACAGAAGAAATAACAAAAACAGCGGCAACAAGATTCGACAGCAAGTATCCAGCCTGATCAACAGCAACCCACGACTGCAGGACTACTGCCCGACCGGGACATATATTAGCGTGGTAATCACCTACCCTGCTGAGGTTGTCAATTTCCAACTTGTTCGGCCTGATCCTGAACCCAAACTTGAGGACCTCCAGCGTGTGTCGATCGATATCGATGACAACAGCTTTCCGAAGATCTTCCCACGTCGCCATGTCGATTTTTTGGACAAACTAAAAGGACACAAAAAAACGGCGCTTGGACGACCATCAATCTCAAGCATCAAAAAAGAAGAGGGCGAATAATCCTCACAATGCGACGAGCGAAAATCCTCAAATCGACAAAACAAAATAAAACAAGTTCTCACTGCAAACATAATCTTCGCGCAATCGGACAGGTATGATCAATACAGACGTCGACTATTAAGCAAGCCAAGCGCCTCAGTAACGCTGGGAGGAAATAAAGAAGCCATGTTTCCAAAAATGGAGTAGCCCTGTATACAGCGTCCCCATCCACTTTCCGTTTTAAGGAGAACGTCATGATTTTCGGAGTATTATTGGGTGTTTTTGTCGTCATGGTCTTTGCTTCATGCAATTTTTTCCCTCGCAAACATATATATTTTATATCATCTGAAGCTGTATTAACCATGCGATGATAATCTCTTCCCCCCCTCTCGGAATTTTCAAGTTTGCACGAAAATTTCTATTCGTGTCTCACTCATGTGGAAGATGAACGAGGCATTACATCAACCCCTGGTGGGAATGACCGCACTCGGAAATCTCCGAGACTGCCAGCCTCCTCCTTTGAGGTGCTTAAAATGCATTCTTTCTCGCACTTCCTCTCTGTCGCACTTTTCCTCCCCATCGCACTTTCTTCACTCTTGCACTTTCACTCGCATTCTCTCCCTCAATACGCTTACACTCACTTCCCACATTTCTATCTCTTTTTCACCTTCTACCGTTTTATCGCTCGCACTCTTTTGCACACTGCTTTCCTTCTCCAGTTGGTCATGCTCTTGTCTCGTATCCGCCTCGCTAATCACATCACCCCCCGCACTCTTTTGCCTCATATCACTATCGCTTTGCCAGTCAACCGCCATCTAGCCACCAGCTCAACTATGTCGGACGCTTCTGCTCAGAATCAGCGCATCTCGGACCCAGTCAAGAAAGACCACAGGGAGCTCGAGGAGTACTACCACAAGATCCTGAACGCCAAGGGCGAGGACGAAAAGACTCGCTGGGCTAACCAATTTACTTGGGAACTTGCCCGCCACAGCGTTGGAGAAGAGTTAATCATTTACCCTTGCATGAAGCGATGCCTTAAAGACGGTGAATCACTCGTTGCGAAGGACCTTCAGCAGCATCAGGAGGTATCACTTGCTTTGTTTTGTACAGTCGATCCATGCTGTTATCATGTCCATTGACTCATTGAGAAGATGATATGTGCAAAAATATCTAAGCACCCGCCCTCGTTTTTTGCCTCTCTCATTGTTTTTTGTTCTGTTCTATGCAGGTGAAGGAGCAGCTCTACAAATTCCAAAGTATGAAGGCCACGGACCCGGACTTTGAGCCCACGCTGCGCGCAATGTGGAAGGACCTGGCCCAACACAACAAAGAAGAAGAGGAGATGGACCTTGTTGAGCTCGAGCAAACCCTCAACGCGGAGGAGTCTGCCGACTTGGCCAAGAAGTTCCACCTTACTAAGAAGTTTGTACCCACACGCAGTCATCCTTCTGCTCCCAATGAACCGCCCTTCGAGACCGTTGTGGGACTCCTCACTGCTCCCATTGACAAGCTCCATGACATTTTCAGCCGCTTCCCCAAAGACGATTAAACAAGAACACACGCGCACAAAAGAGAGAGAGGGTGAGGTAGTGCGCTCTATTAGCCTCCTCTCTCTTCATCTGTCGTCCACTCTTTTTTCAACACTGTCAAATAGCAATTCTTTCATTGTATTATAGCAAACGTTCTTATATCTCAGTCGAATACAAATTGGGCTTCTTGCACCGTCTTCTATCAAGCTTGTATCTTACCGCTTCGAGTCCATTATCTCCGTGTCATGCAAATTTGAAATAATGGTGTGTTTGTATTTCGAAATACATCTGTGGAGGAGGTGGTGTGTTTTAAAATACGTGATTTTTTGGATGTCAAATGCCCGGAAAAATTCCGCTGTGTGTCCACCCCTTTTTTTGATTTTTTTTTTGGTTGATGCTTTGTTTTTCTTTTCCAACGTCCATCTTCCCTTCCGTATTTGAACACACTTATGTCTTGTTGGATTTTGCCGCATCTCAAAAAAAATTGTGTTCAAATGCGCGCGTATTTCAAAAGCGAAATGGCAAAGATTGAAAGCCCCCAATGAGAATATTGCTGCATGCACTATGGTCTACGCCATATTTTCGTGTTCTTTGTCTCTTGACGCCAAACGCGCCTCCTCTCTCATTTCTATACCGAGCGATTCGATGATGGGAGGAGTTTTTTCAGCTTGCATGCATCGTAGTCTACGCCATTCGAGATTTATCTCTTCTTCAATGAGTTCACACTTTGCGTATCCCCACATCCTCTCTCAATGGCAACTGGGAAAGCTATAAAAACGAGCCCCTTCCTTTCACCATCCCAACTCTCCATCAATCACTCTCCCATCCTCAAAACAATCTCTTCTCGAACGTATGCCACACTCACTTGAACCTACTCCATGTTCCCTATGCACTTTGCATTTCGCGTCCAAGCCATGTATTGTACACTGCAATTTCTACCGATGTCCCCACATTTCAACTTCATGACGAGAGTTCGTGTGCTTCTCTGAAACACGATCAGCTGTGGAGAGAAGACATGAGGAGCTTTGATCGCAATATGCAGCGTAAACGAGCCCAGCCTAGCCACGATGAAATGAATGCATAGAGGTGGCTATCGTCGGTAGGCGGTGCTTTACTATCCATGCTTCGATCTTGGACGTTAAAGTTTGAAATGGACCTATCCTCCAGTTTGAAGGCACTTCGCCATGGTCAGTAATGGGAGAAAAATTAAAAAAGTCGTTCCCTGAGGAGCAGAATTGGTGTACTCCTTCTCTTGAATTCTTCAGACCCCCACCACCCAAGAAAAAAAGTAGTTGCCAAGGAATCGATTTGAAATACAGTGCACTCCTCCTCATCATCATCGTCACCATCATCATTGCATGTCATTAATGAGTAACCAAACTTTTTCAAGCAACAATGCTCAAGGTCAGTAAAAAGACAATTTTATTCCAGCGTAGACGCCTACATCGAAGTTATCATGCGATTTCGCGACATCCTTAATATAAATAACTAGCTCATGTGAAGGAGGAGGACAGGGAGGACGAAGGGAGGGATTGTCTGCTCCATAGACTACTTTAACTCGTGAAAATAAAAGAAACAAAACCGCGAGGGATGCCGTTCTTCAGAATCACTGCCTGATGGTGTCCAGTGTCAGTCATCGTCGGACCGGAGGAAGAACACTGAATCGAGCAAATAAAGGAGTTGCAGCGACATCCCGAAACGCGCACATCGGCCGAGACTTCAGCGTTCGCCATGCCAATGTACCCGGCTTCGCCTCGAACCAGATCAAAGTTATACGAAAGCGTGGTCGATTCTTCTGCGGTGTTGCTGTAGCCATAGCCGACCGTGGTCGTGAATTCCATGCCAATACCAAAGGGCTTGGCGCCAGCCGTGATCGACAAGCTGACCTCGGCACTGTGTGTGGTCGAGACCGAGACGGACTTTGCAAATCCAATCGTGCAAGTAGCGGTAGTACAGATAATATCATCGGAGATCTGTCTGGTAGGAATCACGCGAATAACAGGTCTGCTAAGGATCTGAATCTGGCAGTGGGCAATGAAATTTCCTTTTTCATCCTCACCGCAAACTTTGGCCTTCAGAGATTCCAAGTACATGGGTTGGTTGTAAGTGGTCGTCATTTCTTTTTGAATCACCTCCTGCATCATAGCATTGAGGTCCACGTTCTTGCGAGACCTGGTAGGAGGGAGGTAGATGATCCCACCATCGTCACGTGGCTTGGTGGGAGGCTCGCGGTGACCAGCATGAGTGAAGACCTCTTGATTGCGAGCATCCGAATCGAAACAGGTCGGGGCAGCGGATGCAAGGGAAGCGAGCAAACCGACTACGGTAATAAGAGACAGAGCTTTGCGCATTGTTGTAGAACTTTGATAATTGAGTAAGATTGGATGGAGAGCGCAATAAGTTGTGGGTTAGTGGCTGGACAGTACAACGCGAACGCGCGGAGCAGATGTGTCGGGAAAGACATAATAAAGTAGAAGAAGTTGGAAGGAATGTACAGTCATAGTCGACTATGTTACCTGAAGGAGTGCGTGTGCGTGGATGTGTGCGAGAGAGAGCGAATTGAGTGCACAGTTGGATGAAAAGAAGTTAAAGACATTGGGCACAACTTGCCATCCTTTTATACATTCAACATTCAACATTCGACGTGGCTAGAACATCATAACTCGCTAAATTTATTTGATGATGCATGTTTGATTTTTCCTACAATGCATGGCCGGGACAAGTGCCTTGAGGCACGCACAGGCCGCTGCACAAATACTTGGTTGCTTAAGCAAGAATATTTTCATGCTTCCGTAAGTTTTTTGTTGCTTGCTTCTGAGGGGAGCATTTCTGTCATCTTGCCTAGATGAAAGATTAAGATAGTCACTGAAAGTAACAAGTGGAGGCTTCGTTCTATTTGACTGGTGGCTCCTTGGCAGAGGCCATTGGCAACGGAGAGAAAAACGAAAAATATAATACTGTGTGTGAATATGTCTGACATCCTCCTGCGCAGAGTTTAGCACACATAAAAGTGCGCGCCAAGTCAGAGTCCTAAATAAAGTCTTTACTCACTTCAACCAATATCGACGACAGCTGACGTTCACTCCCGCCTCTCTCTATCTTTTTTTTTCTCGCAGTGGACTTGGGGTCGGAAGAGGAAGAAAGGTATCGTCTAGTCTGCATGCGCGCTTTGCAAACGAATGCCCAAGCATCTTTTCGAATTGTTATGCTTGTTATGCTGAGCCTCAGGGAGACGAGGGATATTGGCCAATGGAAGATTAGCCAATGGAAAATTAGCCAATGGAAGATGTATAAATGGGCTCGATGTTTCTGAGGAGGATACCCACACGCGCACGATTATAGAGCAATTGCCAGTAGATTGTTGTCTGGGACTACCACGTCCCTTGTACCTTCCCCCTCGGAACAATATCGGCCTTTTATGCGGTCACATGATTATACAAACACCAGAAAATGACACCTCCTTGAGAGTTTAGCTTAAGGACGCATGCATTGTGCGCTGTATGAGACTAACGGATTGCATAAGGTGCATATGCTGCATATTCGACCGACCGACCACGTGCCATGCATGAATGCACAATGCGATTATTATTAACCATTTAACTAAGAAGGATCTGAAGCTGGCCACTTGAAGGAAGACTGTTAGATAAAGTACCAAGTACAAAAGTATGCCCTAGGCGGCAATGTGGCGATATGACTCGGCTACGAAATGATAATGATGGAAGAAGAAAGGGAGCGACAAAGGAGAAGCGTGAGAGAGGAAGGAGTACGATTTTTTACTGGTGCCCCGGGAAGCGAAATGGGGTAAGCACTCAGTAGATACTGTTGTTGTTGTGAGATAAACATTGCAAAATTTCATCCATTCGCATGAATCAACTTGCCCGTTTGTGCGATGAAGAGATAGAGTCTATCCTGGATAACCTTGTTTTCGCAGCGGTCAAGGCACTTCAGTGGAGGAGCTTTGATCCAGCAAACTTTCAGCTGCTCTGACGCACTTCGAATGCGTTGCGCGGAGAGACTATGCGGGCGCATGGTTAGAAATGTCTAGAGTGTCATGTTTGTGCGCCATGAGTAATCCTACGTAGCTTAGATAGGAAGAAAATCCAGCATATCGTTTCAGTTGTTCTCACGCACCTCGAACGTGTTCCGCGGAAGTGACTCTACAGGCGCATGGTCAAAATCATCTGGGGCTGTGGAGGAGTTTTGCATCAGTATAGCAAAGGCGCGGCAAATCAAGGAGCTAATAACAGCTAAGGGACAGTAGCTAAGCAACACGGCTTATTAGTATATACAGTAAGCGAAGGTAAAATGAGAGTGCTACGAATTCCTTATGGACCATCTCAACATGGAACGACGAATATCAGCCATCACCACACAAAAGACCCTATTTAGCCGGCACCATTCTGAACGATCCTGTTTTCGTCAAGGAACATCCCCACAATGTGTCCACCAAGAGGGCTCAGCCACGCGTCATCTTTGATTTGTGCAGGATGGTTGTGACTGAAAGTAATTTTCAGATCAACAAAGGGATCACTTTAAAAAATCTTCCAGAAGTGGCTTGCATTGTCACGATATCAAAGGACCAGTCGGTTGACTCGAGTGTAAGTCTGGTCATCTCCTGCGGTGGCATGATAGAAAATTCGATCTCATTCGACACGAAATTAAAGCGTTCAAATTTGCGGCGTGCCGATATGAGTTCTTCAACTGGGCCAATTCGCTCATGCGTTCCTCGGCCAACATGCTGGTGCATGCGTCGGCCATGCCGCTGATGCAAGAGTCGGCCAGAATTGAACCTGCTAGATGCCGCCGATTTGAATCAGCTGGACCTGACCCATTCGAACGATGCCAACCTGGCCAATTTAAAAATTTAAGAGCGGTCAAATTGAAAGCACTCGAGCGGCCAATTTGAACTGGCCGGAGCAGCCAATTCAATTTAGACAGACTTGCCAAATCGTTTTGTTCAGCACGGCCAAATAACTTTATTCAGCACAGCCAAATCACTTTATTCTGTGCGGCCATTTTGCTTATGCAAGAGTCGACCAAGTTATGCGAAAAGCACAAATAATCGTTGCTGGCGCACAAAGTTTATGCAAAGTTTATGCTTCGCAGGGTCCCACGAAATTTCCCATATGAAAGAATGGTTTTTTCATGAAAATGGTTTTTTTGTGCATTCCCTTAATCAATGATTGGAGCTGCGCTACAGAAGCGTAGTAAAGTGTTTCGTAAGCAGAATTTTGGAATGTCTATAAAAACATCCACAGTTATCTCTCACAATCCTTTTGCAAACATTTCTCACAGTCATCTTTCAGAAACACCTCTCACAACACCCTACCTCTGTTCCTTCCTAACTTTCAACAAAATGTTGCCCACTGAAGCGAACAATCCAAATGCTCCTGTCACTCTCAGCGAGCGCTTTACCATTTACTCACCCCTGCACCGAGTCTTTGCCTCAAGATATGGACCTGACGCTATTCGTATCAACAAGAGGCCCGCCGATGAATTCTGCTATATGACGCTAATTGAGTATGTCGAGGGTACCAACAAGATTCGATTCAACCTTGATAACGGAGCTGTTGTATTCCGACATTCACAGAATGGCAACCTTCACTCAGAGCACACTACCGCGACCCATCCCAGCCAGCTTTTCGAGTTGATCCCAAGACCCGATGGTACCTTTACCATCAAAGCTGACGACGGATTGTATGTCAGTGCTTACGATGCTCACTATGCTGGTGGATTTATCTTGAGATCTTCCAAGAGACAGCCCGACGAGCATTGTATTTTCGAGATTCGAAACGTAATCAAGTCAGGATCTATCGACGATATCAAGAAAGTGTCCAACGAGAACGAGGCTGAGGTCGCAAGAGCCCAAGTGGAAGCCTGAGTGCGGATTTTTAAGAAGCCCACTCACTAGCGAGCAATCTTTGGTGTTCATTTGATAGTAGGCATTCACCATTTCTATGAGTCCCACGTCCTGAGAGATTTCTTCGCTAACCAGCAGCGTTTCCTGTGTGTTTCTCATCTTTTCTACACTGGAACTACTGTAAATAAAAAGGTAGCGATTTTTTTACAGAGCACCAATGAATTGAAATTCGAATTTCCAACTAGAGGTGTACAGTTAGAGGGGGAAGGGAGTGAGATGGTGAGAATGTGTACAAGAGAGGAATGAAAGAAACAGAGTTGAGAGTGGGATGAAGAAGGAAAAGAGAAACGCAGGCAAATTGATCGCCTCAGTCATTTCGGATACAGGCGAGGGGCGAGGGTGCAGTACTTTCAATCCACTCCATCTCATTTTGGATATGGGTAAGGAACAGGGGTGTAATACTTTCACTCCACTCCATCTCGTTTTGGGTAGAGTTCGGATGCAGTCTGTACCCCCTTTGCCAGCCATCAATTGGAAACGCAGCCAGGTTGCCTTGCATGACGAGTTCTGCCTTGCCAACTGTATCTCGCCTTCCTCCCGTTATTCTACTTCATTTATCTCTATCTTGTCTTCAGAAATCTTGACACTAATCTTGAAAAACAACATAGAACCTCTTGTCTTCCTGATCCTTGTACTCGCGATTCTTGTGTCTTTGCTGGTGTTCATATCTCTTCTTTAAGTTCTGTTGATATTCCTGTACATCCTATCTTGTCTCCTGATATTATCCTTCCTGATGATCTTGATGCCCCTCTCAACTAGGACAAAATCGCCATGGCCTTCAACAAGATTTTCCCCTTCTTCCTCATCCACGTCTTCGCTCTCGTCGCAATATCCCAGGATGCGGATGCCGCCACCATCCCCTCCTGGCGCACTTGCAGCGACAACATGTCCAAGACCAAAACCTGCTGCAGCCGCGCCGGCGACGACTGGAATGGCGGCTCGTGCAGCCGGGACCACATCGGAAAGTACAAAGCCTTTCTCATGAGCTGCCCGGACCTCAACGACCAGTACTGCTGCTGGTACTAAAGAGAGAGAGAGAGAAAATGAGAGAAAATGTTGAGTCGTAAGCATTAGTTGTCTCTTTCCTCTCTGGCTTGATCGTACTTTCCTGGAAAAGCATAAAAAAACGGGTTTTTATTATACGTGACAAGCTTTATGCGACCAGAAGATAGAGGCACGCGCTTCAGTACTGAAACACGCACGCGGCGCGATGGTGGCGCTGTTGGCTCCAGCTGACCAGAGAGCATGGAGCGAAAGGACAGTCACGAATGGCGGCAAGGGCGGCGTTATCAATTGACGTTGTCCCTCTCCAATCACTCACATTTGTTTGATTGGGGACAAATGGTATGACGAGGGAAAGAAGAAAGGAAGGGCAAATGATATAAAAGAGAACGCGCACTTCCGCGTTTGCGCACCGAAACAACAAACCCACTTTCTTCACTCTTCTTTCGCACACACACACACACCTTCATCTACACATTCTCACTGACATATCCTACAGTACATCAATATGGCCCACAACGACAACACATACGTCGTCAAGTACTTGACCGTCCTAGGCCGTGCTTGTATGTGCACTCCCCTGACCGTTTGCCCTTTATTTTCACTCATGCCTCGTCTAATACTCATCCTTTTGTTTTTGTTGTTTGCGATTAGGCAACGCCCGAATTATGCTTCATCTGTCTGGCGCAAAATACACCAACGAGTTTGTCACAAATGAGCAAGTCGCAGCCGACAGAGCCGCATTCCCCTTTGGAAAAGTCCCTGTCTTGGTCGTGAACCGTCCCGACGGCACTTCCTTTGAGTTTGGCGAGTCGATCGCCATAGAGGTACGAAAAACCTCATTCGACGCCGCAATTTGATATCATTTTCAGCTTTCCCCCCGCAGCAACCCTGACTTTCTTTTTGGGTGTTTGCTTCCTTTCGCACTGGATCTAGCACTACCTCGCCGAAAAGCTTGGCTTTCTTAGTTCGAACCTAGACGAAGCAACTGTGATGAAGTCGGTGGCATTCAACATCTACTTTGAGCTGTACAGTCACTGCTTTGCGGGCAAGATCCCGATCCAGGAGGCGGTCGCGGACCCAGCGTCCGAGTTCAACACGAAAGCACTACCCGAGTTCATTACCTGCCACGAGAGGTGGTTGAACAAGAACGGCAACAATGGGCACTACTTTGGCGACAAGCTAACGTACCCAGATATTGCGCTCGTCAGCTGGGTCAGGATCATGGACGGGTTGGGCGTGACGATGAAGGAGACAAGCCCGATCAAGAAGCTGGAGCAGACGGTCAAGGGGTTGAAAGAGTGGGATGGCAAGTACGAAGCGTTCCATCCTTTTGGAGTCATCCCTGTGTGAAAAATAGCATGCTCAAAAGAAAGAAAAATAAAATGCGCGCGAGCAACAAATTCATGCACGCATTCCCTGGTATCATATAATCAAATTCTCACGGCAAGCCAGCAAGGGGGGGCCTGGGCGGTGGCTTAGTCGTACAAAAAAATGAGACCCTTGAATATTCATGTTGGGCTGTTTCCTTTGGTCTAAATCAGTGATTATTTTGCTCTGCTGTCCGGCTCGAAAGCCCAGTTGAGCTCCAAAGTGAGGAGCGATTATGAGACAAAAAATTAGCATACGTCCGTGGCCGCAGAGGGCTGGCACACAGTATCATGGGACACGCTAAACGCCTCCAGAAGTGAATAGTCGAACCATGCATTTTATGGATTTCCTTTTTGCCCCAACGCTCTTCAGTCAAGAAAACCCTCGTCATTTTGAAATGATTTATTCGAACGCATAGATCGCAATACGTTTCTACTTTCACAAAACGTCTCCTCATTCGATCGCTTATTTGGTTCTGCACTTCGTTATTCTTGCTTGTTCCAATTGGCTTTGCTTTCCCAACCCTAGCTCTGCGTCGGCTCAAGAGCAACGCGCCCTCGACGACTTCACCTTTTTGTGCGTCTTCTTCGACATTACTATGGCCAAAGCTGTGCTCGAGGTAGCAGCATAGGGTTTCTTTACTTAGTTAGACAGGCCAATTTATGTGTATAAGTCAATGCATAGATCTGCGTTTGGGTTCTTGGAAAGGGCGTGCAATTTCGTCATTTCAGTGACGTAATTGTGGCGTCCATTGTCCTAGAACCATTCATGCTCCTGTATGAGTAGGTGACATCCCTCCCAACTGTGCGGGGCTCTGCGAATTAATCGAACACAAGGAGAGAGGAACAGAGCTGAACATCGCAGAACACTTGACAGATCACGAACTTGGTGTCACAAACGTCTTATAAAAGAGAACTGTGTGGCTTGGCTCCACTCATCTCTAATATGACATTTATTAAGGAGTGTTACGCTAGTAATCACTTTTTATCCCTAAATCAACACTTGCAGCTCGATAATTCTACGCTAGACAAAGAGCCAAATCCTGTGCTTTCTCTTGAGTCACGAAGAAAAGGGTAGGGAAGCCATTATTGGCAGCCGCTCAGCTGGCCGTTGCAGGCCAGACCTTGCTTGGAGGGGCAGTTCTGACCGTGTTGCATCTGACCTTGTTGCATCTGACTCTGCTGGTTCTGGTCCCACTGCTGGCTCTGACCAGAGTTCTGGTTCTGGCCCGGCTGCTGGCTCTGACCAGAGTTCTGGTTTTGGCCCGGCTGCTGATTATTGCCAAATCGCGAAGCGGTCTGAGCGGCTTTGTTTGCCATATCTCCGGCCTGTCTGGCGTAGTTGGCGGTAGTGTCGGCAGCTTGGTTAAGGCGATCCATTTTTGCTTAGGAAGGAGGTTTTTTTTGGGTGTTATGAAATAAGTGTGATTGTATGCGAGTAATGCTATGAAATGCGGGGAGGGGCGCGGTCTTTTATAGCTGTCTCGACCGTGATAACTCGCATAGTACTGAATGAGACTCCTGCTCTCTTGCACGTTCCCATGCTCCTTTTTCTTTATTCATGCACTCTGCATATTTCCTGCTACCTACGCCTTTGCACTTTCTCAATAGGAACTTCCAATGCTCATTTCTTTGTTCATACACTGTCTATGCTTTTGCCTTATACTCACGCCTATACGTCTCCATCTCCTTTTCTTTATTCATGCACTCTGCTCAATAGGAGCTTACAATGCTCCTTTCTTTGTTCATAACTGTGCAAATTGTACCAAAATGAACTAGAAATAGGGTAAAAGAGGGCGAGGGAGAGATCGAGTGAAAGAAGGCATATGTTACTGCTTTTCTGCTCTCTGTGCGGCTTAAGTATTAAGAAGAAAGTGACACAGGTTTCATTGTAGCAAGCACTAGACAAGTGAGGTTCCGCAATGATAAGTTTCACCAATTCGAACACGACATGAGGATAGCTAAAGGGAATGCCGACGAGTTGCTGTTTCGACCATCCATGCTTGGTCAGCGCTTGCTGTAGAGTCCTGTACGCTGTAGCCTATTTAGCTGCTTCATGTTTTTGGTGCACTGCATCGTGAAGGCCTTTGACATCTCCTTCCAACCCCACCCAATCATACGCGCGCTGTGTAAGTGATGTTGTTAAATGCAGTGAGCATTTTCCTGTGTGATTTCCAACTTCTGAACACCTTCAATATTTTGTGGCGCTGCGACACCGCCGTCATTGGAGGCTGGCTGAACGAGACACTATTGAATCCCTCGTTGTCAAGGCCATCGCCTACATCCAAGAACTATCTCCATTCAAGTAAATCAAAGAACCTGCACTGTCTCGAAAACAAAGCGCCATGATCAAAACACATAGTTGATGTTCAGGAAGGCGCCAACGCAGAAGGCAGTCTGCACCGGTATTTCAGATTCAATCTACCCGATGTATTCCGCTGGCAGAGTATATACTGGATATGTCCGGCTCATGCACAGCAACTTATAAATCAAGAACTTAGATGTTCTGATTAAGGTTGTCTGCGATCACCGAGGATTTCTCAACATGCAGCAGGCAACAGTCAAAGTCGAGCTGGGATCAACAGTGGAAGCGATTCAATTTCTTTCTGTCCTCGCCGGCACCAAACACACGTTCGATGTTTCTATTAAGCTGAAGTGGACAGATACACTGCCTTTCGTGGAAAAACTTTATCGCGATATTGGAAGCACCAAAACAATGGCCCTAGAACTAGATGGTAAATATCACGCTTAACCTTCATCCTCCAAGCTATGTCCGGTACATTCAAGATTCTTTTTGGCATCATCATTCAAAAACCTGGAGTGATTGGATCGCGGTTTATTAAACTTCTGAACTATCCTCGACTACTTGAACTGCGTCTTTACGTTCGACTTTTCGCTGCAATTATCACCTTCGCCAATCCGAGCTGTATTGAGTTGGGTTGAGGTGGAAAATTATATGGAGGGCATTTTCGGAAGTATGTTGCAATTGAAATCCCTATACAAAAAACCTGCAAGGATTTTTAAAGTCGGCGTTGATGCTTATCGAAGTCCCGGAGGATGCTGTGGTGACCATTAGCAACCGTCGTACGGTCTATGAATTCAGCTGGGTCGGCTCTTTCGATTTAAAGACGCTAGTCTTTGTCGAGGTTTACTCAGACTGTATGGTTGTCAAAGCTCTGCTTTCCTCCTGATCCTTACGAAATCTGTCAGCTGTTCTCTATGATCAACATCAAGAAGATTGCTGTCCTTTATTGTTTACGCCAACCATTTGTTGCAGGAGTTCAACGTCTCTTACTGTGGGTACATTTTACTCTGATATTCCAAGAACATTGTGAGATTGAATATTGTGAGAATAAGGCTCAATTCTACAACACCTTCGCGTCTCACTCTGATCGAACGAATGGCAGACACACGAAGACGCGTTGCTTCACAACTCGCGCCACGATGTGGTGCTCGCCTCTTGGAAAACATCATCGCCCCTGACCCCACAAGATTTGACGCCAACACGTCAATCTGGCTGCAGCAACCAAGCGCTCCAGTGGGCATCGATTTCTTGCAATGGGACTGTGACCATGTCTTCTCCCAGCTGTCCGACTACTCTGCCGCCTTCTTGGACACGGCCACACAACAATATCCATCTGTTCTCACTCTGTTCTCACTCTGTTCGCTCTCGACATTTCTTGGCCCTCTCATTATAGCCTCACCTCTGTCGCAGACGTCCTCGGTAGATCTAACTTGGAGCACTTACATATCGTCAGCACCGATATCAATCCCAGCTTTTACGACTCTGTGTGTAAGATCCTCGCTTCCGTGCAATGGCGGACCCTCAAGACCCTGGTCCTTTCTGGTTCGTACGTCGACGCCTGGACCCGTCTCTGGATGAACCCTCTGAGCAACCCATTCACCACTATCGCTTCAAATTTGGCCCGCAGCTCCTTCTAAATCTCCATTTCCAGGGCACTGGATCGGCACCACGACCACTCTCGCATACAAGTGCGTTGTTTGTTCATGGGTTGCTGTACTCGAGCTTGTGGTCGGTAGAGGGTGATCTCGAGAATGTAGTATTGGAGGAGCACTTTCTCGGCTGAGAGGATGATCGTGCTGAGCAATGGCGTTGTTCGAGGAAGGCGCCCTTTGATCCATACGGCGATTGGTGCTGACAAAAGTCGTAAGGAATGGACGAGTGTGGTTGTAGCGAAGGGGCTCTATAATAACTGAACCAGATGGCGTTGTAAGAGTCTGCCTTGTTCATTGAGATACATATGTTTGAGTGAAATAGGCCGTGTCTTGCAGTGGCTTCACCCACGATAAGCGCGTGGCCTTAATTTGGAAACCAAGGATCAGACGTGTTCAGAGTGACACTCCAGCTCGGGCCATCGATTGGTTTCAGTGACGATCACAGCTTAGGCGGCTCTGAGCGCATTCGGTCCATTTTGTTAGAGGGCCAGCGGTGTAAAACTCTTCGCCAACCGCCCTCGGCGGACCTTAATCGCCTCGCTCATGGCTGTCTTTCCCCCATGCCCATTCTCTTGTTCTCTGTACTCCATGTATTCGAGTGCCATGCCAAGAACACGAATCCTGGTGTATTTCCCTTGGACCATCTCGAACTAAATTGATCAATTCTTTGTTGGTCAAAAGGCTCATCCATATTTCAGGCTGGAACTATGTGTGTTCAAATCGGCAAGAACAAGAGCCAAAAATTATACATTTCAGCTGTCCCAAAATCTCATCCTCGTCTTCAAAACCAGCATCCATCACATCCCCTTCACGAAAAACAAACTACATGGATCGTAGCTGGCCCTTGCAAAGTCATTAGGCTTTAACAGCCATGTTCCAGATTGATGCTTTTCCTATATCGATTTGGATTTGCTTCGAGATGCCCTCTCTTGTGGAGAGGACCGCCCCATATAATTGAATGTTCAATTACAGATTTTGTGTCACAGAGCAGAAGGTTGAGTGTGACTGGATCAGCGTATTGAAAAGGTTGTGCGCAAGGACGCCTTTTCGTCAACTCGACTTTGGGGCAGACTTTTGATATACTTATTTCTGTTGTTGAAGGCTATTTGGAGTATGAAACTCGTTCCGAGGCTCCTTGCCCCAGCGGATCATATGTATGTAAGTTTTTGATGGGTGCTGGGGACACTTTTCGCGCTTTAGCCGATGGAGACAAGAGGAGACAAGAGGAGACAAGAGGAGACGAAGAAAGGGAGCAGAGCAACGGTCATCATAACTGCGAGATGGGAGAAAAGAAAGAAGGAAGATGAAGAAGAGGAGCAGGTTGGATGTCCCACATAGTTGGAGAGGCAAACATAAAAGAAGTCGAAGAATTAGGAAAATAAGCAAATTTGATTGCGTTGGCAAAACTAGGCGTAACACACCGTTATGCTGAAAATAGTCTAGCCTCGGTAGGGGCTCAGGTTCAAACCTGAGGTTAGATATTTCCGAGACTCGGGCTGGAAGAGAACTCGAGCTCTGCTACAAGACATGTAGCTTGTGGGCGGGGCACTTAATCTAACTACAGGGGAACGTCTAGTCCCAGGTTCTCTGGAAGGGCACTTGTGCTCTTCCACAAGTTGAATAGAGAAGCTCGAGACATTATTTTTCACAGTCACCTCGCGTACAGGACCTTGGGAGTTCCCCTCCCCAAAATCGAGGACACTTGGTTGTCATCCTCATCCTGGTCCTCGTTGACAAGACTCGGCAATAGTTAAATATGGTGCGTCTTTGTGGGTCATGCTTCCTCCAAAAGAAAGACCATGTGAGCGAGAGCAGGCAACAAAGTATACTATAGCAGTAACAGCTAGGGAGTTAATGCGCTGTTTCTCCATGCTCTCTTGTCTTCGTCAAGAATGAGCAAGTCCACAAACAAGGAACCAGCAAAACGTACACGTTTCTAATGCGGCCTCGGTTGAAACCAAAATTTAGTGCCGTCAGGTTGATGATTATCACTAATAGCACATCCACACCTACTCATCGACGGCCAAAACGAAAAGGTGTTCATGTAGACCCAGAGAAAAGGAACTTGCTCCATTGAAGGTTCCCCTTCCATTTGACCGTTGGTGTGCTTATGATGTTGTGATGTGCGTTTTGTGTTGCTTTTTGTCTTAATGTAACACTCGAGACAAGGATACTATTATTCGTTGTATGCCACCACCCACCCGCTAATGCCCCTGCTCAATTGGGCCCATAGCACCGACTACAAGGTTAGACAATCCGCCTCGAGGCGGCTCATTGACGCTCTGGAAGGAGTCTCTCTCTCACTTTCTTGTGCAGGGCACTTTTGCTTTCAGATCCTGCGTCACATTTTTTCTCACGGACTAAGCCACGAGGGCAAAGGCAAAATTTGAGAGCACTTTGGCGCAGCTCCTTCCTCAAATAAAAAAAAGTGGCATGGAATCTCTTACCATTTCCCACTTTACTCCTCACATCCAGAAACACATACCAGTCGCGCCATGGTGCTGCTCATGGATGTGGAACTTTCTGTCACGCAACGCTTTATGTCCGAGGGTCGTAAGCCGCTCGAAAGTCTGCCCACGCATTTGACAGAAACTGGGGATCGATTTGTCCTTTGGAGCGAGATTCAGCTTGCGTTCCCGGGCATCGACTCGTTGAAGATAGAGGACAGACGAGTCATGTATGATAGTAATGGATACACTGTGTAAGTTTCCTGAATGGTGCAAATCGGGAATATCATTATCATCCCTCATAATCTCACCAAGAATATATCTGTGTGTAGTCACCTACCTTTGCGTGTCCAGTACTCGAGGCACCCCTACAGTGTCGTTCTTGGCGATCAGCGAGGATACCAGCAAGGAATGTCACACCATATTCAACTAACAACGACGCAGACCTCAAACACCATTTCTAAACGATATTCCAAAACAGATCGAGGATGCATTCTTGATCCACCAAAGTTTGAGTCAGCACTCCACCTCGATCGTTTACTTCGAAAGTTCAAGATGCTTAATACAGAGCTGTTGGCCAATACAGATTCAAATAGAAGCATGTTTCAGCAGTTGGCAGTCAATTCTCGATTCTATTATTCGGAGGCGCTGGGAGAGTTGAACAGGCTCGAGAGTCTGGGAATTAGTGTACAGGTGGATGGAATGACAAAGGAGGAACTGTGCGCCCACCTTCGCGATCTGCAGCGGAAGACACTATTGTCGGAGTATCAGAACAGCTGTCGCACGTTGCTTGACAACTTGGATATCTCTTGGCATTATCCGGCGCCAAGGCTATTCTTGGTCCTTCCAACAGATCTCGACTCCTGGGACGCCTTGGATCCAGCCACTCACTCGTTTCGACTCTTCTTCATGTGCGATCACTGGAAACACGACGATGACCTGGAGGTCATACCCCAGCACGTACACCTATCCAATCACTCAGGATACAACATCAAGCGACCTCAGAAGTTTTTTCAAATCTACGGCGACTATGCGCTCAGAGTCCTGCAAATGGTTGAGCGTGGATACTCCAATGACCACTACATGATTTCGCCACTGGACACCTTCAAGATTCTCTGGAGCCACGATCCTGTCGTCACTGGAAGTCAGATATCGAAGGACACGATCGGATCTCTTGTTGACAAAGCCATCGCCTACCTCCAGCAGCTAAGTCCACCAAAGTTGATCAAGGAGCCCACTCTAACCCGAAAACAAGCTGCCGAGATCAAAACATACTTGGATGTTCAGGAAGGCGCCAACACCAGGGGCTGCCTGCACCGGGTTTTCAGGTTCGACTCTTCCGCTGTGTTAACTACGTTGGGAGCGTACTGGATGTGTCCAGTGCATTCGCAAGAACTTCTCAACCACGAGGTATTGGAGGCGCTGATGGATTTCGTCGAGGACCGCAAGGGGAACGTTAACATGCAACAGGCAACAGTAAAAGTCGAGCTAAGCTCAGCGACGGAGGCGGATCAATTTTCTCAGTTACTTCAAGACGCCCGGCACATTTTCAACGTTACGGTCAAACTTTGTTGGAAGGCAACGCGGTCGAGCGTGGAGAAACTTTGTCAGGGTGTTGCGAGTGCCAATGCAAGGGCTCTGGAATTAGATGGAGTCGGTCTCGATATTTATCCCCAGGATCGTGTGATGTGCATGAAGGACCTTTTTGGCGACGTCGTCCTTCAAAGCACTGGTCTGATGTCCATTGCTCTGTTCAACTATCCTCGACCACAGGCACAGTGTCTTCACTTGAGACGAGTCTCGCTGCAGTTACAATCCCCGCTACCACAGTCGGAATTCAATTGGATGAGATTGGACCAGGTTGGAGAGAAGTTTTGGTTTTCGTATTCTCGGGCAAAACGAGTGTCAGACTTGCACGCAGTCGCGAGTGAGTTAACATTGGCACTAGAGGAAAATGGAATCGAAACTACCACCGCTATGGTCACCATCGGCTCCTATGAGTGGAACAACGTCTTTGTATTCGATCTGAAAACACTGACCTTTGTCGAGTATTTTTGCAAGGACATGAAAAGTGATCGAAATGCACATTTTTCAGGAACCGCACGAAAGCTGACAGTGCACTTTAATGACCCGCAGTTCGACAAAGGACTTTCTGATGCCGTGCAGGCCAACAATACGTTGGAAAAGCTCAACGTATCTTTCTACGGACATAATATGCTCTACTACACAGAGAATATTGTGAGGTTGTGGCTGAACTCTTCAACTACCTCGCAGCTTACTTTGATCGACCGCATGAGAGACACTCAAGGCCGAGTTGTTGCACGGCTTGCTCGACAATGTGACAGCCGCATCCTAGAAGCTATCACCGCCATCACACCCCACGACACTGAGGCCTACCCAAAGGATCATGAGCTACAACTGGATCTCTCTAAATACGTTGAGTTCCTCCATTGGGATTGTGATCATGTCTTCTCTCCGCTATCAGACTACTCCGCCTCGTTCTTGGAGATGGCCATGGAGCAGCATCCGTCGGTTCTGACTTTATTCACTCTGGACACCTCTCAAGTCTCTCGCCAAGGCCTTTTATCAATCCAGAATATCCTCCGCCGATCACGTTTGGAACAGCTCATTATCGTCTGCACCCCTATTGATCCCAGCATTTCCGAGTCGGTGGCCAAGGCCCTAGGCTCTGTGCAGTGGCCGACCCTCAAGTCTCTCACGTTCTTGAACGCGCATATCGACGCCTGGATCCGGCTTTGGATGAGCCCCCACAGCAGCCCGTTCACTCCCAATGCTACGGGTGGCGATCTGCGGCTGCTGAATCTCCACCTCCAAGGCGCGGGATCGGTGCCGCAATCGCTCTCGCATACGAGCGCACTGTTCGTCCATGGACTGATTTACGCGAGTCCATGGATCAAAGTGCATCTGGAGAATATAACACTGGACGAATATTTTTTTGAGTGAGGGGTCGCGTATGTTGGGTTGCAAAGAATTTTTCCTTAGAAAAGCACTTGGTTTTTATCGGTTCTGTTATCAGTAAAGTGGGCGAGATATTTGTTTTCTTAAGTAAGACTGCTATTCACGTGTGGCCATGATGGGTCTTTTATATTGCTAGCGTGGCAAATATGAGCCTCAAGTGTGTATGTTTGCATTATACTTAAATGCATGAATTACCTGAGAGACTAGTGCATTCATACATTGTCAAACAACTAATAATGTCCTCGACTTGAACGACTGCACATGCTAGTATTGCAGCACACAAACTCTGATACGTTTGCGCTTGCTGAGGCTCCAGACACTGGCGGCCCAAGCCAACCAACTCTCACACAGATCACATGGCATGAGTCATACGCTCGGCCATAAATGAAACGTTGTCATCATACCAGTAGCCCAAAGTCATAACAACCCGGCACCAGTGGCGACATGCCAAGAAGGGAAGTTAACTGATCTTTCAGTATTTTCAGCCTTCCACAGTCAATAAATTGGTGACTGCAGGTCAAAACAACCATGTGCTCGTAGCTCAGAGACATCTCTTGCAACGTCCAAGTGGAAGTAAACCAATGGACACTTGCAAAAAGACATATAACCCTAAAAAACTCTTCCAAAGTGGCGGTGGGCCTAAAAAGCAACGTTATTGTTGCAGTTCTACTCTAGGTTGACCCCTTTTTACCACAGTCGTTTCAAATGCTTAGCTACCACGAGGCAAATATTTATATAGTCTCTGACGAAAGTGGTGCTACAACTATTGCATTTGGACACTAAGTAGAACACTGACCATTTGGTTTGTAACGTTAGAGGCAAAGCATTGACCACTTTGTTCGAAAACATTGTTTCTCCTGACATATGCAAAAGTCATGGAATCGTGCTTTTCATGTGATCGATCAACACACCTTTCAAGTAATCTGCTTCTTGTCGATACATATTGCACTCCACTCTGATCTTAGCAGAAAAGATAAGTACGTCCTTTTAGTTGGTCTCCTCCTATCTTTGCATGACAGCTTTATTTGCATAATTTTTCCTTTTTACATCAGCTGCCAACAGCAATTGCATGTGTAGCGGTCCGACACCTGCTGTCAAGACTTCTATAAAAGTCGTCCTCTCATCCGCGTGTATTTATTTTCCATACCAACAATGTCCTCCACCGACTCCAGCATACCTGGGCCACCACGTAAGCCAATAATGGTAGCGTAACATGTTGCACATCTACCGCGGTTGTACCACATCACTAATTTAAAGCGTTTTGTGGTTTATATTTTCAGGTGATGATGTATCGGCCATTAGATGCCATGTGTGCCAGAAGATGATTCTACGAAAAGGCACAGCGAAATACTTCCAGGAGCCTGTTCGACGGTGCCTTTTATGTAACAAAACATACTGTGCTTCCCACGGTAGTCCTTCATACGCCAATCCCACACCTGACATGGAAGATGGTGTCTGCGAAATCAATCACCACACGTACTTCAGGAAGCATCCGAGCAAGCCCAATGTATACATGTCAATCGAGCATCGAACACGAACTTTGGAAGACCCGTCAAAGTTGACATGACAAAATCATGCTGGATTATCATCATTAGTTATTTAAAGGCAAGCAATAAAGTATTGCGCATTAGGAGTGGATTGAGTAGAATCGCTCGATAGCTTCTTTTTTTTTTTTTTTTTTTTTTGCGGCGATCCAGGCCCCTTAAGAAGAACTGGTTGTTGATTTTCTTCAGTAGATCGCACGTTCGAAGAGAAGAGGACTCAAGGAGCTAGCAGTAACAGCACTCTACCTTTTTTTTTTTTTTTTTTTTTTTTTGAGACAGTGCCATCGATTTCTGTTATCGCTGTCTACCCAAGTTGGTGATGATATTGAGTGGGGTTGTTTTGAGCACGCTCGGTCGGTGGGCAGACTTTCTTGTCTGGTCGGACTTGCCTTTGATTTTATTTAGCTCACGCGAGTCCTCGCAGGAGCACTCACACGACTTTCCTTGTGAGATGGACAAAGAGATTTGTGGTTCGAGAGGTATGCGGATCAGGGGCAAAAACAAGTAAGGATGCCTCCCCTATTACTATTTGCAATACTGCAAGTCTGGATATCCGTTGGAATTCAAGACGAACGAGCTGAACACTTGAAATAAAATAAACTCCTTTTCGTTTTCGGTGATACGATGCTTCTGTGCATATGTGAGGTCGAGTTATCTTCTCCGCCTTTGCTCTTGCCTTGAGTAAGATCGATGCGAAACGCCTGGATCCATACTGCTCAGATTTGGAGCTCCGGATAGACCCACAAAGCCCACAAGTAATGTGGCCAGTGGGCCGAGAGAGAGGCTGTACATCGGTGCATGGATCCTCGTTTGTTTAATTCTCAAAGGACTAATTTTTCCGAGATGGAAAAAAAAAAGCTTCTTTCGGTTGCGCTAAAGTGCATGTTGACGAGAAATGAGATGGGAATGAGGACCGCAGAGGCAATGTGCATTCATTTGACAAAGGATTGAGGTGACATACGCTGTGTCCATTTTCTATGCCGAAAGATGCGCCGTGCCTTGTGGAGTTGGGAGATGCTTCTGTGGGACCCTTTTTGTTGCGCTCATTGATCCATGTCAAAATATAATGCTTATATGTCCTGAGTTGTCTCCTGGCCTGTTGTCTTTATCTTCTTCTTGCACCTCCTGAATATCGTAATCTATCGTAATCTTTCTCTCTCTCCCTCTCTCCAACTATCCATGATAGATGCACCATGTATCCAGGACTGAGGTCCTTTGTCGTCATCATCTCTGTCTCCTGAATTTTCTTTCTTCCTTTTTAATTAACCCAAACAAAGATCTACAACTCTTGCAAAGGGTCTCTTCTCTTTCCTACCCGATCACAACTTGTCCCAAGAAGAAATGAAGAAGGAAGACATACGATCGATGGATCTAAAAAGAGGTAGAAGAAGAGAAGTGTGTGAACACACAGCATGGGACCATAGGAAGTAATAGGCTTTTCTTGCGAGTATATTCCACTTTTCTGTGCTCCTTTTGCCGGTCTGCAGAAAAGAAAGAGTGGTTACTGTTTGTTTGTTGCGCATACACACGTTTGGAAGGTATGTGTGTGTGTGTGTGTGTGTGTGTGTGTGTGTGCGTTATTTTGTTGCACCCGTGTTTACTCGACAAGAAAAAGAAGAGATGACATTCCAGCCTGGCTATTTTTCTGTACCTTTGTGCTATGCATGTATCATGTCTGTGGTTCTAAACAGCACGACACGAAAGCATACAGGTACTACTCACAAGCAAGGATGAATGAAGATCACTCGCTCGCTCGCTCTTTGTTTATGTTTTTATTTTCTCGCAACTCAACTCTGTCTGTTTATGCTAGCGGGATGGATGGACTGGATGGCTGCGTTGGGCCTCGACACTACAAGATCGTCATCACCAGGAAGGGAATAGTGGGTGCCAAGTCTTTGTTTAAGCACGATTCCCATCCTGACTTGGCAAATGAAAGAATGTCTCTGTCTCTCTCTCTCTCTTTCTATCTATCCGTATCGTGATCCATGGCGATAGCTATCTGCTATGGCCATGGTCTATTCCCAAGTTGCTCCCATGACATGAACACACAGACCATGCCCATCGATCCACTACTCTACAATGTAGTGTGCCTCTCGTATATTCGTGTGTTGATAAACTCTCCCCACAACACACTCAACACACACAGTCGCAAACATACACAAACAACATTAGTCGATATGAGCTTAATAATTCTTATATTTATAAACACGCACCATACCCATTTGTCCATTCCTCCTCTACCCCACTTCTCTTTCTTCTTCCCATTCCTCCAAGGACACTCATACCTTGCAGTTGCCCATTGTTGTTGTTTTTTATTTATTTTTTTTAGTTCCTTCTTGACATTGCTCTTCTCTTTCTCCTCACCGCATATCATCTCCCAAGCCCATTCATCTCTCACTTTGTCCTTCCATCATCATCGCAAACAGAGTTTTTTTTTTCTTTATCTTTTTTTTCTACTTTGCTAATAATAATTTCCCACAGTTCACCAAGGAAAACGAGTTTGACGAGAACAGACCACTCACTCGACATCATCTATTTTACCATCCGAGCCCGCTTCAGTTTTATCTCACTCACTCACCCACACCACCCACGCACTACACCCATTTCTTTCTCAGAGATATCGCAAACCGAAAAGAGACGGCGTTGTCTTACCCACTTTACCCGTTCTGCCTTCCTTCCCCCTGTCCTGTCCTTGGCTTCTGTCCTCTGTCCCTTTTTTAGCTTTTATATTTCGATTTCCCTCACTCACACTCACACTCATCGCACTCACACGCACGCAAAGCGAGTTTTGTTCTCCACTTTTTCACACCCATCCAAGCGCACACGCACACCAGCACACACACTCTCTCTCAAATCACACACCCATCACTCGATTAGGTGTGCTTCCCCGCCAATAGAATCGCTCCATTGTCTTCTGTCATTTGGCACCCTTCTCCTTCCTTCTGGTCTTCTTTTTCACTCCATCCGACCGAACCAAACCAACAATCTCTTTTCTCTCTCTCCCATCATCCCCATTCCTCTCTCTATCTCTCACTTTCGTTCCCTCCCTCCCGTCTCTCTCTCTCACCTCATTGTTCATTCGTCATCCATAGCATATTACATAGTCATATACATCCTCCACTCCTGCCTTCAACAGCAAACAGACCTCTATTCGGTTGTCCGAGTCTCTTTTCTTCTGCCTTCTCCCTTCTCCCTTCACCCTTCCTTCGGTCCCTTTTTTTTTTTTCTTCTCTTCTTTCCTCTGTGCCTTCTCATTCATCTGTCTCTTCTTCATTCATCTTCTCTCCTTTAATTTTGCTGGTCATCCCAAAAGAAAGAAAAAAACAACAACAACGCATATACTTTGTCCAAGATGGCCATCCACTCTGTGTCCACTTCGGCCTCGACCTCATCCTCATCCTCCCCCTCGCCTTCACCAACGACCACCTCGTCTCCTACTCTGTCCTCCCCATCCACCTCGACTACCACTCCTGCGTCCCAGTGCTCTCCTTCTTCAAAGAGCTCGGGCCATCTCCTGGGCACCTCGATCTACCAAGACTCTTTGCCCTCTTCATCATCCGAAGTCAAGAGCATCAACATCTTGAACAACAACAACACTTCGCACAACACCATCTCGGACCCCTTTGGTCTTTCGGACTACTTTAGCTCCTCTGTGCCCAAATCAAGCTTCACCAACAGCTCCTTGAATAACAACTCGAATAGCATTCATATCGGCAGTCTGAGCAATGGACTCAGTGGCCTGAGCCTGGCCGCACAGGGCCTTCATCCCCTGAGCACTCCTGCTCCCTCTGGCAACTCGACTCTGAGCTCCGGTCTGTTTGGTTACAACAACACCTCGAGCGGCAACCTCGTTCCTTCCTCGGTCAACAACCCAGCTCCCGAAGAAATCTCGACCATCTTTGTGGTAGGCTTCCCCGAGGATATGCAGGAGCGAGAGTTCCAAAATATGTTTGTCTTCACACCTGGCTTCGAGGCAGCCACCCTCAAGATCCCCAACAAGGACCAGCAGGAGGACGATGCTCTCACCCTTGGAGTCAATGGAGTCAACCCCCGCAAGCAGATTGTAAGTTCCACCCACTTTCATTGCCTTCCATTTAACCTTTTTTTTTTTTTTTTTTCTTTCTGGATCTCTCACACATACACTCCTCCTGTGTGTGTGTGTGTGTGTGTGTGTGTGTGTGCGGCAACATGTATGGGTGCACAAACGCTTTTTTTCCCACTCGTCTTGTTTTTCCCCGCTGGGCACTGACAAGCAGAACAGAACAGGATTGGGCTAGGTTGGGTGAACTTTTTTTTTTTTTTTTTTTTTTTTTTTTTGGTCTTTGTGCCTCCTCCCCTATTTTTTGTTGGGAAACACACAAGGTGAATGAGCTTGTGCTTGCAACAGACAAAGCACAACACGCTAGAGCAAAACAAGGCAGCGCAAAGCGGCACAAAGGATAAAAAGGACAATACAACAAGGAGCTCCAGAAACACTCGCACCCAGAGAGACGTTCAAGGATGAACATCTGTCATGGACCTTGTGCGCAGAGCAAGTGGATTATGGATGAACAAAGGACCGTCGATGACGACAACCAGGACAAACGACTCTTTACTCGGAACAACCAAAAAAAAAAAGCAACCCTGCCCCCTGCCAAATAGGCTTTTTTTTCATTTCGGTGGGATGGATTACCTCTCGCGTCTTTTTTTTGTTTACGTTTAATCACTCTCACTGTGTGTCGTTTTGCCACTCCCCTTCGTGATATTTATTGTTGAAGAGAGACATGTACGCACGTCAGCCAAAAGTGACTCTCACAAACCACTTTTTTTTGTGTATCGTAATGGGATTGGCTCCTGAACCATTTGTTTACTGCGACCGAAAAAAAACCATTTTTTTTTTTTTAATCTCCCCTTTCCCCGCACACAGAGATAGAGATGTATGATGGTCATGATAACGTGATGACGATGATGGGTATGACGAAATGGGTGGTTTGTGCTTGTGCGTATGGGCGTGTGATGTGGAGAAGGGAGGCCTAAAAAAAAAAGAAGCTTTTTCAGTTCATACTTCTTATCTCGCTCCCTATTTCCATATGCAAACAACCTGTTTCCCGGAGAATACGGATACTTTGTTTTTCTTTCTCATGCATTATCGATGAACGGATGCCGGATTACATGCGAAGAAGCTTCTTTTCTTTCCGAATTTGTGACTAACACTTGTCTCTTTTTTTTTCTTCCCTTGCTCCTTATTAACTTTTAGATTGGTTTCGCAAAGTTCCGCTCTCACCAGGAGGCACTCCAGGCCAGAGACGTGCTCAGCGGCAGACGGGTCGACGCCGAAAAAGGCTCGTTGCTCAAGGCAGAAATGGCCAAGAAGAACCTGCACACCCGCAGAGGTCTCTCCAACAACAACGAGCTTGTCGCCACCCCCGGAGTCCCCTTGACCAGTGCCATCCCTCCCCCTATCGGTTCGGCCTCCATCCACCCAGTCAACATCACGGGACAAAAGTCAGCTCACCCTTTGCTGCAGCACCGCAACAGCTTGGCCAATACTGCGGCATACGACGCCTTCCACTCGGTCCCCTGCAGCCCCGCCTTGCCGTCGGACTTGCTCTCTCCCAACGACTACCCCAGCTCCTACGACTTTTACGCTGACGTCTATGCCCCCAACACTGCTAACTTGTCCTTTGCCGAGTCCTTTGGAGGTCGTTACCAGTCCCACAACGGTACTCTCAATCAATCTGAGCTCTCATCCTCGTTCTTGGGCCGTCGCAACTTTGAGGACAACAGAGTCGATCCCTTGTCGATGGGCAGCTTCAACAACGTGGGTGGACTTGCCGGCTCTGTCTCTGGATCGTTCTCCAACTCCATCTCCAACTCATTCAGTAACCGCGTTGGCTTTACTGGCTCGCAGCGCTTCAACAAGAGCTTCTTGGGCATGGACTCAGAGACTCCTACCTCGACCATGAGCTATCTGTCAAAGTCGATCCCCGCTCACACTGAGCGCGGCTTCAACAATGCCTTGTTCAACAACGACGACCTGTCCAACAATCGTTTCCAGGGTCTTCCCATCAACACAACTGCCGCTGCTGCTTTGGCCTCTCCCAGCTTGCCTTCGCCCGGCATTGCCTCCCCTGGATTCCGCACTCCCATCAACCCTGGCGACCAGAACCCTCCTTGCAACACTCTGTATGTGGGCAACTTGCCCATGAACACCTCGGAGGATGAGCTCCGCACCTTGTTCTCGCGCTGTGTTGGCTACCGCCGTCTGTGCTTCCGCACAAAGTCGAACGGACCCATGTGCTTTGTCGAGTTTGAGAACGTGGAGTGTGCAACCCAGGCCTTGAACGACTTGTACGGCAACCCTCTGAGTAACTCTGTCAAGGGCGGCATCCGTCTCTCGTTCTCCAAGAACCCGTTGGGTGTGCGCAACTCGACCGTGAACCAGCCCAGCGGCCTCGGCAACCAGTTGCACAACATGAACGGCACCCCTTATTTGGACCGCAGGGACAGCATGAGCGCCATGTTTGACCAGCACTACTAAGATCTCTGTTTTAAGATTGATGGGCCTTTTTTCCTGAGGCACGTCTTTCTTACTTTTGCACCTCCCATCTCTCTATCTCTCTCTATCTCACTTTCTCCCCTCTTCCTTTTTGGCATTTTTTCATATCCATCATTGCATATTCCCAAACTCCTATCTCTATTTCTCTATCTTAAAAAGTCTCTTGGATATCCTCTTCAGATTCTTTTTATTATTATTTTCTCTTTTTTCTTTTTCTCTACCATATATCCTGCTTTTTTGGCAACAGCATACACAAAAAAATACACATGGCATATTCATAGCATCTATCAATACAGAACAAAACTACAAAAAATTACGCATATCATGAAACGATCAAGTTATGACTTTTCTACGTCAAAAAAAAAAAAATACAGCATATCGATGAACTACTCACCTCGCTTCCTTCTGATGGTTCCCGAACTTGATGTCAATATTGCCGAGTTTTTCCCTGCCTTGCGTTCAATCGCAATTCGTGGATCCATGGCCAGACAAAAAAAGACCAGAAGAAAAATGATAACGATGAAAGTGGAGCTTGCTAAAGTGGATCAGACGTACTTTCTGCGACGTATATAAAAAAAACCTCATTTGCTCCCACCCACCCGAGCAATTTGTCTCTCTCACTTTCACTTTCACTTTCGAAACTCTGCCCAAAAGAGAAACAGAAAACCCCCAATTCGGAACCTTCATTTCCATTTCCATCCGTTCCCTCCAATTGAGACTCACATCAACAACAACAACAAACAGATAATGAAATTGTTCCAGAACCCTACCGTGGCTTGGGCCTTGGCCCTTGCGCTCTTCATCACGTCAAGTGCCTCCACTTGTGCATCTTCCGCGTCTCCTTCTGGATTAGGCTCGACGACCATCACCACCATGATGGGTGCTGTCATCCCGGACGACAAGATCAACGCCCTGATCGCCCAGGCGGTCGTGGCAGCCCTAGTGTCCGAGACCTCCTCAGACAAAGCCAGTACCCTGCTGGTTCCAGCTAGTCTGCCGGCGCGGATCGAGATCGAGCTGGACAAGCTCGAGATCGGGGGCGTGGCGATGCCGACGCTGGAGGTGTGGAGAGCGAATACGAAGAGTTCTGTGATCAACCAAGGAAATATCAAGATCTATACGGCACATCGTGGTTCAGAATAGACGCGCCCCCCTTTTTTTTTTTTTTTTTTTTTTTTTTGACAAACACGATAGCCATTCTGAGAAATAAATATGAATGGTGCCTTAATTCCAATGACTAATGAACATATTCTAGTTAGTTTTTGTTCGCAGCACCCAAGTGGAGACGGTCACGAAGAGAAGGAAAGAAACTAGGCGGGGATAAAAAAAAGATAATGGGTCCATCGAGATACGTCTCATGGTGACGTGAGGAATGTTTCGTAGAGGTGCTAGCGTAGCTCGACAACCAAAAAAAGGCACTTTTGTAAAATCCAATACATATTTATTTGTCATGCATGAAATCAAGGGTTACATGACAGCCATGTGACGCTAGAAGAGCAGCGCGACGATTATATATGCCTAACTGGCTTGTAGCAGCCAAGCGTTCATACGTTCATAGCGACGTTACTTTTTGATCCTTCAATGTCGGCTCTTCCTATCATACTGAAGCAGAATTCAGTAAGCGTTGGATTGTTCACCCACAATAGGGAACGTGAGCTAGGTTTAGACCGTCTTGAGACAGGTTAGATTTACCCTACTGATGAAATGTTGTATTAATATCATAATAACCAATAACTAAAAATTACTGTGTTTTGACATAGAAGCTTCAGTTCCTTCTCTGTTTGTTTTGTTGATGGCGTTGTTACTGCTTAACCAAAAGTTTTTCGCCAATTATCGATGGACAATCCGTGCATCATATAGTCAAACAGGATGACTAGTGTTAGTTTAATTCTACAACTTGCGTCTCATAACAACGCTGAATGCTCCAACACCAAAAAGAGTGGCTAGGACGATCGACCAGATCGTGATAACCATCGCTGTCTGGCCCATCACGCCCTGCATCTGCGCCTGTTGGGCCATCAACAACCCAAGTTCTCCGCGTGCTATCATCGCTGCACCCACCACCCAACGAGCATTGTATCGACTCACCGAGACACCGTCCTTAAGATTCTCCTCCGAGGGTGAGATCTTTGCAGGAACAGCAAACATGGTCGTCAGTTTCGAAAGCGTAGCGATCACAGCATAGACAAGACCCCAACCAAACAAAACAGGTTCCAAGATCTTAGTCAGTGGGATCGCAAAGCCAATAGTAGAAAAGAACACCGCACTCATCACTGGCTGAATCTTGTGCGCAATCTGTTTTTCGTATTGGTGGCAGAGATCCTCAAAGGCCGAGAAGAAGACACCTGTCACAAAGGCTCCCAGTAGTCGTGAGCTGCCCAGATACTCGGCCAAAATGCTGTATCCAAACCCAATGATAACCATTCCTGCAAGCTTGATTGTGGGTCCAAACATGGAATAAAAGATCAAAACTCGATTCCTGATCCGTTGACGGTGACTTGATGACACTCTCTTCTTGGCACGACTCTCTTCCTCAAATGCCGAACCATCAGTGCGATTCCTGTTATCATCGTCCATCCCTTCGTCCCCATGCTGAACATCATCCTCTGTCTCCAGGTCAACTGCAAACGAGTCAGACTGATTAATGTACACATCTTCATTATGGACCGAGACGCCTGCAAGAGTAGAGAAAGAGAGGGGGAGGAAAAGGTTAGATCATCAGGTGAACCCAGGAGTACCTGCGACCAATTGCTTTTGTTTACTTAGGACAAAATGAAAGTCTTCTTACCAGTCTCGACGGAGGTCTCTTTGTTCTTGAACCTTGAGAGCTTGACAGTTGATGCTCCTCTCCTGGCCTTGATCTTCGCAACAATCGCGCATCCAATGACTCCAACCAGAATAATGCCAAGACTCGCCAAAATCGGCTGAAGGACTATCATGGACCGAATCCCAGAGTCCGACCCTTCTGGACCTGATCCGCCACCAATACTGGAGACGATTCCCAGCAGAATAAGACTCACTACATCGTCTAACATAGCCGCCGTTGTGATAAGGGTACCCACGGCTGTATCCAAAATCGCCTGCTGCTTCATCAACGTCACCGCAATCGCAATCGATGTTGAAGCCAAGGATGCGCCCGAGGCTAAGGCCTCAATCACAATATCGGAAGAACCCCTCGTGCCCGTGCTCGCGTCTGATTCCATTTCCTGGATATGGCTCTGTTGAGAAACTCCATACATGAACCCAAACCCAGTCGCCAGGGGGACAACAATTCCGAGAAATGCAACAAGAGCAGCCCTTGGTCCGGCCTTCAGCACTCGACGAATATCGGTCCCCAATCCAGCCTCAAAAACGAGTCCCAGGACGCCAACCTCTCCTGCAAGGATGAAAAGGGTCTTGTCTGCCGGTAATAAGGTTCCGACGGACAGGTTTCCAAAGAGAAGGCCAACAAGGAGTTCACCAACCAGTCGGCAGTGCAGTAGTTCATCGAAGAGTGTTCCTGATAGCCATAGCGAGATGATAAAGAGGCAAAAGTAAGGAAGCTCGCATGAGAACTTCATTCAATGTGAGGTGTCACTTTTTAGTAGGAAGAGTGGTGGAACTAGTGAATGTAATGACAAAAAAAGGAATAATGCAAAGATGATGAGGTCCCCCCCTCCATGAAGTTTTACCTCTAAAGCTAAAGCAGCAGTTTGGATTAACCATGCGATTAAAATTTCTTCTGGATCGGCCATACTCTTCAAAGCTGTTATAAACCTAAGTCGCTATCCACACTGAAGTGCTCCAGCGATACAGACTCTACTTGCGAGATGATATTGCGCTCGGAATGGTAAAACTGGGCTCCTGCAGCAGAGTGTTGGACGGCACCAAGTGATACAGCTCCTTGACGAGTTCCAGATCCGTAATATCATGCATCAAGCTCCTTAGTGTCTTAGAAGACGCCAAAGTCCGGGTCTCTCAGGTCTGCTAAATAAGCCCCAACCAAGGTCCCTTCCAACAAGTTCTCCTTGACCATGTCCAAAATTGATGTCGATGCGAGATTCCTTGATGCTGAACCAGATGTTGAAGGGTGTGGAAGGTCCAAGAACAGTAAACCGGGTCACATACTGGGTAGCCAAGCGCGCGACTCCATGCTCTTAGCAAACCTCGGATGGATCCTACAGTGACTAGAAGATCACCCTCGCCTCTCACAAAGGTGTCGAGAAAGTTGGTAATTAGTGATCCTTGTGCGAAGAACTTGTCTGCATCTTTTTGATGTCCAGTTGGTTGAAAAAGGGCAAGGTATGAGGTACTAGATATTACAATAGGATGGGAAACGAAAAACAATATAATGCGATTACCAGATAGCGAGGTACTAGGATGAGATTGATCCGAAAGGTAGCCGGGGAGAGGCGAAGAGGCTCGAGTAGGGATAGGAGTATGAACTAAGTGCAATTGGAAGTGAGGAATAAGGTCGTGGCAGTGGCGAGTTGACCTTTACTTCCACGTTGCAAGGAAGTAAAAGAGAATATCGTCTCGGAGACAATAGTAATTTATGCTCTATGTACCAAGGCGAAATCGAACCGAAATCGAATCGAACTGAAAAAAAACATAGTTCGAATCGAAAAAGTTCGGCTCGATAAGAAACGCTAATTATATTGCACCTTCTGGTCTTTGACACTTGCTGCAACACCTGGGCTCCATTGTCTCCGATTGAGTTGTTCTCTAAGTCCAAAGTGGTCAGAGTCGAGTTGGTCTTAAGTGGCTCAGACAGTGCCAGAGTCAAGAGATTGATCTTTATAAAGGATCTTTTTTTTTTATTGCGACTAATTAGTTCGAGTGGGGCCATGCCCGCTTCAACACAAAAATCACGTCACGGAATTTTGATGGTGCTTGATACCGTTCCTGTTCATCAGGTGTTTAACCAAAGAGTTTACAACACGCTTGGTTTCCGTTGTCGCAGTTTCCTTCGTAATTGAAAGAAGGCGGAGGACATCGTCTGTCAGGTCCTACGTTAATACACGTGCCTGCGTACCACAATCCGCAGCTCTCGGCTAAAACGGCCGGAAGAACGGAACACACAAGTAGTACAACAGCGTATATCTTCATTTTTGTTGCCTGCACAAATTGTTGAAAGTAACATTATGTTAATGGTAATTGTGAAGAAATCGGCGACGATATTGCTGGCACATATAATGCAGCAACACGTCCTTACTTTTTTTTGTAAGAGCGCGGGAGACCCAGTCAGGATGTGTAAAGGTTCTTGCAAGTTGTGAGCGTTGTTGTGAGTCTAGAGCCTTGATAACAGTCTGGATGCGCAGCAGTTCTTGTGAGAGCTTAGTCTTGCAAAGATTGGTTGAATTTTGATACAGGTAGTCTGGAGGCGCGGCTCCATTATATAGTTGACAAATTCTTCTCTTTCTCCACCGAGATTATGTCGTTCTTGTCCATTCGGTTGTGGCGTAAGGGTTCAAAAAAAGTTCAAGAGATGGGACGCCGAAAAGAACAGGGAGATGTCAGGATGAGGTGGGCGCAAAAATATTCAGGGATACTGCAAAGGGAGGGATGCTGGAAAAAGATCAAGGGATACTGCAAAAGGAAGGATGCCGGAAACAGATCAAGGGATACTAAGAGAAGGATGTTGGAGAAAGATCAAGGGATACTGTAAAAGGAAAGATGCTGGAAAAAGATCAAGGGATACTAAGAGCAGGATGTTGGAGAAGATCAAGTGATATTGCAAAGGGAGAGATACTGGGAAAAGATCAAAGGATACTAAGGGAAGGATGTTGGAGAAAGATCAAGGGATACTGAAAATGGAAAAAGTAAGGATGCCGAAAATTGAAAAAGGAGGGATGCTGCCAACTCGACTCTGACCACTTTGTACTTGAATTCCAACTCGATCGAATCCAATGGAGCTCAGGCCCTGGTTAAGGCTCTCAAGACTAACGCGACTCGGACCACATTGAGCTTGTACTCCAACTCGACCGGACCCAATGGAGCTCAGGCCCTGGCTGAGGCACTCGTGATCAACGCGACTCTGACCACTTTGAGCTTGTATGGCAACTCCATCGAATCGAGTGGAGCTCAGGCGCTAGTTGAGGCACTCAAGACCAACTCGACTCTGACCACTTTGGAATTGCTGAATAAAGTGATCGCATTTGAGTGCACTTTGGCATTGATATTGGCTCGCAAGATCAACACGAGTCTTATCACTCTGCATGGAAACGACTTGATCAAAGGCAATACAGTAGGAGCACGCTCTGAGGCATTTAAGACCAACTCGACTTTGACCACTTTGAACTTGAATCGCCACTCAATTACATACAATGGATCCCGGCTACTGTCTGCGGCACTCAAAACCAACTCGGTTTTGACCATTTTGAACTTGGATCACAACTCGATTGGAGACAATGGAGCTGAGGTACTGTTCGAGGCGCTCAAGATCAGCTCAAGACTAACCACTTTGGAATTGTAAAGTAATAAGATCGGAAACAACGGAGTTCAGGCACTCAAGGCCAACCGGACTCTGACCACTTTAGAATTGTGGAGCTGCAAGATTGGATACAATGAAGCTCAGGTGCTGGCTGAAGCACTCATGATCAACGCGACTCTGGTCACCCCCACTGCTAGAAGCGACAGTGTCGTCATTGAATCTCTCCTCGGATCTCTTGAAGTTGGTCTCGAAAAGGCGAACTGCAGCCTGCACTGTCACAAACTGACTCCAAGTAGCCTCGCACATTTCGATATCTTTCAGTTGTGACAGATCATTAATCGGTCCTGGAAGGGCTAATGCTCGCAAAAAGGCCTTACAATTCACCATTGTTGTCGATCATGAGCAGAGCAATGTTTTTGTACTGATTCAGGAGGTGGTCGACGTCCTTGAAGGTGTCTCGAAGATCGCCCCACAACAAGTATCGGCCACCGGTCTTTGTGCAAAGATGAGTCGGTAAACTGGCAATCAGACTGTCAGTGCTGGATATGAACCTCTGAGAAACATCGAGATCCATCGCTGGCGAGGACGTCATGGTTGTGTTAAAAAGGGTGAGTAGAAAATGCCATGAAGGAGAGGAAAGGTGGAAGGGAGAGAAAAATTAACAACTCTCCCTGCTTTGCCCTTTCGCTCCTCTGAAGGCGATGCGCACGCAAATAATAGTCGAGGCCGTCTTCGCCCTCTCCTTCTCCCTCGTCCTCAAAATATTTCTAGGCCATCGCCATCTGCGCAACCCAACCACAAAACAAACAATGTTTTGAAAGGCAAGGGCTGAGGAAGAGCATTATCTCATGGATTAACCCTCTTTTAAAAACTAGGCGAAAAAGCAGACTCGAAGCCCTTGGCGATGCGGCCATCAGGTCAACACAGTGAAGCTGTGTATGAACGAGCGCACGATCGCTCTGAGAAAAAATATTAAAGGGGCGCCTTGCTCCGTTGGCCAAAGAAAATCTTAAATTTTTGGTTTACGGTGCTTTCTCTAGGACTCTCCCACCTTTTTCACCGCCACTCATCAGACATAGAGTATGATTCGGCTCTGGTCCGAGTCTGAAAAGTGTGCATCGTTGCGTGTGGGTGCTGCCTACGGAGTGGGAGTGAAGGATGGTTTAGGACAAAATGTGAGGGCTGCGACAAAGGGGTTTCAAGATCTGCGCAATGTTGTCTCTGAATACACATATCATTGCAGAGACTATAGAAAAGGAGCCACACATTAATATGTTTTTATTGCTTTTTGTTTAGCACTATGGTTTTTCACTCTCAGTCCATTTACTGTCCGTCGATAAAGTTTGGAGAACGGCGAACTATGTTTCTGTAAGTACAGATACGTTATCTTTCAAAAGTTAAAGACAATTGAGGTTCTTGGGAACCCGATTCGCTTTGTGACAGTGGACGAACCACTGCATACATAACAGTGATGCAGTCGTATGTGAAACAAGGATCACTGAGTTGCAGCCAGCGTGAGTCCACTGTTGGCTGTCTCTCATTTTTCCCTGCTGCTCTCGACCCTTTACAAAAATACCTACTCTTTGTTGCTCCAACCCTTTTTCAACTCTTTTCAGCCACAGTCGGGGGGTGGGGGGATGAATACAGTAGAAAGGCTGACAACGACAATCAACTCCATCCATCAGCGTGGTCGTTTTTGCGAAATCGGTTTTGGCAAAATTCAGCCCTCAAGATGGCACAGAAAGCAAGGCGGTGGTGTATCGGGGTGCACTATTTCCATAGAAATAGTGTGCATTTTTTAGTTGACCAGACGTATCACGTTACTAGTCTGTACTCGCTATAGAAAAAGGAGTGCAGACAGAACGTCAAAATACAACCCACTTCTGTTCTTGTCACTCATGGTTCATACGCATATATACATTATACCCGGAAACGGAACAGGCGGTCTGAGATTACACCTTGTTTTCACGTCATGAAAAAAATTACTATAGCATATATCGCCTGAGCTGCACTGTTAAGAGCAAACCCTGTTCTATATAGACTTAGTTATAGCTATATCTTTCTCTATATAATAGAGGATCATTCCATAGACTTTAAAAGATAACATCGTTTCTCACTGACTTTTGACGTATCCTTTATTGAAGATCTCATCGAAACACCACAAGGAGAATCGGAAAGTACTGATGGATGAGAATAAAGGGGAACGAAAGAAACTAGGATTCAAAATAGGCCCTGTCAATGATGAGTCCACCAAGAGCGTTGCGTAAAAAGAAATACTCTAGTTGAAATAAAGATAATCACCCGCAACCAAGTTGCTGCAGTCAGGGTTTATCTTGGCATTGCAATAGAACAGATTCTGGGAAGTGGTGTAGTGACGGTTAGCGAACTTGTCGCAAGTATCGCCGGCCTTAATGTAATCCCAATCCCTACAGGTCCAGGCATGAGCAACTCCAGCAACATACGCAATTGATGCGCATAACACGAAAGTCTTGAGGAGTGCCATAATGCAAAAAAAAAACTGTTATCGCTAATAACGATAGTTAGAAGCGACAGTCCATGCAAAGTCAGTTATCTTGGTATGTTCATAGATGTAAAAAAAAACACAGCAGTATCTTTGTTAAATCTTACAGGGTCTGGGTCAGGGATCTGTGAATGTAGTGAGTGTTTTTGCGAGCTTAGAGTCTTGAGAGATGATCAGATGTGTGTGGTGCTGCTGGATGATACGACTACTTTATATACGTGAAGAGGGTCGTGAAAGAAATGAAGAAAATTGAGTTGTTCTCATTTGAGCCCACGTCTTCGCACATACCCAGGCCTCTTTCTCTGTTCATGCGCTTTGCCTGCTGCATTCTTTCCCTTGCTACCAAGCCAATGCACGTGCACGCTCCCATGCCCCTTTTCGTCATTTATGCGCTGTGCATACATACTATTCTTTCTCTGCACACACCCTATCGTGTTTCCATGCCCCTTTTCTTAATTTCTGTCCCCAACCACAAGCGCCTTTGCTGATCTTTTTCTTTTGGTACCCACGCCGTTGCACGCTCCTCTGCCCCTTTTCGTCATTTATGCGCTGTGCATCTTTTCTTGTTCCTACCTGCGCCACTGCACTGTCCCACGCTCCTTATTTGTTCATGCCCACTAGCCACAGTATTTTTCTTCACTGCCCACGCTCCTTCACGTTTCTCTATACCCTTCTCTGTTCATGCGCTGTGCATACATACTTTTCTTTCCCTACACACGCCATATCATGTTTCCTAGCCCCTTTTCTTAATTTCTGTCGCCAGTGGTGCGTCGCACGTTTGTATTCGACGGCAATGTATATGTGGTTGGAAAAACTCTGAGTGCTGCATCTACATGTTGCGCGACTAATGCATCCTATTTCATCACTTAAGGGAGTGTAGGTTATGGGATTGCAGACACAGTCCAGTCTGTTCTTACCCATCTCATCCATACTTCACCTATTCCAACCTTCTCTGCTCACGTTGACAAGCACCAACTGCCGTTCACACAGTTTACCTCATCGAGACATAATCCACAACAGTTCATCACTGTGAGAAGCAGAGCAATCACACATACACACAACAATTGATGCCAGATGTGCGTTAACTAATCATAGCTTACATGATTTTAGATGACTGTGTCTGGCGCCTGGCCGAAGGTCGACAATTCAGGCTTCTTCATTGACCTTTACCGAGAAGGAACTCGCAAGTATTCTAAAGGATGTCGGATTTAAAAAAGTCGATTGGGGACTTTCAGGCCCTGTTCTTCGAACGTGTTCTCAAGTTGTTCACCACCAACGATGCAGTACAGGTCACAGTGATCAAAGCCGAAATTCATTTGACACTCTCCAAATTTGAGCATGTACCGCATCTTGACGGACTGACACTTCTGGAGAAACAGGGAACAAGGAAGGGATGACGAGACAAGGTGTAAGTGACCGAATTAAAAGCAATGCTGCAAAAGGACAGTAAATCTGGCAGTGGCCTTATTAAACCCCCAAAGAGTCTTTTCTCTCAAGTCGCATGTACTCGTCTGACATTCGCAACAGTATTCAGGCCACACTTGATCTCCACTTCAATACCCATCAGTGTTCTCTGGAATGTGATTTGTGTCTCGGAGACCGACCAAACGATGATGTATGGCACTCAGAGGACTACGACCAGCTCTTCTACAATAAGAGCACGATCGTCTTTTGGCATAGTCCAGCACTAGTGGGTCATTTCGTCTATATCGGCGCCCACATGTCCTGGATGCTTTTGGATTTACCACCATCGCCCAACTTCAGTTCGTTATATGTGTTTCGAAAACGACTACAGTTCGAATCTCAAGGATCTCACAGTGGGATGCAATACAGCCACCATCCAGGAACTTGAGTCTATTGACCTGACTTTAGAATCAGAAGATGGGTTTGACAAGGCTCTACTGCCATCCTCCTCCCACCAAGGACGAGTGCCTGAGGTTCACCATCTGATACCGAGTCTTGTGCGCTTGAAACAGACAGCCATCAAGCAGATCCATCTGGTCCCCAAGAATCAGGCTTTACTTCTAGACATTCTTAAAGCAAACAATCTTAGGAAGCTCAAGCGGTGAGAGACGAAGATGGCATTGGGAGAATAAAAATCATATATTTTTTGTAACATGCTCTCCAAACTGTGGTGTTCAAAACTTATCTGCTTATTTGTTCCTTCTCTGGATTTAGGACCCGAAGGTCTATTAGTATTCAACTTGAAATCAGAAAACGCAGTAATCATCGCGTTCCAGCACGTATTCTGACTTGGAGGCATTCAGTCTTAATCCAACGGATGATAGCTTCGGACCTATTGCCTGTTCAGGCAGGCCCAAATACCAACTGTCCGAATACAGCAGAAAAATATTGGCGTATAGTGCATAAATGAGGGAAAAGCGCATAGGAGTGTGCAAAGCGTGTGTAGAGTCAAGAAAAAAATATATGTAAGCATAGCGCTTTGAACAGAGAAAAAGGGCATGACAACGTGCAACAACGTGGGTATCAAAGGGAAATGGTTTATGTCCAGCACATGAGCAAAGAAAAGACAGAGGAACGTGCAACGGCGTGGGTACCAAAAGAAAAAGATCAGCAAAGGCGCTTGTGGTTGGGGACAGAAATCAAGAAAATGGGCTAGGAAATATGATATGGCGTGTGTAGAGAAAGAAAAGTATGTATACACAGCGCATAAATGACGAAAAGGGGCATGGGAGCGTGCACGTGCATTGGCTTGGTAGCAAGGGAAAGAATGCAGCAGGCAAAGCGCATGAACAGAGAAAGAGGCCTGGGTATGTGCGAAGACGTGGGCTCAAATGAGAACAACTCAATTTTCTTCATTTCTTTCACGACCCTCTTCACGTATATAAAGTAGTCGTATCATCCAGCAGCACCACACACATCTGATCATCTCTCAAGACTCTAAGCTCGCAAAAACACTCACTACATTCACAGATCCCTGACCCAGACCCTGTAAGATTTAACAAAGATACTGCTGTGTTTTTTTTTACATCTATGAACATACCAAGATAACTGACTTTGCATGGACTGTCGCTTCTAACTATCGTTATTAGCGATAACAGTTTTTTTTTTGCATTATGGCACTCCTCAAGACTTTCGTGTTATGCGCATCAATTGCGTATGTTGCTGGAGTTGCTCATGCCTGGACCTGTAGGGATTGGGATTACATTAAGGCCGGCGATACTTGCGACAAGTTCGCTAACCGTCACTACACCACTTCCCAGAATCTGTTCTATTGCAATGCCAAGATAAACCCTGACTGCAGCAACTTGGTTGCGGGTGATTATCTTTATTTCAACTAGAGTATTTCTTTTTACGCAACGCTCTTGGTGGACTCATCATTGACAGGGCCTATTTTGAATCCTAGTTTCTTTCGTTCCCCTTTATTCTCATCCATCAGTACTTTCCGATTCTCCTTGTGGTGTTTCGATGAGATCTTCAATAAAGGATACGTCAAAAGTCAGTGAGAAACGATGTTATCTTTTAAAGTCTATGGAATGATCCTCTATTATATAGAGAAAGATATAGCTATAACTAAGTCTATATAGAACAGGGTTTGCTCTTAACAGTGCAGCTCAGGCGATATATGCTATAGTAATTTTTTTCATGACGTGAAAACAAGGTGTAATCTCAGACCGCCTGTTCCGTTTCCGGGTATAATGTATATATGCGTATGAACCATGAGTGACAAGAACAGAAGTGGGTTGTATTTTGACGTTCTGTCTGCACTCCTTTTTCTATAGCGAGTACAGACTAGTAACGTGATACGTCTGGTCAACTAAAAAATGCACACTATTTCTATGGAAATAGTGCACCCCGATACACCACCGCCTTGCTTTCTGTGCCATCTTGAGGGCTGAATTTTGCCAAAACCGATTTCGCAAAAACGACCACGCTGATGGATGGAGTTGATTGTCGTTGTCAGCCTTTCTACTGTATTCATCCCCCCACCCCCCGACTGTGGCTGAAAAGAGTTGAAAAAGGGTTGGAGCAACAAAGAGTAGGTATTTTTGTAAAGGGTCGAGAGCAGCAGGGAAAAATGAGAGACAGCCAACAGTGGACTCACGCTGGCTGCAACTCAGTGATCCTTGTTTCACATACGACTGCATCACTGTTATGTATGCAGTGGTTCGTCCACTGTCACAGAGCGAATCGGGTTCCCAAGAACCTCAATTGTCTTTAACTTCTGAAAGATAACGTATCTGTACTTACAGAAACATAGTTCGCCGTTCTCCAACTTTATCAACTGCCAGTAAAATGGACTGACAGTAAAAGCCATAGTGCTGTTTTGTTTGTGTATGAACCCCGCTGACTTGCTTAGGTTGGATTTGGCCACCGCTCCTCTCAAACGGCATGAACGTCCTTGAACAAGGGCAAATCCATGCTCTCCCCTATCAGCAGCCAATCTCTTTTATCCTGAACCTTGACGTTCTGGAAATGTAACTCCTCCAGAGGACTCGCATGGATTAAGCAGTGGATGGCCAGGATACTCGAATGGCAAAGTTTGTTTATGGAGGGCCTGAGTCCTTGAATATGAAGAGACAAGAGTTGAGAGTTGAGAGTACAAGGCCACAGCTGCAGCCAGCCATCAATATTTTCGCCGGTGAGCACCAGAGTCGTGATTAAATGCCACGGCATATTCTGGAGGATGTGAGCGATAGATTGAGACAAGACTGGCGTAAACGAATTGCACGGGATGCAGAGGTACTCCAATCGGATCCAGCGAGAGCTCACTGGATAGTGGCAAGACCGGTTTTGGACAGAGCAGATTTGACTAGGGAGGACCAGGGAGAGCGAGGTCAACACTGAAGAATGATGACCTACAGCCGACTTCAGGAGCTTGGAATACAGGTCGGAGATATGGAAAAAGATGTGATCACATTCCCACCGCAGGCACTCCAGCTCCATGGCAGTATCTTCTACCCGTCCTTGTATATTTGGTGCCTGGTGTTCGACACACTGGATCTCGACCTTGCTGCTTTCAGTAAGAATTCTGGCTGACCTGCTAGTGGCTACCTGAACATCAACCCTACCACGTTCGTCTCGAGTACGGTCAAACAGTGTGAGGACAAGAGGCCTTGGAGATATGTGCAGCGGTTGCACGATGGACTTCACTTGCTTGAGTACATCCCTCCCACGGGTTGACACGTTGAGTTCCTTCAGCCGAGCATTGTTCCACACAATACAATGCAGTTCTGGATTCAATTCCTCATCTGTTATGTCCTGTCAACTCTGTATCGAGTCCAAGGAAGCTAAGGTATAGGGGTTATCTAGATCTGACGAGCAAACTTGTACTAAAGTCCCTTCCAACAAGTCAAAAAACCCTCCATTCCATGACCTGTGGTGAATAGTGACTTCATTGACGTCTGTCAAACCGAGCATTACCAGCTCTGACTGCAACTTTCATATGAATGCCTCTTACTTGATCTCGTTCTGCAGCTCTAATACGGCTTCTCGAAACCAATACAGACAGCCCCCTAGCCTCATACAATTATACGAGGGTTGAGACAGCGGCATCATAGACGGCAGTGAACAGCTGACCATGTTGATGCACTGCTCGTGAGGCCGAGGGTAGTTGAGAAGGGTGACGAGCCTGAGGTTGTTGTTCCAACTTTCCTCAAAAAGGTGGTCAATGTACTCAATCCGTTGTTGAAGATGAATATTGCCAATGAGTTCATCCATCTCAAATACTACAACCCACGTTTTGGCGATTTCTTGGTAAAACGTTTCCATGTACAAACGCACCGGATCCAGTGCAGCTTGATCGATATATCAAACATGTGCCGCGTTCTTGTGAGCAGAGTAAGAAATTGGTCTGCCTCGACTTCTGACCACAACTCGACTCCCAGTGTTGCCTGCTGCATGTCAATGTACCCTCCATGATTGTGGGCAAAAATTCGTCAATCCTGCCAGAGACTCATGGTCAAAGCCTTCATACATGTGGGCCTGGCACAACCAGTGTACATATCCGAGAGTACCAACCTGCCTATACAGGTTGCCTTCTGATCTGTCGTCGCCTTGCAGGTCTAAGTACGACTTGATCGGGGCGCCATGACCGCGGTCCATATTGACATTCAATTGCTTAGAAGGGGATAATTCTGAAATTTAAGAGATGGCTTTGTCGACGAGAGATCCAATGTTGTCCTTGGGAAGTTCGCTTCCGGTAATATGGGTGTTGCAACCCCACAGGATCTCTAATGATTTCGGCGGTGGAACCTCGAAATCATCGATGAAGTATCCTTGCTTGACCATTTTCAGGATGTGTAGTACGTGGTCGCCATACTTTCTAAGAAGCTCTTGCGGACGGTTAAGTCGGATCCCATGATGACTGGAGAGGTGCACATATCCTGGTATGTTCTGCAAAATAACAATTGGGGAATCGGGCTCAGGATCCCACAAGCCTGTTCTCACATCAGCCAGACCTTTGCCCACGACTGCTTGGTACTCCGTTTCGACCAATCAAGCTAAGACGTTTTGCGAATTGTTTTTTTTTTTTTTTATTATTAATTAAGGTGGCGGCTATTCGCTGATTTGAGAATTTTGGGTTTGTTTACTTAAAAGAAAACCTCTCAGAGCACACGGCGTTCCGTGGTTGCAGTAAGGCAGCAACCAATAGTCAAAAAGAATCAAAAGCTCACCGAAAACGTGTTTACCGAGGTACAAGCGTTACATGCATTTCGCAGAGGAAAAGTGCTCAATGCCTCGTCTTCGCTCATCAAAACGATGATAGAGTTCAGAAGAAAGACCTTGGTACATTTTTATAAATTTGTCCAGCCGACAAGTTCAAAGAACGAAATACTTGGCGTGTTTTTAAGTTCAAAGAATCACGCTCAGGCCCAATAGAACGAACAACCATGGCACGTTTTTCATCTCTTCGTCTAGTCGACAAGTTCAAAAGGACAAAAGCCTTTGCGCGCTTTAACTTTATCTAGCCGTTAGGTCCAAAAAAATGATCATGCCTGGCACGTTTTCATCTCTTCGTCTAGTCGACGAGGTTCAAATGGACGAAAGCCCTTTGCGCGCTTTAACTTTATCTAGCCGTTAGGTCCAAAAAATGATCATGCCTGGCACGCTTTCATCACTTAGTCTCGTCTCGAGTTCAAAATGGCAAAAAGACGAAAAACCTTGGCATGCGTCAATTTCCCTGTCCGCCGGACAATGCGAACTAGCATCCTGAGTGCTTAACGGTTCTTACCGTTCGAACAGAAATCTATAAAAGGATCTTCCTTTGCCGGATCCATGTATTTATTTATTTCAACAGCACTACTTCCCACACTACCTCCGTAACTCTCAATCAACAACCAAAATGAAGACCTTTGGATCATTCACTATTGCCCTCGCCATGATGGTTACCCTGACCGTCGCCCTTATTGCTGGTCCCGTCGGTAAGTTCAGTCACTCTCATTAGCATCTCTATCGTTACTTCTTTGACAAACGCACTTTGCAGTCTCGAAGTCATTAGAACAATTGCCTTGTGTGGTTCGCTCTCTAGCGAACTAAACGTGGTGACGTCTCTTTCTTTATTTACATTTTTCATAGAGGCCAACCGCCGTGAGTGCACAGAGGCATGTGGAAATGAATACCTAAAGTGCATGGCTTCAGCTAAACCAAGATGCGCTGACGATCTTGGTCAGTGCATCAGCGAGTGCGATGGTTAAGGCCTTCTCAACATTAACCAGCAAACGCCCCACGCGCATCCCTGAGCAGTCTCTGTTGCTCAGTTGCTCAGTTTCGGTTTCCCTTCACTTTTCGTCGTCGGAAGACACTGGTTGTCCTTTGAAATAAAATAATAATCCTTTTTTTACTTTTGACCCTATTCGCTACTGCCGTCGCGGGGAGCGATATAGTAAGGTAAATAGTAGGGAACAAGTAGTGACGAGAGTGAAGTAAGTGAAAGATGTATTTGTGCTATTTTGCAGTGTGCAGACCTTTTATGGTCCGCACACGTGACTACTGCGGCAACTAAAAGAAAAGTTCCCCAGTATCGTGCAATCCAGCACATAAGTTCCCAGCCGAGTTTTGAAACCAGGTGAATGATATGTACGGATCTATGAGGATAAAAATTAATGAAACCTGCCATGAATAACAAGAGAGGGGGCTAGTAGTGGCAGCTCAATGACAATAAAGTGTGAGAAAACTATGAAAACCTGTAATAAACTTGTTGTACGTTTTTTCAGAGCTCGGGAGGAGGAAGAGTGGTCTGGAGCAAGATCAGGTGTAGGAACAGGAGTTGGGAGAGATTTCGTTGTGTATTGAAAGCTAAAGCTCAGGAATAAGGCTGTGGATTGCTAACTATTTATACTATGAAGAAGGATCCTTCGGGAAGGCTAAAAGATTAGTCATCGATGCCCATAGCTTATGTTCTTAGGGTTGTCGCGTGCCCTGCTAGAAAGATCGAGATCTAAGAAAAATTCCACTAACGTCGCACTTGACCATTGGTACGTCGCGTGACCGATTTTTTTTCTTGCATGAACGAAAACATCGGAGATGACCATCTCCGTGACAGCAATGGTGTTCTAGCACTGTCTGATGCACTCAAGCGCAACTCCGCTCTGACCACCTTGGACTTGCAGAACAACTCGATCGAAGATGATGGAGCTCAAGCCCTGGGTGAGGCACTGAAGCTCAATTCTACTGCTCGTAGTCCTGTAGTTCTTTGAGCATGCGGCCATGTGCTACTTCATCCACGAGCAGACTTGTCACTACTTTGTTCAGTCTCTCCGTTTCCAGCATGAGTCTCGAGTGGAAATATCGAACATTAGCCAATACGTGTTGAAAGTTGCGCCTATCTAGCTGTAGTCTGCGCCTTTCTTCCTCTGGATCTTGATCTGGACAAAGGAGCTCGCATAGTGTCTTACCTGTCGCGCCAAGAGACGTCAAGTACATAGAGCACTGCTTGGATACCGGATCGGAATCATTGCCCGGGTCTTGATGGTCACCAAAGTTTCAGAACTTCACTTAGTATTGATCGTCGGAATCGTGTGGGATGCGCAAATGGCGCCACCTGAAAGAATAAATTGAGGGACCTGTTAGAGTCCAGGTCACTAGATCACAGAAGACTGCACATCCGATGTATCTTGGATTAATCCATGCTCTCAAGAATGAAACCAACTATTCGCCGTCATTGTTGATCATGAACAAAATAATAGACCAGTACCGATTGTGAAGTTGATCAATGCTACCGAAAGCACTCTGCACATCGCTGTACAAGATATATCGATCGCCGGTCTCTTCGCAGATTTGAGTTGGTAGGCGTGAGTGCGATCCATCCTTAGGCTTGAAATCTTGAAAGACAGGGGGGACGAAACTCTGTGGAGATACCATTATTGCGCTGAAGAAAGAGTGTTTGAAGACTGTCGAAAATGAAAAGGCGGAAGTGGCGAAGATACAATGGCGAATGGCGAGAGGCAAACACAGGCCCCATTTTAAGAGGGAGATACGTGGTCTGACCCTCTTTGCCCTCTTATTTCGCGCTTCGCCTATTCGCGCGGATTGGAACAAAATCATGCACATGGCAACACGCAAATTTCATGTCCCACCCTCGTGTAGGAGACATCGATTGAATTCAAGATTTAGTCGCGTCTGGCCCCTTCCTCTTTTTCATCCTATTTCTTCGCGGAGGCATTGCGTGGCCCTCTTTCGCTGATCAAGATGGAGTTGGAGAGGCTTAAAATCGGCGTGGCCTTGACGAACCTCTCGGGATTAAAGGTGAACATCAAGAATATGATAATAACCACGGCAACATGCAGATCGTCACGATGGCGCGGAGCCTTTCCAACCGAAAACGGTTGTGCATGCCAAGAAGACAAAAGAAGGCATTCCAAGAACCAGGGAAAGCCTAAATTTTGTGTTCTTTCGTCATTTTCAACCGCTTTACCGTTTGGATCACAGCACCGTTTCTATCTCTCAAAAACGCTCATTCTCCATTTAATGAACAGCAAACCAGGATCCATATTGATCGCTTCTTCGCATCGATTAGATGGTGCACTCATTTACTTTTTTCTTTTATTTCGTTTGGGGCACCCCACCCTCATATAAACAATGAAATTAACAACGGACTAGCCAAAAATGAAAACACGCCGTCGAGATGGCTTCTCAGAAGCTATTTCCCACTGCTCAGATCTTCACAATTCTCTGTGCTTTTTTGCGGTCCCACTCTCCAGATCCGAATTCATCTTCATCTCCGCATCGTTCGTCCCGTTTCCTACCCGTCCTTGATTCCTTCGGTGCATTATTCGTCGGCAATCCTGCGGCGTGATTTACAGGACTGACGGTGCTCTGACTGAGGCCAAGGGTCTCCAAAGATGATGGATCCAAGTCATCGGTAATGAGTGGCCAATCACTCCTGTTTTGGAGGTGAATATTCCCAAGATGCAATTCCACGAGAGAACTTGTGTAGATCATTTGATGGACAACCAAGACACTGGAATGTGAAAGTTGTTGTAGGACTGAACTTGAACCAAAGATGTCAAGCCGTAACAACCGTGGGACACTCTTAATACTCCAGATGCTGAGCCAGCTGTCAATGTGTTCGCCAGTGAGCACCAGGTACCTGAGTGTCTGCCACCTCACATTCTGGAGAATTTTAGCGATATACTGGGACAACGCGGACTCAAACGGAGTGCACAAGATGCATAGGTATGACAGATCGGATCGAGCGAGAACCTGCTGGAAGCATGTTATACCGGTTTCCGAAAGTGCAGAGATATCCAAGGTGAGAGAGGCTAGGACGGAGGGATGCTGTTGTGTTGCCGAGTCCAGGAAGGAGGCGTATATGTCGGAGAAATGGAAAAAGAAGTGGTCGCAATCCCACAGCAGGAACTCCAGCTCCATCGCGGTGTCCTGTGCGTGCTCTTTGATGCCGTGAGTCTGATATTCGGAATCCTCGAGTTCCATTTCGCTACTTTCAATGCCGATGCTGTTCGATCCGCCAAAGGCCATTTGGACAATAACCCGGCCACGGTCCTCTCTAATGCGATCAAACAGTGTCAGGACAAAGGGCCTTGGGCAAGCCTTCGACAATTGAATAATAGGTTCCACTTGAAGGATCACGTCCCGCTTAGGTGTTGAGAGATTGAGTTCTCGCAACTGTGGGTTCGAGAGCAGCATACGATGCACCTCCGGATCCCATTCCGGTATACTAATGTCCTGTGTCAAAATCTGTAACGACTTCAAAGAAGGTAAGGTTTGGGGGCAATCCATTTCCGAAGAACAAAGTTCAACTAAAGACCCTTTCATCAAGTCAAACGTTGCGTTCCATTGCCTTTCAATTTCTGTAATCTCGACATATTCTGGAGTCTCGGAATCAGCGATAACCTCAGCATCGTATGGATGTTCGAGTTCAATGGTAACCTTATCATAGACGGTAACCTTGGTGACATCTGTAAATCCGTGTGCAGCCAGCGCCGACCGTAATTTCCGTGCCGGTGCCTCATACCCGGTCGCTTTCTGCAAGCATGACACAGTTGCTCGAAACTGCTCCACATCTTTTCTCAGGCTCCTCCAATCATACCACGTTGGAACCGACGACATCTTTGTCAGTAGCGAACAATCGCCTGTGTACATTGTCTGTTCGTGAGGCCGAGGGTAGTTGAGAAGCGTAGTGACAAACACTCCATCTTCGCCTATGTGCGGGTGGGGAGATTCCTTGAGATGGTCACTGATATACTGAAATGGTTCCTGGGGATGTTCTTTGACGGTGAGACCATCAATTTCAAGTATGTCGGTGCCTGCTTCGGCCAAAGACTGACGCAGCCCCCACACAAACTGCTGAGATGTCCCTTGGTTGAGCTTGACCGATACGTCGAAACTGGTCTCGGCTTTCTCGTAGAGTGATAAGAATAGTTGCGCCTCGGTATGAGACCCCAGCTCGACTTTCACTGTTGCTTGATGCATGTCAACGTGCCCTCCATGATTGCAGACAAAATCATTCAGCCTTGACAGGGAGTCACGGTCCAAGTGTGAGTGCGCATGCGCCTGACAAGTCCAATGATACACATTCCAATTAGGGTGGGATCGCCGACACAGATCTCCTTCTACTCTATCTCCATCTGGCACCTCCAAGTACGACTTGATCGCGGCGCTTTGATGGTGGTTCATCTTTACTTTCAACTGCTTGGGAGGGGGATGCAGATCCATAAGATAGGAGAGATAGGAGAAGGCCTTGTCGATGAGAGGTCCGATATTGACCGTGGAAAGCTGACCCCCAGTGATTCTGGCATCGCAACCCAATAGGAGCTCAGATGTTGTCAGTGGTGGAGCCTGGCAGTGGCTTTGGGAGAGTCGGCATTTGATCATTTGCAGCACTTTCAGAACCCGATCGCCGTAAATCTGAAAAAACTCCCTTGGGTGCTTGAGGCCGAAACCAGGATGATTGGAGAAGTGAACATACCGTGGCGTCTCTGCTAAATCAGATAAGTCGAAGCCGGTGTACGCGCACAAAAAATAAAACCGGAACTGGTGCGTCAAAGTGTCGCTGTCATTCCAAGAGGTAAGATCCGAAGGGAGGACAATGAATAGATCTGACATTGCGCAATTCAAATTGTTCTCTCGATGCTCAAATAATAGATAGTGGAAGTTTAAGTTGTGTTCCAATTCTGACACGTGTTTCTTGAGGCTTTTGTATCCTTCGAGCATGCGGTGATGTGCTGCTCCATCCACCAGTGGCAGCAGAATGAGTCTCTCCATTTCCTGCGAGAGCGTGAATTGGTAGTATCGAAAATTGCTCGCTATTCGTTGAAATTGGTACCAAGTGATAGATTGACCAAGGCGATCGTATAGCTCCTGTAATATTTTTCCGCGACTCTCGAAATACTCGGACAGGCCCTTAGGTACCAGATTCTGCTTATTGCTCTGCACTCGATGGCCAGAATTGTCACTGCAGTGCACCATGTAAGCTTGTGTAGGATTCTGCTGGATGCGAAGGGGACGACACCTGTAAGAGTAATTCGTGGACATGTTAGAGTCAATATCACAACTTTTTTCGAGCTCGATGGATCCATGCCCACAAAAGGAGCCTTACGGTTTGCCATTGTCGTTGTCGCTCATGAACAGAACAAGTTCTTTTTGCTGATCCCGAAGGTGATCGACGTCCTCGAAGGCATCTTGAACATCGCTCCACAAGACATATCGTTCGTTGGTTCCTACAAGAGTTTGAGCCGGTAGACGGGCATGTGACCCATCCGCACGCTCGAACTCTTGGAAGATAGGGGGATTGTTTCTTTGTAAATATGCCATGACGGCACAGGAAGGATAGGTGTAAGGTTGTGGTGAAAATGTGGGAGGAGAAACAAGAAGCAACTCCTTTCTTTCTCTCCAATAGTCTTTTCGGGATGGCGATGCAAGAAAATGATCGAAATGGCCGTCTTCGCCCTTGCCTGCGCCATCATCATTCTTGCATAACGAAAGAAAAAAACTGCGTGTGTTGGCCTTACGCCCGTTTTGTGCAGTCACGCTGACCATCTCTCGGCACGCAAGCTTCTCGTTAGTCTTGTTCACACAGCTGGATATTCTCGAGCATGCGAATTCGTGTGTTGGAGAAAGTGGTGTCTGATTCCTCATGTTCCAAAATAGAATGAGCCGAGGGGTATAGACAAAAAACACCTACTCCGCGTAGTGGCTGTGGCCTAATTGTCCACGTACTTTGCCCTTCGCTCCATCGATACGCAAGAACGAATGCGGTTCATAGCCAAATAAAAAAATAAAACATGTACACAAAGTCCCTCTGCGATGAGTTTTCTCCATCTCTCCCAAATTGTGTTTGCCAGATCTATTCTCTGAACACAGCTTGACAGCCGATCACCACCAAAGTTGTCAGTGGCGACCGCAAACAGCACAGTGTCTTTTGTATGCCTTTTACTATGTCCTTTGTCTTGGTTAAAATATTTATTCATGTTTTCCACCCTTCTCGCTGTTCACTAATCGTCTAGGCCTCTGCCTCGGAATCCGTGTCAACAAAAATCTCCACTCTCGTCTTCGATGCTCTTGAGCTGGGAAGAGTACATATCTGCCGCCTCCGTCGACATGAACTGGCAGTGACCCAGTCCACCATCTCCAACACCACCACGGCCAACAATAGCAATAGTAGAAAGATGGTGCCCACGTCAACCAAGCCGCATGGCACAGACCAGCATCGCACCCGACCCCTCGATTGTGGTTAAACATGCATCAGCGCAATGTTCGTGTGGAATACGGTGACGTATCCATCACACGCCATTGCCACCGCTCCTACGCTTTCTCATATGCCCACGCCCCAATCTTCACTCCTTTGCGCTACTTCCTACCATACATCGCACTCTTCATAATCCTTTCATTATATCTCCCTCCCTTTCATCGTCGTTTACTCACGTCACCACCACTTTTCACTCTCTTGCCTGTTTAATCCATCTCATACCCTGTTCGACGCCAGTTTTCACTCTTGCATCCCATCTCACGCGGAGCCGGTCTGAGCAAGGCAAGTTTCTTTTTCTCTCTCTCTCTCTCTCTCCATCTCTCCTCTACCTCGTTTGTCTACCCTTTCTGCCTCCTGGCTTTTGTTGGTTCACAGCCAATGGAAGGGCCTCAGGTCTGTGGAAATGGGTTTGTTCGCAGTCATTGCCGTATGTGGACGCTCTTCATGAGAGCCTCCGACATGGCAGCCAGTGATTCTGTCGTGTATTCGTTTGCTTTGTGAGAATACACCGCAGTCGCGACTGATAATGATGGTGATTGAGCCCAGGACACAGGCTGTGGCTATCAATCCGCGCTACTTAACGCTTGGGAGACTTGCTCTCGTCCTGCCTACCCTCTCTGCCTCCTGGCTTTTGTTGGTTCACAGTCAATGGAAGGGCCTCAGGTCCGTGGAAATGGGTTTGCTCGCAGTCATTACCGCAAGTGGACGCTCTTCATGAGAGCCTCCTGCATGGCTGCCAATGATCATATCCTGTTGTGTACGACGGGGTTGCGACTGGCTAGGAGAGAGCGCGCGCATTTGCAAGATGGGTGATTGTGCTTATGATCCTATGCTCAACTGTTGCCTCAAGAGCAGTTTGCAGCGTGCCGTTCGATATGTCTTGCACATTGGGTATGTTCTTTTGCAACTTGTCTGACTCTTCGCTTTTCATATATCTCTTTCCAGTATCCGAAGCACTTTCAACTTCGATGTCGGACCTTCTCCTGCAAGCCAGCTGGCGCGCTGCAATCAACTCTGATCGAAGGGGAGCAGGCTACTTCCTACTGCAAACAGGGAATCTGTGCTTCAACCCGTGAATTACGTTGAATTTCGCGCTATAAATCGGAATCAGTCCTCATGTCCGATTGAAGAGTGGAGTCGATGGATATCAGAGTTCAGGAAGAGTCGAGATGGAGGTGTGCGAAGGGCTGCCAGTGCTGCATTGCCACTCACTCAAAAGGACCTGGACGAGTACTACCGTTTTCGAATTGTTGCAAACCGTGAACTAGATGTTCTCGACAGTTCATCTCAACAGCTTAGGACTGCCGATCAACAACTTACGTCGCTTCTTCAAGAACTTCAGAGTGAGCTATATTGACACGCATGATTGTTCATGTACGACTGTGTTTACTTCAAACTAATGCTGAACCGTTGCTACATTACGTTAATAGAGGCACCGGCTCATGCTTCGACCTCTTTTGTGCATGACCTTGGCCTAACCGGACAGACTACCAAGCCAATTGCAGGTAAAAAAAACTTGCCCTTTAACGATTGGTCTGAAGACTCTTGTAATCGTTATGTATTGACTCCTTATGCATAACTTATTGACAATTTTACAGTCACTTTGTTAGGTGGCTGGAAGCATCCGTGCGATCCCTGGGATGGAAACGACAGAAATCTGCTTGGTAACGTTCTCTGTGTTTGCCGATTTATTTGTTTCTAGAGGTATACTTTGATTGTGTTGACGGTCACTGGTGAATAGAAGTTCCCCTATCCTCAGCACGGACACCGCCATACCAACACAGGTCAAGGACTCCGTCACCCATGCTGTCCCCTCCAGAATGCCCTCGGCTCCAAGAAACAACAAGTGACAACGAGTCCCAGGTCAAATTAAGTTCCAATGGTACGCTGTCAGCCTCAACATACTTTCTCATTTACTCTATGAGATGACACTTATTAACCAGCTGCTTTTACTATTGATAGCCTTAATGCCTCTTGTACTGCTGGAAGGACCAGGAAGGCGGTATTTGAGCATGATGGAGAGGCACGGCAACCTGATGTTGTTGGTCGAACAAAGGACATGCAGGAGGCATACTTTGGTGAACTGAAAGAACCCCATCCAAGAACGTTATCCAAGGATGCTGATCTGCTATGATTGGCAGTATTCACAAAGGATGCACTCGATCCTTTTTCCAATGAACTTGAGCAGGATCCACCGATCTTGTCTTTTCAATCTGTGGGTCGCGGTGTCACCTTCTTCTTGGGTTCAAAAGTTGACAGTTGTCCGTGCTCGACTTTCAGAGGTCAATCTACTATCTCTTCTGACAGAGTTGAGTCTTGATCAGGAGCTTTTCTATCACTTGTTCCAGGTGGAAATATTGGTGCGCGTCACATGTGTCGATTGGAGCGAAAAAGGGAGAAACGCTTAACTGAGGTTCCCAGCGTGATGCTGCCTTGGGAATAAAGCACAAGGTTAAGTAGACCGGGTAGGAAATCAAATGTAAACCTGTCCCGTCGTACAAATGGCAACACATACGATAAAGAAGAATCTTCTTTTTTCGGTCGTACATGCTGCAGCATTAAAATAAATGCGATAATATTCAGAGACCTGCGCTGGAAATAAAGGAGCACGAATTTTTCATTTTCCTGCATGCGCTAGAAGAAAAATAGCCTATGGCTGCTTGTCCAACCAGCGCAAGCCCTATCGCCAACCAGCGCAAACTGCTGTCGAAACAGCGCAAACCTGAAGTGAACCATCGCAAACCTAAAGCGAACCAGCACAAACCTGAAGCGAACCAGCACAAACCTGAAGCGAACCAGCGCAAACCACTTCACATCATCACATAAAAGGCGGTATAAAACGCCTCTTCGTTTCACTCTTCTTTTTGAACTCAACCTTTGTGGTGCCCAGGCAACATGCCATTAGGTTTCAGATCGCCTCATGCACCTGCGAAAAAAATTCTTTGATCTTGTTTTCCCTATACTTTTCCGGCCCTCGCAAACTAAGCTGATTCAATAAGAAGCATTTGCCAAGATTGAGAAGTTACTTCCATAGCCGAGGGTGACGCCAAACCGCTCTCAAAAAACCGCCTTCGCCCTCCCATTATTATAGGCAAGCAAAAGTGACACCACTTGAGGTTGAAGGGAACAAACTGTGAATTTAAAAAAACCTAATGTACAAGATATGTAGTTGATTTGTAAAACTTAGACCTGCAGGATCCTGAACGTGTTATGCAACAGATCTACGTACGCATCCAGTGGCCCTGGAGCACAGTACCGTGAACAGTCTCCATGATCCCCCATCCGCCCATCAGGTCTCATGGCAAACATGGCCTCTGTGTCCAAAAAGATCCCGCCCGCTGCCTCGACCACTGCCTTGGCTAGCTGGTTCTGTCGCTGCACATCCGGCAGCGTAGGCCGGAAGACATACCCCTGTTCATCATTCTCGCCTTCCTCTTTTGCTCCACGATGATGACGACGTCGATGTTCCTCCCTCTTGGGCGCTGAAGTAAGTGGCTTCTGTAACACCGTCTCCGGTACGACCGAGAACTGTGCCGTCTTGTCCGCAATGGCCTCGTCCTCCCCGTCCTCCTTCATCTGCATACACTTGCTCGACACTGGGTGCGTCGCCCTGTAGATCACCAGCGTCCCCGGGTAGAACTTCCACAGATGCTTCATCGTAAACACTAGCTCTGTCAGGAACGCCTCGTCCTCGCGCCACACCAAACCCTTGTTCAAGATAACCACCGGATACTGCTTCAACAGTTCGGGTGTCGCCCAGGTCTGTTCGATCGTCGAGGCGGAGGGGTACTCTTCATCCTCGGGGTTGATGGCCCAGGGCACAGAGATGATATCGTTCCTGGCATACTTGAGCCCTGCGTCGACTCGGCTCTGTCCTGTGGCCGGATCGGTCCCCACGCAGAGCTGGTGCGGGCTCCGGTGCAGACAGCCGAGCTCCCCATGGCACGCATAGTTATATCCAAAGGCTGAAGTGATCACGTCATGCAGCTGATATTGTGTCACGTCGCCCACGAGGAGCATGTTGCGCCGTCCAAGTACCCGGCAAAAGTCCTTGCGTGTAAAGGACTCGTACTTTGAACGAGCATCTCCGAATCCCATTCGAATAGTTCCCTGCCCTGTTTCTCCTTCCGGTGTTGATGATGACGACGATGGTGTTTTTGACGGAGTTGTAGCTGGTCTGGGTCCGCAGATCGTTTCATCGGGCACCCAGCGGTACTTGGTCGCTTCGCGCACCAGCATCTGGTCATCCTTCTCGTTGTACTCGCCCAAGAAATGCTGCTTGAACCGTTCTTCTCCTCCTTGTCCACCTTGCCTATCCTCCAGCTCCTTCTCGATCCGCTTCTCCAACCCTTGCATAAATCGCTCATTGCACTTGCCGAACCGGCTGTCGCCCAAATGCTGCGCCATCTTCACTTCCTTCTCCGCTAGCCTCACCCAGCTGCCATGTGTCGTCCAGCAGTGGATCTGGTCCCTGATTGTATTGACGAGTGTTGAGTCGTTCTTGATCGCTGTCCCGTGAATCCGTCCGACGTCGCGCTCCTCGAACACGCGGTGGGTCTCGACAGCGACGATGGTTTTGGCCAGGTCGTCGAGGACGGCATAGTCGGCGAGGGAGATGGGGACGGAGGGGTGGCGGTTGTGGGCGGGGTCTTTGGCGGTGGAGAAGAAGCCCGAGTTGGCTAGAGAGGAAGAGGAGGACCAGGCGGTGTGGAAGACGGTTTGGAGGGAGGTGCGGAACAAGAAAGTGACCTGGCAGAGGATCAGGATGAGAATGCCGGCCAGCACGGTGGAGCGTGTCTGTGGCGCTAGTGTTGTCATGGAGATGTGTGTGTTTTAGCTCTTTTTTTTTTTTTGTAGTTGTTACGCAGAGCTATGAGTTCTTTGTTGGATGGGTGGGGTTGGGTTGAGAGAACAAGGTGGATATGAGCGAGGGAGTGAGTGGGTGAGTGGGTGAGTACGTGAGTGAGTAAGTGAAAAAAGCGAGTTGGGAAGAAAGGAAGGAAAAAAGAAAAAGAAAAAGAAAAAGAAAGGAGGAAAGGGGTCATCGCCCTCTCTCAGCAAAACAAAGAACGAACCATTACACAAGGAAAGACGTCTGCTTTGACCCACACACATCACACATATCACACATAAACGTTTAGCGTCTGAAGCCAAGTTAGTCTCTCTCTCTCTCTCTTCTCCCTTTGATATCACCGCAAACCGGCTGTGTTTCTTATTGCTTCTTTATTGTCCATGGAAGAGGGCCCTGGTCCACACAGTATTCTAAAAAAAGATGGGAAGGGACAAGGAAAAGGGGTCGTTCAATCTTGTGCGATCTAAGCCCTATTTTGCCCTTTTGGGTTCTTTCTCTGCGCCCTGTTCCAGTCCCAGTCCCTGTCCCCTGTTCCTGTCCCAGTCCCTGTCCCCTGTTCCTGTCCCCTGTCCCTGGTTTGTCCCTGTTCTGTCCCTCCATTTTGCACTACTTTTTATTGGATTGATATCGTGATCACCCCAACCCCTGGCCGCATAATCATCATCACAACCATTACCTCTGTAGTACAGACATGGCAAGAAAAAGTATGTTTTATGTAATAATGTATGTGTAAAGCGAAGTGAATGGGTATGTAAAAGTGGGGGTTTTTTTGGTAACTAAACAATGATGTGAACAATGAACAAAAGAAAAAAGAGATAAAAGGCATAGAAAAAAATAGTGGATGTTGATGTTGGGCATTACAAAAAGGTGGTGTTTGGAGTGTACAAAGGAGGATATATGAACAAAAAGATACAAGCTGTAAAAGAACAAAAAAGAAAGAGGTATGGAAGTGAATAGATGATGTACATGAGTATCAAGACACTTTATCGCACAGCGACAAAGTGCTGCTGCTGCCAGGAGGCAGATGAAGGTCCCTCGGGGACAGAGACAACACGGCCGTTGTCAGGGTTGACAATGGGGATGCGGGATGCCTGGCGAGGGGGAGAATACGAGCCCACGGAGGTAGGGCTGAGCATGCCCATCGAATAGGTGTGATTGTTGTAGTTCTGCTCCATTGGGGAGAAGGCATAGGCATGGGATCCATACATGCTGTTGAACAACTGCTGGTTGTTGTTGTTGTTGTTGTTGCTGTTGCTGTTATGGGCACGACCCATAGAGTTGTTGGCATTACTGTTAGTGGGCATCATGTTGAAGTAGTCGTTGGAGGTGTTCATTAATCCAGAGGTGGGAGTGGTGGTCGAGTATCTACCCGAGCCAATCATGCCCTTGTTGTTGTGGCTGTTGCTGTGGTTGTTGTGGTTGTTGCCCTTGGCCGAAGAAGGAGGAATGTACAGGGGTGTTCGGCTGGTGGGGTCCACAATGGTGATAGCACGCGAGTTGTGGGGTGGCGACCGTGGAGGCGAATGCAGGTGCGATGGGTGGCGCTGCTGCTGTTTAGCTTGCAGCTCCTTTTGAGCCAAGATGGAGGCGAGGATGATTTCGGACAACTATGATGCACGAGTCAAGACAGAGAATATATCGGGTTAATGTTTAGTGTTTGTGGGCACGAACACGAACACGCACAGAGAACAACACAACGTGGGATGGAGGATGGAGGAGGAAGGAGGGAGGAGGAATGGATGGTACACAACATACCCATACCCACACACAGAGTCGTCAGAAAAGAATAACGAGAGAAAAAACCCAGAGAAAAGAGAGACAAAAAAAGAGAAACAAGGGGACCCGAGCGTGCATTGGACCATGGCCCATATGCACATGGCAAATGAGACTCAGAAAAGAGTGAGGAGAGAGACAGGAGAAAAGAACAAAAGCACCACTTCATCACTGTGCATTGGGTAACAGAGGAAAATATCTGCGCATTGGTCGCTGTCCATAGAAATGAGGACATTGCACATCACAAATCACAAAAACGACAAAGAGAAAGCAAAAGCAAGCAAGGAGCGAATAGGCTTTTTTCTGTTGTTGCTGCTGTTCATAACCACAAAGCATGCATGCTAAACACAAAAACAAACAAACAAACAAGCAAGCCATAGATGTGCTGATGTGCTTTCGCTTGACTAATACGGTCCTCCCCGCCTTTCTTCTTCCTTCTCAACGCAAAGGCACTCCTCGGTGTTTGAAAACAATGGATGATGTGGTACTGTGATGGATGTGTCCATATATGTGCGATCGAGTGTGAGAAATAGATGAAAGATACATACCTCCTTGGCTGTCAAGCTGGGGCAAAAGTCAAGGTCGTCATCAAAGCACTTGGCGGCCTCCTGGCTCTGGTGGAACTGCTCGAGGTGGGAAACTACGAAAGAAAAAAGGGACCAGAAAAGTTAGATTTCGAGCTTCCTGCTATGGTTTTGATTCGGCTGAATAAGCCTGCAGGGAAGAATACAAGCAAACGAGTAGGGTAAAGTACCTTGGGCCATGTTGGAAAGAGTGTTGGTTGGTTGGAAGAAGGATGAGGAGTTGGTTGGAGTGGTGGGTGGTGTAGTAGTTGTTGTGGTTGTTTGAGTGGAGTAGAGAGAGTGTGTTGTGAAGAGAAGCTTTGCTCTATGCCAGATAGAACAGAAGGGTCAGAGAAGGAGGGAGGCGGAAAGTGTACAAGGAAGGATAGGAGTGAAGAATAGGAATGAGGATGAAGGATGAAGATGAAAGGGATGAAAGTATGAAAAGTGATGAAAAGTGATGGAGAAGACAAAGAAATGAGAAAAGGTACCCGCAGTCGTTTTATACCTCTCAGTTGCCTCGATCGGGCGCGCATTTCATCCATGACCCATCATCGCTCTGATTCAAGGTTTGGGGGAAAGACTGAGGCCCCTCTCTCGATTTCCTCTCTCTCTTTTGACTCGTTCGGTGCGTGTGTGCTCTGTTCTCTTCTCATTGTGGGCCGTTATTAATACCGCCTACACAACAGGCAAAATAAGCTCCAATGAGTACTCCACTCCAACATCCCACCCCCTCTCATGCCTTCATTCCTCTCGTCCTATTCTCCCCATCCTTCGCAACAGAGCCAAGGTGGATAGACCAGGGCTCCTCTCTCTCTTTCTCTCTCGCTCACTTTCATATTTGACTCTTTGTTTTCTTCATCCATACATCCATAAGCATTTGTTTACGCCAAAGAGCAATTTCTTCTCTCTTCTCGAGTGAGAGTCATGTCGATGTGAGCCAAACAGACAAACAGACAAAGACAAACGACACACACACAGAACGAGAGGGACCTCTTTTCTCTTCCCTCCTTTTCGAGTCGGGTAATTTTGGTGCCAATTGAGTTCCGATCTGTAATTGGCAATGACGTACATTTCATGCAGTTATGCATCGGGTGGAGTGATTGGGTGGAGACTCTTTCTCCTCGCCGATGCACCACTTTGGAGAAAATTAAGGTTTTTTTGGTCATCACCGTCGTCATTGTCGTTGTCATGCTGTGTGGTGTGTGTATCCAAACAAACAAAGCATGACCGAGAGAACCTTCTTGGGTTTTCTCGCTTCTTCTTCTACAGCCACCCCACACACAGCCCAAAAAGGACTTAATTGGTCGTCCCACTCTCCCACTCCCAGGAGGGTTCCATGGTCCTGTTTGGACTTGTTTGACAAGTTGAAGCAAGTCGAACCGGATCGAACCAGATCGAACCACTCCACAACAAGCCGCATAGCCTTCATCCTATTTGTACGGTTTTCCACGGGCTTGAGGCATGACAAAGAGAAGCTCCTCGGCAAGTTACAAGGCGATAGATGGATGGATGATACATGTCCCATGGATGATACATGACCCGCCCCCAGGATAAACATGCCTGTCCTCCTTGAGCTTGTCCCATTGCCGGGAGTGCGTCGTACGGTTGTTCACCAAGTATTATAAATATGTTGTGATCTTGTTTTTTATTTTATTTGGATGGCAATGAACTATGTCGAAATGAAAGAGGTGCTTGTGGGTGAGTGTATTTACAAAACGTTGACGTTGTGGAGATCCTTGCAGGCCTGCTGGACACGGGTGAGCATGGTCTTCTCGGCCTCGCGGACCCAGACACGGGGATCGTAGAACTTCTTGTTGGGCTTGCTGGCGCCATCGGGGTTGCCGACCTGGGCCTGGAGGTAGCCTTTCTTGCTCTCGTAGAAGTTCTTGATGCCCTCCCAGTAAGCCCACTGGGTATCTATTTGATGAAGAGACAGAAAAGATGTTTACCAGCGATTAGATACGTGGGTGGGGTGGAGAAGAAAGAAGATCGACTCTCCATAATTGCTCATATCTCCCTCTCTCCCTCTCTCTGCTGGATACTCTCCGCGTGTATCTTTCTCCACTCAAACAGAGTTTATCCCACACAGATAACAGACGCGACACATCACATCACCATAATAAAATGACAGAAAAGCAACAGGGTCCTCTCATTTGATCTGCAATCACAGACGACGATGGTCCTTATCGCTGAAGAAAAAGATATGGGTATGAAGGCATATCCATAACACACCCGCATACTATCCATCTCTTGATCTCATGGCCAGGGAATCCAGAAAAAGCCGTCGCTTTCAATTTTGAGCAGTCCTATCCAACGAATTTGATCCAGCCCAAGATAACGAACACACACACACCAGAAACAACCACACGAACAATTTTTTCTATTTGTTTTCCGCGACATTCCATTTCGGACACCCAAAAATACAAAAGGTATAAACGAGAAAAAGAGAGATAGCTTACCAGTATCAACGTTCATCTTGACAACACCAAAGTTGACAGCGGTCTGGATATCGTGCTCGCTCGATCCAGATCCTCCGTGGAAGACGAACCACACGGGCTTGTCGCTGGCAAGCTTCAACTGCTCCTTGACGTAAGCCTGGTGCTTGCCCAAAAGCTCGGGGTGCAACTTGACGTTACCAGGAGCATACACACCGTGGACGTTACCGAAGGCGGCAGCGATCGAGAACAAGTCGGTGATCTTGGAGAAGGCGTTGTAGATATCCAAAATATCCTGGGGCTGAGTGTACAGCGAAGCGTTGTCGACCTCCGAGTTGTCAACACCGTCCTCCTCGCCTCCAGTGATACCGATCTCCATCTCGAGGTGGCAGTTGATCTTGGCCATGCGGTGCAGGTACTTGACACAGGTCTCAATGTTCTCCTCCTTGGACTCCTCAGAGAGATCGAGCATGTGAGACGAGAACAGGGGCTCGCCGTGCTGGGCAAAGTAAGCCTCATCAGCAGCCAACATACCGTCGAACCAAGGCAGGAGCTTCTTGGCGCAGTGGTCAGAGTGCAGGATGACGGGGATGCCGTAGGCCTTGGCCACAGCGCGGACGTGGTGGGCACCAGCGACGGCACCGAGGATGGAGGCCTCCTGGTTGGTGTTGGAGATACCCTTGCCGGCGTAGAAGGCGGCTCCACCCTGGGAGAACTGAATGATGATGGGGGACTTGACATCACGAGCGGCCTCTATTACACGAGGAAAACACAGAAAGCAGAGAGCGGGAAGAGAGAAGATAGGGGGGTTAGAGTGAGGACCAGACCATAAATGAAAGTGGAGAGAGAACGTGCTTCTTTGAAGTGTTATATCGACATGATCCTGACAAAAGCGTACCGAGAGCAGCGTTGATGGTGGAGGAAGAAGTGCAGTTGATGGCAGGGATGGCGAATCCGTGCTTGGAAGCGTAGGCAAAGACCTTGCGAACGTTGTCGCCAGTGATGACGCCGGCGGGGACGATATCGAGAAGACCCATGATGAGATGCGGTGTGTGTAGGAGAAAGGGTGTGGGGTGTGTGTGATGTGGGAAAAGAAGAAGAGAAAAGAGAAAAGGAAAAAAAAAAGAAGAAACTGAAATAGGAGAGAGCAGGCTTTGCGCGACTAAATAAATAACAAAGGCTCGGACAGCCAGAAACACACGCACAAAAAGATGTTTGCCGAAGACAAAGAACAAAAACAACGATGACGCGCGTGGCTGAGACGTGACAATACACAACAACGGTCGGTTTGTTGTGTCGCGGTACTTGCTCACCCTCATCTCAGATACCCAACCCAACCCAACTCGTGCTCCACGATCTGCGCGATAAACAGATAAGACATCGACATCGGACATTGAGATAACAGACCCAAAAAAAAAAAGGTTTGCCGAAAACAGTGAGTGCGACCAAAAGGGATGAGTGCCACCAAATAAAAAAGATCAGGTTGCAGTCTCGTGTCGAGTGCCCTCGATATGACATGCAACGGATGTTGCCGTTCTGGCAAGTGAGGATGACCATCGTGGGCAGTCGATACCGCTCGAAAGGGAGTATTTCCAAACCGAGGTCAAGGTCGGGCTGAATATAGGGAGCACTAAGACTTTGATTCACTTTTGCATCTTTCACCAAACCCATTCAAACCAAACAAACAGCACGGCATAGACGTCACTTGGGTACAATCACTGAAAGACATGCCACTGTCCCTGCGGCTCTGATCTATCAGATATTGCAAGATGTTTATGTCCAGTCATAGCGTTGCTCAATTTTCTTGCGAATGACACTGAAGTACGAGTTTTCTAACCGATCCAATTTCATCAGCATCACTCACATCTCACAAATACATCCAGCCAAAGCCACCGCTCGGATGAGTGATATCTGATTAGCAACCGGGTTCAGATTGATGATTTACATGCATGAAGTACACTTTGCATTAAACTATCCTAGCCCTCTTGTCTACCATTGTGATGGATGCCCTTTGTAAATGAATGTTCAATTAGAGAAATAATTTTTATTGCTGGATGATGGCCCAGATCAACTCTGCACGGTAAAGGAGATTGGAATCCTTCAGCTCGTCCGGAGGAACAGTATGCTCACGGCGATCAAAATCCGGAACCAAATGGTAACAACGACACTCATTCAGCTTCTCCAACACTGTCCTCCTTGTATGATGGATTTGCTGCTTCACACTCGCAGTTAGTCTGCAGTCCAGCCTATCCTCAACATCATGCCCGCACAAATCAAATGTTTCGAGCTGGAGGGCCTTAGATGTTTTCGTAGACAGACTGAAGCAGAACATTTGGTCGATACGGCGCCTGCTGCAATAGAACATCACGCCTTGGAGAAAGTTTATCTCGCAAATTTCCACTCCTCAATGCAAACGTTCTCATGCCATTCCTGAACCTCTGCAGCAAGAACGTCAAGCCCTTCTCTGTGCCTGGAACCTATTACCACCAGAACCAAGCTGTCCGGGACATCTTGATGTGTCTTGGGGTCTTGCTGGAACGTCTCACAACCGATGACCTCCCAAATTGCAGCATGTCCAAGATTGTGTGCGATAACCTTACTTGCTCTCAGCTGACCTCACCGACTGTCTGCACGTTAAATACGCGATATTGGAGGCACTTGCTTACTTGGACCATCTTATAGGCCTCAAGCTTGTTCACTGCCCACATGCCGACCTTTTCATGCATATGGTTCTCTCAAAGGCACAACACCTTTAAATCCATATCATGATGGAACTGGCCCCAGTCGACGACGAGTCGCCCCCCCCCCCCCCCATCCTGTCTGAAATAGACATAGTTCGAGAAGAATGGGCGACTACATCACTGCTTGAGTTTGCTTGTGGGATCAGTGTGCCTCACATGGACGGCGACATCACCTTTGAGAAGCGCCAGGAATGGAAGGATCTAACATGGCGCCACCCAACCATCAACACCTCTCACCTGGTCCAGCGACATGTCTACAAGCAGCTCGGAAAACAGACCATAATGCGACTTGATCTTACTGCAAGAATGAGCTCGGTTTCTTCATTTCATTGTTAGACTACTACTCAGGGCTATTTCACACGACCACGAGACTGAAATGAATTACGGCTTGTTCGTTTTGAATGAGTCTTGATCGTCAAATGTGACAACCTTTCGTTTCTTAACAAGAGGCTCCTCCTCGTCTTCCAGTTCACCATCCTCCAACTCATCCACCAGCTCGTCTCTCACTTCCTCCTCGACATGTTCTTCATCAAGCACTGCTCTCTCCTTCTTTTGTTGTCTTAGTCGCTTCTGTCTTTTGATCGACGCCGCAAGATGGTCAAGCCGCTCCATCGCCCTGCCATGCAGCCGCCGCATCTGGTGTTCGTCGCGACCACAGTACTCATACTCCTCTGCGATTGCTTTGCGGCGCAAATACGATGCCTGGGTATGAGAAGATCTTTGCCACTCTAGCGGCCACTTCGAGATGGGCTCGAGGCCACGTGCAAGATCGCCTATCTCCCACTGTCGGAGTGCTTGCTTCCAGTCGCGGACCATGGGTACTTTTGGCCAAGTGTCTTTGGGTCTCTCCTCCGTATCATCATCAGTTCCTTCTTGTTGTTGCTCTTCCTCCTTCTCCTCCTCCTCCTCGCTTGCCTCCTGTTCTACTTTCTGCCACACTCCCACTCCTTGCTTTTGCTGCTTGTGCCGACTACGGATCGCCTTAGTCAGCATGGTAAACTTACCCATGCTGCTTCCATACACTTTGCGCATCTTGGCCTCGCTCCGCCCAAATGATTCAAACTCCTTGGCAACCACCTTCCGATCATAGTATGTCGCATGTTTGCGTCTCATCGCGACCGTCCAGTCGGACAGGGGCACGTTCAGGCCGTTGTCGGGGTCGCCTTGGTCCCACTGCAGGATAGCCTCTTTCCAATGCGAGATGGCGGGAATGTTGCGAGTTGTTTGGCGCTTTGGCTTAGAGAAGTGCCCCTGCGGCCTTTTCTGTGGGGTTGATTGGCATGGTAGATCGGAAGGACGAGCTGGATGCTGTTGTGGATGCTTTCGCTGCAGGGGTTCTGACGGTGAGGGGTGTATTGACCGTCGCTGTGGTGGTTGTTCTGGTGCCACTTCTGCTGAGCGTTGTACGGGTCGATGAACCTGATCCGTGGGGACTCGAGATACCAGCATTTGGACAACCTTCTCCAGCTGCAGACTGATTGCGCTTCTCCATTCAATGCTCTCCCGGTGGAACTCCATGTTTTGTTGCCTAAGCTCTTGAACCTCCTTTTCGATCTTGGCCAGTGCCGTGGCGTGCTTGGATTCCATGGCTCGGATTGTCGACTTGAAGGTTTCTCTGGTCATCATCATATCTACGGGAAGCCTCGCTGTTCGTGATTTTCTTCGAGTCTTGCTTTTGTGAGGCGACAGCATATCCCCAAAGCCGGTCTCGTACTGATAATCGTCCATCAGGTACTCTATTATTTTCTCCGCAGGCTCCCTTTCCGACCATCCTCCCCACCACTTGATTGCATTGAGCGGCCATTGGTCATGATCATGGAGAAGCCGGTGCTGTGCACCACCACGACGGAAGCAATGTGTGTCTAGACGGTTGTATCGATGACCCATGATGCCAGCATCCGCGGCGTACTTATTCAGTTGATCCGACACCTGGGTTACTAAGAAAGGTTGCTCCCGTTGGATCTGATCGTTGTTGGCAAAGTCTGGAAACAGGTAGTCGTCTGCTTGTAGTGGTCGTCCTTTCTTCAGCTCGAGTTGTTGAATCCAGGCAAAGAGATGTGACTTGCAGCAGACGTCAGGTTCTTCCATCTGCGGGTATATCTCATAGACATTGGCTAAAATATGTGACATAAAGGGAGTTAGGGAAATAATAGTCAATTCAACCAGTCAGTATTATGCTCCTGCAGTCACTATGCTCTTTACCTTGCGTAGGGTCAATCGGGCTTGAGTTGCGGAAAGGCACAGAGAAATTTAACCATGTCGGTCCATTAGAATCCGACCATCGGGATTGGATGTCCCCTCGCTTCAGTTTTAGGACGTCGTCGAAACTACCCAGCGATATCAAGAGAAAAGAACAATGTCAATATCACAAATACGAAGTGTGCGGAGCAAAAAACACCACGAACAACAATGACATGGAGCATACGTCAGCCATAGCGTGAATGCAGTGGCAGCGAAAGCTTGAAAGAACAAGCATCGCGCAAGTCCCTGAGCCTTGATGGTCTCTGGCTTTTGAAAGTACCGCATGAGTTTCGTAACGTCCTCATACCCGATCGCCGTCCTCCGCTTTGCCTGGCGTGCTCCTTCTGACCTCTCGTCCTGGTCTTTGAGTTCCTGCATCATACTGACAAACGCTGTATCAAAGACAGGATTGCCGATCCATTCTCCTCGCTCCTCATCCTTGTCCAGGCCCTCGTTATCGATCGTCGCCTCGCACTCATCGGGCAAGAACTGCCAGTATATGCCAATACAACGGAATTTGTCCTCAAAGTAATGCTTCATCGCATCCCGGATGTCCTCGATCTCGCCGTATGAGTGTCCATCCTGGTACATGGCTGCGACAAATGCACGGAGGACCAACGCGGTTTTGTCGCTCAATGTGTCAAACGACAGCGCCAGATCCGGCTCAAGTTCCGCCGCATATGCTAGAGCTAGATCGACGGTGTTGTGGACCAGTTTCCTGATAGGTGCATGATTGTTGATAACGCTGGATCCGTTTGCCCAGGTCAGCATATCTCCCGACATATGTTTGCTCGTTGCTTTCTGGGCAAGGAAATCTGTGAATGTTGTGGAAACAAAAGGAAAAAAAAAAAAAAAAAGCGCTTTGTGTTCCCACGACCAAAAAGAGGGAACAAAAATTTGTGGCTTTGAATTTTCCGCTGTTCGCATATGCCTATTCGAACCATGTTCCATGGAGTTGAGGCCAAAAAAAAAAAAAACGACCAAAGGACGTCAATTGATGCACCGCTGATGAATGCTTGCAAACCATCGAATCGGTTCCAACTTTCTAATAGTAAATGACTTTTCTAGCAGTCCGCATCGCTCCACCCAGTTTGTATTTTTTTGCTTGGCGATGTGATGGGTGCCGATTCAAGCATGAATCACTTTTTTTCGCTCCTCTCATTTTTGCCACCAATATTTTTTTGCGCTGATTGAGATTCGCACCATTGACCTTTTCGCTCTTGGTCTGTAGCTCTACCCATTTGACCAAAACATCCCAACCCACAAATAAAAGAGGCAACGGAAATCACTCCCCTTCGTCGGTGCGTGGAATGTGGGCGTGGGTCGTGCACATGGAAGGCGGGATGCTGGAGTGTGCATACCAACGTGCTATACCGGAGGCAGGATGTTGTTAGCGGACCAATCCTCCTTGTCCTCCTCTGAGTCAAAAAGCCCCAGCACTATGTGCCACAGGCTGGTTCTGCGGTTCGCTGGGATCCTATTGCTTCGTTTTCCTATTTCCTTTTTTTTTACTTTTTAAAGTGAACCATTGCTTCACCAACATGGTGAGCACGTGATGACACAATTTTTTTTTTAGGGTTAGTATTTCTTCTAGTCAATCCAAACTCAAGACTGATTACTGGCTAAGAACACTCGTCCACATCCACGTCACGAATCCTCCATGTCTGCGCGTGCCTGCCAAAACTGGACAACAGCCCAGTATCCTTTAAAAAAGAAAAAAAAAGAAAAAACGTTCCCCACTTGGTCTGGTTCATCGAGCGTTGATTTCGTCGTGTCGTGGTGGTGCAGAGCAGAACAAAAAATCGAGCGCGTGTGTGTATATCACCACCACGTTTTCCATACATATCCATAATTCTGTCATTGCAAGTCGTTGAGATACTCGATTTGGGCAACAAAATGGCAAAGGAGGTCAAAGGCCATGGTACTGTTCAATTTTTTTTTTTTTTTTTTTTTTGAAAAATGACATCAACAATAGTATATGAATTGACATCGCGGCAAGAAACTATCCGACAACGACGATGCGAACGACAATCCTCAAAAAACGATATACAGACAGACCACGGCTCCACCGTTATTTTTATCTTCGCACAATTTTTGCAGCTGACATTAAAACATTTTCAAATCAATTATTTCCTAAACGCGATTTTATCATAGGTCTCTACGACGACCAGAAAATAAAACAAATGGTATGAGGGTCAAACACGAGAAAAGAATACGAACATAAGGCTCTTAGGAAAGAGAGACACTATGTTGTTGCATGGGGTGATGTAGAAATACAGAATATGGGACAAAAAGAGAACATATGAACAAAAAAGCAATTAAGAAAAAGTGTACCAAATTCGAAGACCGTCTTAGGCGCTGGCCTTGCCGTTGAGACCATGACGCTTGCAGAACTCCTCCACTGCCTCTACCACCATGTCCATCAGCGTATGCAGGCTAAGGTGGGTGCCCAAGGGCCACTGGATCTTGGCCGTGTTCGTGCCGGGAACATGACCACCCGCAGTTCCCGCCGCAACTTGATCGGGATGAACCAGCCAGCGGGCAAACGTCTCTGGGAACTGTGCACGAGCGATCTCCGGCTGCAGCCACTGCCGCACATCCTCCGTGCGCTTCTGGATATGGGACCAATCCTCCATGTTCTGCATCATCCGAGAGGCCAGATCTGCACTGACGGCAACCGTGGCGCCGTTGGCAATGTCCTCTTTAGAGACTTTGGTTTTGAACTGCCCACTCCTGAGCATCTCTTTGCGAAGAAGCGTGGCATGGCAGCTGTACACCTTGTAGTACACCAGGACCTCGACCAAAGCGCTATTAGTTGTCAACAAATGAAATAAAAAAAAAATAAAAAAAAATGGGTTAGTGAATAAAGATCATACTGTACAAGGGAGAAAAAGCTATAGTATCCAAACATTGTTCTTACCTGAGTCCATCCAACCCAGTCAAATGGTTCTGATGACACTGGTTGGTGAGCGCAAAGATAAACTGGCGCATAGTCTCCCACGAATGGACCGACTCTTTCATGGCCACGTCAGGCTGCCCTGGGTTCGAGAGGGCGAGATATTTGTCGTTGGCCTGGAAAGCAGCAATAAAATCGATGGCACCCAAAAAGTACTGCACGGCGCCCAATCGAGGATTGTTCTGCGTCTTGAGAGTTTTGTCCGCATTGTGCTTGTGGGTCGTTCCCTCGGCGCGAAGCCTAATCATTGATTAAAAGGTATGGGTAAGTATCTACGATCCGCACGCAAGATGAAGTAATTATCTGTGACGGAGCAAAAAAAAAAAAAAAAAAAAAAATTTACAGTCGGAAGGTGTTGTAGTAGTCGGCAGCCTTCTTAGCGACCTCGGGTGAGAGTTTTGACTGGCTGGAGGACGACTTTTGCTCACGTTGCGAAGAGGAAGACGAGGACGGTTGGTCCTTGGAATCGTTCGACGCCGAAGACACCTTTCCTGCAAGGGCGGTCGTGGAAGCAAGCGCGGGCGAGTCTACTGCTGCCTTGGGTGTCTCGACCTTGTTCTCGATAATGCCACGCTTCCGCTGGTAGTCCTCGATAGATACCCTTTTGATGGCAGATGCGCTCGCCAATGTTGTTGTTACAGAAGTCGATGAGGGTACCTCGGCTGTAGACGATGATGATGCTGCTGCTGTTGCTGAGGTGGATGAAGGCTCTTCCTTGATCGACGAAGAGACTGCCTGTGAAGGCCGCCTAGCAGCCGATGCGGACGAGACGGACGATCCGTGGTGGCTTTCCGATTCTCTTCGCCCAAGTCCTGGTCTCGATTCCTGTTTGCTGTCGCTGCGATGCGAATCCTGTCTGGCCGAAGGTGGCGGTGAATGCGTATCGCGGTTAGTGCGTCGCTCACGTGATCTCGAGCGAGCTCTTTTGCGATCGCGGCTGTTCCCACGATCCGCTGACCGGTCTCGACTTCTGTCGCGGCCAAAGCGGTCCCTGCTCCGGTCTCTGCTCCTGCCTCTGCTGCTGCGGTCGTTGCGGTCCCGACTGTGATCTCTCTGGCGGCCATCTTTCTTGCGCCTGGATGAGCTCCGGTCGTCGTCATATTCTCTCCGGTCTCGAGTGGCTTTACTATCGCGAGCATCTCGGGAGGATGGGCTCCTCTTGCGATCATAGCGTCCACGAGGCGACCGGGACCGGGAGCGCGTCCGAGATCGACCTCTGGTTCTGTCCTTGGTGGCGCCTGTGCTGGTGCTTGTTGAAGAGCGAGCATCCTTGTTACTTGTGGTCGTCCGATCATCCCTGGAGTCCTTGTCTCCACGAGATTTGCCACTATCCTTGGCATCATCGCGACTAGGTCGGCGACTGGGTGAACTTGGAGCTGCCGTTGTTGTGCCATGCGTGCTCGATCGATCCGTCTTTGAACTTCCAGCGGTTCGGTTAGAGTCGTCCTCCTTGCGATCTTTGGTGACCGACGATAATGATGGCTTTTCAGCTCGGCTGTTCTTATCCTTGAGCTCCTCTTTGGTGTCACGGTCCTTGCGGCTCTGTGACGGATCAACCCTATCCCTTGTATCCTTCGAGATGATTGAATCCGATCTCTCCCGACCATGTCCACTCTCCGCCTTGCTCTCTACTGGTTCACTCCGGGCATATCTGTCCTTCCTGGATGCCGACTCGTTCTTGTGGCTCTCTTTGGACGATGACAGCTCCGATCTGTCCTTGCTTTCAGTCTTGGCTTTTGCTTCCTTGTCCTTTTCTTTTTCCTTGACTCTGAATGACTGGTGGGATCTCGAGGATTCTTCGATCTCCCCTTCGTCTGCGCTATGGTACGACTTCCATTTGTCTCGGTCGCCGTTCCTATCTCGATCACGATCGCGGTTTCGGTCCACAACAGGTGAGAGCGATTTGGATTCATTGGGTCGGGTATGTGCTCTGTCGACTGAGCCGCGTCTTTGTGCCACCTTCCTAACCTCCGTGTTCTTGGCCTGTCCCTTAGATGTCTCGCTAGATAGGGGTTTGGCATCCCTTTCCGAGTCACTGTCTGCAGAGGAGCGTCTGGCCTTGGCCTTTGGTTTCGACCTCTTTCGCTCATCCGAGTCGTCGTCGCTGTCGTCAGGTTGTCTCTTCCAAGGGATGGCCGTGGACTCTGGGAGCAGATTCTTACCCTTAGATTTGGGCTTGGGCTTCTTTCTGTCCTCTGAGTCGGATGAGTTTGGGAGCCGGTGTTTGGCCAAGTTGGAGGGGGTTGATCCGTCCGTCTGAGCGTGGCCGATCGACTTGAGCGCTTGTCTATGCGTTCTGGGAATCGTGATCTTGACGACGACAGGGTTCTTGGACAGGACCATGCCCCGGCGGCGAGAAGGCAGAGCGTCCACCTGCTCGCTGGTCAGTAGACTCACGCCGTTGTCGCTGTATGACTTTCGTGCATGGGATAGGGGCGATCCAGCTCCATTGGCCCTGTCCGTGACTCCAGAGAGCTCAGCCGTTTTTCGACTATTTTCATTCGAAAGGAAAATAAAAGATTAGAGGGCGATCATGAAAATGAGGCGATGAGAATAATACTTGTTGAGTTGTGGGGATTGTGAGTAGTTTCAGTGAAACTGTGGACAAGAACAAAATGAAAACACACCCAATGCTCTTCCTGTCTCTGGGATCGAACTCTACTTCTGACATGGGATGGTCGTCTGACTCGTTTCCTGAGGCGTCCGAATCGCTTCCAGAGTCTGAGCTGTCGTCGTCGCTGCTGAACGAGTTGTTGCCATGGAGGGTCGACATGGGCAGCTTTCCTGGCTGCTTGCCTCCGATGTGACTCCTCGGTGCGATGGGAGTTGGTGTAGGTGTAGGTGTGGGTCGAGGTGTGCGTGCTGCTACTGTTGCTGATAATCCTGCGCGTTGAGTCGGTACTGAGGATGGCCACGCAGGGATCGTGGGGCTCATCAGTGGTGGCAGGCTTTGAATCATCTACAAAGTCAAGGGGGGATGAGAGTCAGAGGGAGTTGTGGTAGTTGTTGTTAATAAAGATGCACTGCTGTGTGCCTTATGCTCACCTCGATATTGTTGGAGATGTCGACGAGTGGCGGTCTGGCTGGGATCTACAATAAGCATGCACAAGGGAAATAGAAAGAAGAAGAAAGAAAAACAAGGAGAAGAAGTGATATCAATATCAACGATGCACTTGGGAAAGAAAGGAGAAAGCAGGGGTGGCTCGAAAATAACACATTTTTGGCCAGGGAGTTTCGTGATTGCTGCGTTGCTCCCCCTCGCAAGGAACTGCACATGCACAAGAGAACAATGAAAGAAAACAATGACACTCAGGGACAGAGATGGGGGATGTTCCTTGTTCTAGTCACTGCCTGTTCTGTCCTATGCTGTCTGTTTGTCCTTTTGCTGCTCATTCTGCCTCTTACTTCTCCTGTCCAGCCACTCCTCTTGTTGTTGATCCATGCTATCAGGTGCTCCGCTTTCCTGAAAGTGGCCGAATAGCAGGATTGGTGATGGATGGGTCCTTACCAAAGTGATCTGATAGTCTTCTGCTTTGGGTCCCTGTCTAGGTGCCTCCATACTGCTTCCGGATGGGTATCGTTCGTAAAACTCTCGAAGTGCGGGTCTGGGGTACCTATGTCCAAAGACATGCAAGACGCAGGATAGATCATTAGCACATGCAAAGATGCATAATGTTTCTATGTTTCTTTCTATGTTTGTGGTCAAAGTGCAGATACACAATAGGGTGGGAACACAGGTTCATGCAACCATGGTATTGTATCCCCCAAAGAACGACACATGGGCGCAACACCAAAAAAACCACGCCGACAACACACCATAAAAAAATTGCGCTGCGTGGGAAATGATTGCCCATCAAACATGGGTAAACACAAAGTCGAGGAAAACTCATTGTTCCTGTTGACTCACCCTTTGACAAATCCGTACTGGGTTCCCGCCGCCCACCCAGAGACTGCTGGCGGACTGCGCGGTGCGATCCAGTCGTACAGGTTGCCCTTGCCGTTGGTGACACTCTCTGGGGACTTTTCATAGATGGACCGCTCCTTACTGGTATTGGGCCGTGGCAGGAAGGTCGCGTACTCTGCACAATTGTACATCAGGTCTGGTCCAGCACATGCACCTCCTGCGGTCCATGAGCGGCGGAGATCGTTTATTTTCGAGTCGAGGTCATTGTCGAACGAGGACATGCATGTGGATGAGGAGGTGGGCGTGTTGAGGGAAGAGCCGTTGGTCGACGAGGCTGGGACAGAGTTTGGGCTCGGGATGGTGGGGCTTGGAGCAGCAGCCCGAGCAGACGAGGCCGGCGTCGACATGGTCTCTGTTGTTGGGCAGGAGGTGTGTTTTATGAATGCAGTGTCTGTGATTATAAAGTGTTTGAGGACAAGAGATTAATTATGTGATGGCGAGAGAGGGAGAGTGGGCGTGAAAGAAGGAATGTTTGTGCAGCCCAGTGCAAGACGGAAGAAGAGAAGGTGCGAGAAGACAGAGAGCGAGAGAGACACAACACAGACGACGGATGAGAAATGGGATGTGACAAAACGAACAAAGCGTGGCCAGGACAAAGAGAAGAGAGAGAGAGAGTTTGGTCGAATGGTCTGTTGGATAGAGTGGAGTGGGAGTGGAGAGGACGGAGTTGGAGAGACGGAACAGCGTCGTGGAAATGAGGCTGTGGAAGTTTGATTGCAATTGAGGGGCGTGGAGGGGGCACACACAAGTACAAACGATGGTTGCAGGCTGCTGCCAGAGAGGAGGCGGTATGGACTGTGGAGAGAAGGTAATGCCAGAAACGCGTCGATCTTGACAACGGGCTCCGTGTTACACAGTCAAGCCCAAGGAGAGAATAGAGAGACGTGTAAATTGTCCAGCATCTTTTCATGGAAGCGCCCATCGCTCTGTGTCTGTGTTATCCTCGTTGCAGATGTCTGGTTATAATTGATTTTTTGCTCAGATAAACTCATACTGGAAATAACACTTCTATGGACAATCCTTTACTTCCTGAATAAAAAGCCTCTTTCCCATCAGCACATGGAAGCGAAACACCAACAATTACGGACATCACGAACGACATCATGGAAGACTTCACGGAAGACTTCACGGACGACTTCACGGACGACTTCACGGACGACTTCACGGACGATTTCATGAGTGACAAGGGATAATGCCATATGGTGCAGGAAGCGGGAACAAATCAGGTCGTAGCCCTTCCTTCCGCCTTTTGTTTGCCTCAACATCCTCCTTTCTTTGGACCTTCGCCGTCTCTCCTCCCTCCGCTTCGCTTGCGCTGGTCTAGGCAGCATTTATGTTGTCGTTTACACACGCTGGGTCAGCCTGGGGTGCCAGAGTGAGTCGCTGGTAGCTGTTACATGCTTTTACCTGCGATTCTTCTGGCCATAGGGCGCCAGAGCGTCGGTGTGTGTGACATGGCCTGGCTGCTTGGTCAGCCTGTGGCGCCAGTAGTCAGAGGTACCTTTCATGATTCGCTGGTGTTGATGAGCATATCCCATCTTCGCCAGGATCTGAATGATACTTTTGCTGATGGCGAGGGTCCTTGGCGATGTTTCATTGATATCTTTTTTTATGCAATGAAATCGATGAAGGTAAAACACTATCCTTCTTGCAAGTTGCTCAAATCAACCTAGGACAAGGATTTCGTCAGTGAAGACCAATGACAGGATCACGGATCGACTACCGGAGGACTCGTTAGTGTGGTGGAGGTGGTCGGGCCAAGATCGAGAACAGACTAGCACGATTCGGACAAACTAGAGGAGCGTTCGGGAAACCGATACTCCTCTGTATTCATAACTAGTATAGTGATTGGGATGACAACGGAATAAACGGGAACAATGATGCCGTGGATGGACTCAGATGAGGTGATGGTTGAAGAGCTATGGAAGGTGGGAAGAGATCACATAGTGAAGTGTTGAAGAAACTTGATTGTTGAAGAAATGGGAAATAAGAGTGGCGATTTGTGTTGACGAGAGTGAGAGCACTCCGCACGTGGAACTCGTTTGGCGCATTTTGGTGGCCACACCAGAACACAAGTGGTAGAAAACACTTTTTGACTTTTATCCTTCGATCACCATGAACGAATATCATGCGCGAGTACAGATTTATTTGGTGGAGCGTGCTTTGTTTCCATATCCTGCAGGTTGTAATCTGTTTGCTGCGTCTCCTGCCTCTTCTACAGATGACTTTCTATCCTTGGTGGGGCTAGAAAGCACAAGAAAGAAACACGCACTCTAAGTAAACTCGGACCATGCTAGCAATCCTTTCAAAAGTAGAAACGTGGAGGGGAAAGTGCGAAGATGGATCCTCAATTGCTGCACTTACCCAAAGATGGCGGTTCCGAGGAGTGAGATCCGACTTCTTGGCCAGTGCTTTCTTGCTTGGAGTTGGCCAGATTGATGTGTCTTCATACGGCAAAGGAACCTGCACCGCTCTGTTCCAATCCTACGTGCACGAATAGTTTCTTATTGGTAAGTGTAGCTCCTAGACAAGGTTACCTTGTAGGTCCAGATTGTGCCAATATATATATATACTCTGATCGATATAAGCCTTGTAGACATGTTCGAACAGTGGCGTGGTCTTGAAGGGACTGAGGGAGGAATAAGGTCATCTGTGGCATCAAGTGGTGCAGTCCGTTTTCCTTTGAGACCGTCCAAACATCCAACTCATAGACTAGGGAGAGAGACACCACTGTTAGAGGGTCTTTCTTCACGTAAATGGAGAGCCATGTATGTCTTCTGGACCAGATGCTTACCAAACACCTGCAAGGTCGCAATGCAGGGCAGGTCAACGTTACAGTCGCGTTGATAGTTCAGCTCATCTTTTGCAATGCTCGCCACCTTCCAGAGGTCATCCAGCTTGACATGGCTCTTGCATTCCAGGCCTGGGGGTGTTGCTTCCAAAACGGAAATCGACATCCTGCTTGTGCGATCTGAAGTTCGGGCTGCAAGCCCCTGTGACCCTGATCCTTACACCGATGCTTTGATCCAGCGTCCGCTGAGTTTGCCCACACCAAGTTGAACTTGCGGAAAATAGGCATAAATAGACCGTGAAGAGTCCCATGAATAAAGGTGTCTTCGCGCACTGGGTTCCACGACACATGCGTTTTGGAAGTGAGATTCTGGTATTTTTTTTTTAGTGGATGTTCAATAAAGTGAAAGGTAAAAGAGGACACAATACCAAAAGCATAAAGTACTTATATGATCTTCAAATGGCTTTGGCTCCCTGGTATTTTCCAGTGTGGCAGTGGTTCGTCCTGAGATTGTTTATGTCCTGCAGCCGCCTCTCCAGATCAAGACATTTGATCAACTGCGCCACATCGAACTGTGTTTTCTTCAACTTGAGCCGCTTTGGAAGGTTTTGCACTCGTAGGGTGGAATCTTCAGGGGCGTGCCCAAGTTGCCCATTGATCCACACGCTGGAAGGAAACAACACACTGGACCGAACAGAATTGTCCTGGAAAGCATTGTATCCCTTCGCATCCTTCTTTTCCTTTTGCTCGCTTGAGACTTTTTAGCAACAGAGCGTTCTTTATTACACTTTTGGCTCTTCAGCTTGTTTGATGGTGACCTATGCAGCCAGCATCAGGGCACGTACGAGGGCATACTCAGCAGCACTATGCAATGAGTTCTGTTTAGGGTCAAGACGAACGGGTGTCTGCCTACTGGCATTGCCACGAAAGAGACATGTGGGAGATGATTGTGTGTGGTTGGAACGGAGAAGCGAAAAAGAACCTCTGTTAAGGTTAAGCTTCTGGTGGGGCTGAGCAAAAAGCGAAGTAGCGCACCGCCTCGTCTGCCCTTTTGATCGATCGCAGAAAAAAGGAAATGATAGGAAGGAAGGTTCAGAGAGCAACTAGAAGTGGATAGACAGGATGGCGAGCATGGCTGGACAAGAGTGGCTTGCTCAACAATCCATGAGGAGAACAGAAAGGGGGGAATGAGGCTACTGCGTAGTATTTAACATTCGCACGGATGGCCAATAAAGCCACAATATTAGGGGCATTTTCCACCCAACAGCATTTACAAAAAAAATCTATTGGGAAGGCGACTGGATGGCTAAAGATATTCGGCTTCTCTGCCTGCCGGCACAACATACCCTCCTTATCCACATAGAACGATCGCAATGTCGATCAGTCAGAACATTGAAAAACATGGAAAAGACGTTGATCCGTTGGTGGGCAGTTGCTAACACCAAGAAAATGTTAAAGGACAAATCACTAGTCTCACGATCGCATATGCAAAGAAGGAGAAGAATAGAAGATGATTCCAATACCAATAGAACAAGACGCATACAACAAGAGCAATGGTGCGAGGGAAGAACAAGGTCAACCACACGAAAAAAAAACAGGAGGAAAACCGGTGTTGAGAATGGACATCGGAATCCTACACGATCCCCGCCTTGTTCGCACACTAGAAGCAGGCCATTGGTTGTTTGGTTGCATAGGACAATGCACGTCATGTCTGTTATTGTTTGTTTGTTTGTGTGGGTTTGTTCGTCTGTTTTCAGTTCACCATTGTTTAGGCTGTTGTACATCCGTGGGATAGTTGTTGTACTTACCTCGTCGATGGCTAAACCATGCGGTCAAAAGCGACATACCCACTAGACCCATGTCTGGCTATTTCACGCATGGGAAAGAAATAGACTCTTATTCACACCAACATGAGCAATGCACAACAACAGCGTCGACTTTTTTTTCTCTCTCTTGCCCAACCTTTCCCGTCTTTTCTGCCTTTTTTGTCATTTCTGTCGTATGCATCCATTCCACTCAGTACGGGTACAAGAAAAAAGACAATCAGATCCATCTGTTTATGCACAGAAAAGTCCAACATTTGCGTTTTGCTGTTCGCATTCTTCTGTTCCTTTTCTCCATCTCTCCCTCTCACACACACTCTCTCTCTCTCTCTCTCTTACTTCCCGCCTCTTCCTTCTTTCTCTCGCTCTCGTCCTCGTTCTCGCCCTTGATTTATCACCTCCGTTGCGTTGAACACACTTAATAATTGTTTGTTGGATCAGCCCGGTCTCTTTTGCATATCCATCCCCAGGCCACGTATGTTTCTGCACCCTGTAATATCCCTTCCACACTGTCTTTGATCCGCGTGTACGAAATATTCAGCCCAGTGTTGGTTTGCCATGCATCTATGGGGTGTCTACCGTCATACGATGAAAACATACACCAACCCGGAATATCGGTACCTTTGCATCTTTCTTTTTTTTTTTCTCTCTTTCTCTCGTTTCTTCCGCTTATTTCTTTCTTGCTTTTCTTCCGCATCTCCCTTCATTCCTCTTTGCCTCCATCTCTCTTTCTTATCCCTTTCGCATCTCTCTCTCTCTCTCTCTCCATCGTTCATTTTTTCCTCTCCTCGTTTTTTTAATTGTCTCCTTTGCCTTGAGGTTGCATCCATTAGTGGGCAGATTGCTTATTTCCGTTGTACCTCGTGGCATTGTGGCATGTGTTTTTTTTTCCGTCATCCATCCATCCAACCATCCATCCATCCCTCACTGTCAGTCACACTCCTTCCTTCATTCCTTCCTTCCTTTTTTTCGTTTTTTTTCATTTCACAGCCATATCGTCGCCATTACGCCAAGTCCTTTCATTTTCGCATCCTTCGCCTCAATTAACGTTAATCACCCCTACTTCCTCCTTGCTTCCTTGCCTCCTACCCTCCCCTAGATTCTTGCCCCTACGCGATCCTAACGACGCCTCGCCCGCTCACAGCCATGAACACAGCTGTCAAGCCAGAGCGGGATCCTTCCTCCACCACCACCAACCCCATCAACCACCCAGACACAAGATCAGCGAAAATGACCCCTCCCTCTCTTTACTCCAAGTTCAGTCCCACTACTTCGGCCTCCACTTCCTCCATGTTCCACACTCGGTCCCGCACGAACAGCGGGTACCCTCTGCTCTACTCATCGGCTCTGTCATCCTCATACGATGCCTTCTTTACCGACAGTATCACAGGCGCGTCGTTTATAGCACCCTACGACGATGTGCACGACAATGTTGATGACGGTGCAGAGCAAGAGAGGATCGTGTTTGATACCCATAGCACACACGATGAACACGAGCAATACCGGCAGCAGTACCAACGACAATGGTCCTGTGAGCCGGGACTAAGTGAGCCCACAATCCTTGCTGGCCATCATCACCACCAACAGCAACAACCACAGTACAATTCACATCAACGACAATTTTCAACACACAAGATGCAGTACCATCATGAGCAACCACTGCCATCATCACTAGATCATGTGCATCGACAACACACACTCCAACAGATCCAGGTTCATGAACCAGCAAAAGTTGGATGGAGTGAGGAAGGGTCACACGAGAATAGTTACGGCGAAGACGACAGTGATGACAAGAGCGAAGAGGACGAAGAGGAAGACGAGGATGACCACAATGATTTCGATATGCACCAAGGTATGGAGGACACACCCCATTCGATCGATACACCCGGATCTGTCTCCACGCACTTGTCCCTTCCGTCCCTGGTCTCTGCATCCTCGCTCTCGACCACTTTGTCCTCCTCCTCCTCATCATCGGACCCCTCTCCACAGGCCCACGCACCCTCCCACGAGGGCAGCCATCACCACTCCACGAATTTCATCTCCGAGTCCCAGTTCCTGCATCTAGCGGACGAGTACCTACTTTCGCTCTCGCCCAAGAAGCGCGAAAAGGCTCTTCTGTCGAATGCCATGTATCAAAAGATTCTAATGGTCCTGCTACAGCCCAAGAATACCCAGGTCTCGACTGCACAGTTCCGCTTCTGGGCCAAGAAGATGTTTACGCTGAGCACAACGGCGACACACCATCTGGTGTGTCATGGTGGCAAGCCCGTGGCGACCAAGGAGTGTCTGTATGATGTACTTGTGTACTGCCATCGAAAGAGCGCGCACGGTGGACGGGACAAGACATCTGCAGAGGTAAAAACAGGGAGACGGGAGACAAAGCCTTTTCTTCGATCGCGATCAACAATCCATTAACATCTCGCCCGCTCTCCTTGTTCCAATTTTTTTTTTTTAGGTCCGCCAGCATTACTCCTGGGTTCCCAAGGAACTCATCGCCCGCTTTGTCAAGCACTGCCCGCTTTGCCATAGCCGGCGGAACAATCTACAGAAACAGGGTACCCAGAGCGGATCGGGCACACCATCTACCCACAATAGCTCTGGTGCCTCGGACACTCCTTCCTATACATCCCTTGCAGATTCGCCGACTGACTCGCTGGCCCCCCCACCGAGTCTCACCATCCCTGGATCGGGCCAAGATGCCCCCTCAGACCACCAGCCGTACTACACACAGCCGGATCATGCTCAACAGTACCAATATCAACCCATGCAGTACAAGCAACAGACCCACCCTGGTTGGCAGATGCAGTCCTCGCTGCATCACGAGAAGAACCAAGATCCCTTGGCGAATCCAGTCCCCGGGTTCTACGCCGTCGATGGTCGAGTGCCCCATCTTGGCTCTGTGAGTGGACCAAACTTCCAGGCGCGAGGGCACTCAGAACAACAGCAGCTGTCCTGGCGGGGCGATGACCCTGTCATGATGATGGTGGTCGACGACTCGAAAGAACCTCACGGCCTTGGCGAAAGGGAGGATGTGGCCATGGAAGAAGAGCAGGACGAAGACGAGGAAGAAGATGACGGCGACGATACCGAAGACTGTGATCCGACGCTGCACCAACACCGCCCCCAGTTCTTCACCCCTTCAACAGCGCCACCACATCTCTCTACACACCATACCCATCAACGGCTACATCCACATGCGCACCACCCGTATCAGGCCCACGCGCGTCAGAACCCCCATCACCAGTACCATTCTCAACAACAAGGAGGGGGAGGAGGATACGCATCACTCTCACCAGTGACCCACCATCCCAACGGGCACATCCTCCACGGCCGACACCCAATCCACAACCGCGCTCGGATCATGGGTTACACCAAGGGCATTGCGCCGCCCGGGTTCTTGTACGGAGGTGGAGGAGCAAGTCCTGGCGCGCCAACGAGTAGCCATGACCAGAACCCCTTCAGCCAGTTTCGAGCACAGCACCATCACCACCACAGTTACCCGTCCTCATCCTCGTCCTCATCCTCGTCCTCGTCCTCAACCATGAAGCCACTGGACGATTCTCATGCTGGCGAAGATGGCAAGGCCCGCGATGGGTCTGGAGCTGCAGGTGGTGCAAAAGAAGACGAGACCGACAGCAACAGGAGCAGGATCAAGAAGGAAAAATCCGCCCACCAATGAGCAAACAAAAAAAAACAAAAAAAGACACCACAAAAGTAATATTAGTACATACACATAGAGAATTAATTCCCTAATCGATTAATCCCCCTTCCCTCGTAACGAACACTTTCCTCTTCTATGTCCCCTCCACCGATCCATCTCCTTGTACACTACAAACAATACAATTCATGTTTTCAGCTTTTTGATTAACTTCAGTGATATTTTTTTCTTGTTCTGTGCAAATGGATAATTGTGTTCAATACGGAAAAGAGTCGTGAAGAATGCTAGGTATCCTGCCTATTCCTTTGGTCGATGTTTGTCTTGTCGAATCGGGGCCGAAAACGAACTTTGTTCCCTCCTATGTGCCTTCTCTTGACTAGGCTTCTTTTTTGTATTTCAGATGCCAAACTCCTTGAGTTTGCTCAACAACAGCTTTGACTCCTCCACCCAGTTCACAGGCGTGATGTCGATAATCGCGTAGCGGATCTTGGCCTCATCCTAGAAGCAAACAAGAACGAAACAAAAGGTTCGAGTTAGATAACGAAACACGACCTAACACCCCCCCCTTGGCGGACCAAAACTCCCCCCCCCCTCCTTACTTACATTGAATACTTCTTGTTTGGCTCGGCACCGGAAGATATACGACTTGAAGTTGGCCTGGTCGAACGTGGGCTTAACCTCACCGGGGCGCGTGACCAGGTCATAGGCCTTCTTGCCCGTAATCACCTCACCCGCCTCGTTAAACGCCTGGACCCAGGCCGTGCCCGACTGATCTCCGATATTCGCACGCATCACATATCGGTAGTCGGGTTCTGGGAACGACTGGTTGCATTTCTCGCACCGCCACTGCTGGTTCATGTCCTCGGTCACCTTCTTGTTGCAACCCTTGGTCGGGCAGGCTGGGTAGTGGAAGGTCGTCTCGGCCTTGGCCATCATCACAATCGAGGCCTTGACCTCAAAGTTCAACTGCTCGTTGGGGTTCAGGTTTGCGGCCGCCACCGTGAACTCGTCCACGGTCATCCGGGGCGCAGTGCCACCGGCCTTGAAGTCCGAGGTGTGTGACTGGAAGTTGGTGTTGTGGCCCTGCTGGTCGAACCAGCCTCGAAGCTCAAAGGCCTCGTTGATCTCTGGGTTCAGCTTGAAAGTTGATCCGCCGAAAGCGTTGAGCGATTTGCCTAATGAGTAAGATAAAAGAAACGTACCAAAGGGTTAGATGGCTGGTGACTCGGATTTCGCTTTTTTCCCTACTGGATGCAAAATCCGATGTGATTTCTTTCATACCTCCATAGTTGCTGACAGAGACACCCTTGAAAGCAATCACAGGGTTGGCACTGCCAGGGTTAAAGCTCTCTGCGGTGGCACCCCACAGAGTGAGCCGGGTGGACATTCCTGAGGCGTCGACCAAGGTCAAGTCACGTTTCAGCAGGGGCTTGTTGGTCTTTTGCGAAATGTTGTTGGTGAACTCGCCCACCTCTTTGATGATCGCAATGATGTCGACAGTATCCTTCTCGTTGAGGTTGCTGAGGTTGGTCAGGTTGACAAAGTTGTATCTGACAGCAGGCACATGAGCGTTGTCGGGAGCCTAAATTCGACAACAAAAATTAGTCGGTCGAAATTTCAGGCTTATTGGCAACAAAAAAAGTCCAAGGCGGCCTATTTGGGATTTCACTTACAGGGATAAGCTGCGAATCGCGCTGGAGGATAAGCTCGTATTCGTTCTTGACGTTGGAGAACTGCTTCTTGGCAAAGTCAACCTTGGCGTTGGAAAGGAAGTAGACCTTGTCCTGCTCGACTACGTTGAAGTAATCGTCCACCTGCTGGTTGAAGCCTGTGACTTTGATCTCGCCCTAATGTAGATACAACAAAGGAAGACGTAGATTTAGCAAAAGTCCATAGTCAAGACGACATAACTCCATTCCTGCAGATTTGATTCGATACTTACACTCTCGTCCGTGAGGGTCATGCTGAAAAGCTTTCCTTCGTTTCCACCAGGCTTGCTCCAGGTACGGATGTCTGACTTTTGGGTGACACGGGCCATGATGGTCCACTTGTTCTGGTAGGGGTTGAGTGCGGTAATGGGGAAAACAGGATTGCCACTGGGTGCGATCTGAGGTTGATGGTTCTGGTTGATTTGAGGCTGATGGGCATTTTGTTGGTAAGGGTTCTGCTGTTGTTGAAAGGGGTTGTTACGTTGTTGTTGTTGGTGTTGTTGTTGTTGATAGGAGCTCTGTTGTGCTGGTCTGCCCTGGTTGGGTTGGTTGTGGACCTCGGGATCAATGTGGACCTATTGATGTCAGGATAAAGAAGTGAAGGTTAACCTTGATGAAGTGGTGGGAGGTGCATTATTACACAGACCATGTCCCCGGTTGCTTACAGGATCGCCAAACTTTTCGTAGGTTCCTCCAACGTTGTCCAGAACATCAACCTCCACAACAAGGAGAATTCTACCAAGTATGATCATGCGAATGTTAGTTTTCTCGCTTGTTAATATTCTTCCTTTTTGGCCAAAAAAACAATAACATATATGAGCTGTACTCACTTCTTGCCAGCGAGTGGCTTTATGGTGTATCTGTTGACTCTGACCAACGAGTTCTTTGTGATGGCGCCACTGTCGATCAAGTTGTTGAGGGTAGTAGCAAAGATTCCTATTGTACATCGAAGAGTGGCAACACAAAGGTCGAGGTTGAATATTTTTGCCACCATTTTTTTTTCTGTTCTGCGCAAGTGTAAACAAAGACAGATGCCGAAGCCTTACCCTGCATGACATGAACACCGTCAGAGAACATTGTCCTATTCATTGAGGTAGTAAGAGTGAAGCATGTTTAGGTGTTAGTCATTGAACACGCCGTGCTTCTCTATGGGTGCTGTAAGAATGGAGAACACTTTGTTGTAGTACCTGTATCTGTTGGCAGCTGCACCTGAGGTCGAAGGGAGCATCTTGGTGTTGAGCACCTGGAGGATGGGTGCATTGGCGGCTGGGTTTCCGGCCTCTTCGTTGAAGATGGCCTTGATGGCGCCTGCGGTTGGATGGAGAGTCATTCTGTGGGTGCGTGTGTGACGAGGAATGAGATGAAAAGGAAAAAGGCGAATTGCGCTTTTTTTATTTACTCGTTCGAACGCCTCCCTCTCTTTCACTGTTACCTCGACGCGACTTTTTTTGATTTCTCCTCGTTTGTGGTTAAATTAAAAGGCAGTCATGATCACATGATATCCACGATCAACTGAGTGACGTCATGCAAAACGAAAAGCGAAAGGCTCGGGCACAACAACAACACAAATTTTTTTTTTTGTGTAATGTGTGTTTCCGCAACAACTCCCTGCAAGCGATAACCCTCACACCTCTTCCTCCAGTCTAAGCCACCCACATGGCGAACTTTAATTTTTTTTCTGTTCACGCTCCAATCTCTGCGAGTGAGAGACAGAAAGAGAAGGCCAAAAGCAACCTTCCTGCGGAATTGTTTCTTTCACCCTCTTTGCTTCGCATTCCTCCATCCCTCCCTTTAGACATCTTCGAGTTTCTTGTTATCAAGGGAACTCATTAGTGTCTATATATAAAAAAAAGCAAAAAAAATAATGTCTGCCCGGTAAGTAATCTCACCCACGCTCACTCTCCATTCCGATCAACACCAATCATTCAAACTCATCAACGACAGTACCATCGACAAACCACAAGCCAGCTGACTTGGATCAGGAAAAGATAATAAAGACACATGATTTGACGCAACAGATTGATGATGGAGCCAAGATGATGAGATGATCCAACTCTTTGTCTTCATCGTCATCCTTCTCGTGTCTTTTGTCGCCCTCAATCCATCTCAGGTCCAACAACGGCAACCACCCTCACCGACAGAGAACACAAAGAACGAGAGGACTCAAAAAAAAAAATTTTTTGATGTCATATACGCTCAACTCTCTTTGTTGTTGTTATTATTGTTGTTGGTCGTTCTCTTTCTTTCTGTCTTTTCTTTTTTCTTTTTTTTTTTGTGCTATTGAGCGAATATATTATCCCTCCGAAACTGCGGCGCAAATTGCCTTGTATCTCCTGACTTGGCCTTGCGTTGTCTTGCCTTTCTTGCCCTGGGATTGGATGGGAGCCCCTTGCTTGCACTTTCGTCTTGTCTTGTCTCCCCCTTACATCTTCATGGAGTTATGGGTGATCAGTTTACATATGATTCTTGAAGACTAACCTGTTGTCTTTCGTTGCTTGCTGTCTTGTAGCCCTGAAGAGGCCGCTGGCCTCGAGATCGACCAGACCGAGATCGAGGTAACCATGACACCATCAGGACAAATAACATTGAACATGTGGCACAAAGATAGGGTATACATCTTGTTGTCAACACCAAGTACTCATCTTTCTTGCTTCTACCTTTCCTACCTACGTCAACCTAATAGTCCAACTGGGATGAGATTGTCGACAACTTCGACAACATGAACCTCTCTCCCGAGTTGCTCCGCGGTATCTACGCCTACGGGTATGTGCACTTGTCCACCTAGGCAAACTGAGATATCCACAACAAGCATGCGAATGGCACATGGAAGGTCTCCTTTCCTAACACGTGCTTTGTTTTTTCTCCTTCTCTTTCTCTCTCCAGTTTTGAACGTCCCTCGTCCATCCAGCAGCGTGCCATTCTCCCCGTTGTCAAGGGCCATGATGTCATTGCCCAGGCTCAGTCCGGTACCGGAAAGACCGCCACCTTCTCGATCTCTGCCCTCCAGAAGTTGGATCTCTCCAACCCCCAGTGCCAGGCCTTGATCCTCGCCCCCACCCGCGAGTTGGCCCAGCAGATCCAGAAGGTTGTCATCGCTCTCGGTGACTTCATGAAGGTCACTTGCCACGCCTGTATCGGAGGTACCAACGTCCGCGAGGACATGAAGATCCTCGGTGACGGTGCCCAGGTTGTTGTCGGTACCCCCGGTCGTGTCTTTGACATGATCAACCGTGGTGCCCTCAAGACCGACCACATGAAGATGTTCATTCTTGATGAGGCCGATGAGATGTTGTCCCGTGGTTTCAAGGACCAGATCTACGACGTTTTCCAGCGTCTCCCCCCAAGCACCCAGGTTGTCCTCCTGTCTGCCACCATGCCCACCGAGGTTATGGAGGTTACCACCAAGTTCATGCGCGACCCCATCCGTATCTTGGTCAAGAAGGACGAGTTGACCCTCGAGGGTATCAAGCAGTTCTACGTTGCTGTTGAGAAGGAGGAGTGGAAGCTGGACACCCTCTGCGATCTCTACGAGACCGTCACCATCACCCAGGCCGTCATCTTCTGCAACACCCGCAGAAAGGTCGACTGGTTGACCGAGAAGCTGACTGCCCGCGAGTTCACTGTCTCGGCCATGCACGGAGACATGGAGCAGGGCCAGCGTGAGGTCATCATGAAGGAGTTCCGCTCTGGATCTTCCCGTGTCTTGATCGCCACCGACTTGCTTGCCCGTGGTATCGATGTCCAGCAGGTTTCCTTGGTCATCAACTACGACATCCCCGCCAACAAGGAGAACTACATCCATCGTATCGGTCGTGGAGGTCGTTTCGGTCGTAAGGGTGTTGCCATCAACTTTATCACTGCTGATGACACCCGCATGCTCCGCGAGATTGAGCAGTTCTACAGCACTCAGGTCCTCGAGATGCCCATGAACGTTGCTGACTTGATCTAAGTGACCAACGTTTCAAGAAACTGTTTTTTTTAGATAAAAGAAAAAAAGTCTTTTTTTGAGGGATATTTTTTTTTTGTTGGTCCCTCGTCTCGTTGGGCTGTAATGAAGAAGAAAAAATTAATAATAAATATTTCTTTTGATGGAGGAAAACTATTATTTTTTTTTTTTAATTTTGCTTTGCTACCTTTTCTTTTTTATGTGGGGTTTATGGAAGATGCAAGATATGAAGAGTAAATTTTTTTTACTGTTGTAAACGAAATGAGAAAATAAGATGATGATTATGATAGAAAAGAAAAGATACGATGATAATTCACAAGCAAAGACCTAGCGTCCAGGCGCAAAGGTGCCATCGTTCGACGGCTCCACAGACGTGTAGTCGCACTGCAGCACTGTATGCTCGACCGAGCCACAGTACAGGCACGTGTGCATGTACGGGCACGGGCTGTTGTTGGCCGTGAACCGGCATCCCTTGGGCGCAATGTTGTACGAGAGACAAGGGCGGATCAGCACCACCTCTTCCTCCGTGGTTCCTGCCACATCACCTATTGCTCCAGAAGAAGACGCTGACAAAGAAGAAGATCCTGGTCCGGCTCCAGTTCCAGTTTCAGATCCAGATCCAGATCCTGGTGCAACTGCTGAAGAAGACGATGCAGCCGAAGCATGTACAGGTCCAGATCCAGTTCCAGCTCCCTTTCCTGTTCCTGACACGACATACGACAAATGACTACTTGCTGCGTTGACGTTGCTGTTGTCGGCAACTCGCTTCCGGTTATCCTGGGCTCCTGACACGGGCGATCCGTCGGCATTGGTGTCGAAGGCCGACTTGCGCTTCTTTGAATTAACATCACCGCTACTAGCAGTAGTAGTAGACTCGCCAAATGCCGCCATAGCTCTTGCTGCTGCTGCTGATGCCGACGTTGAACGTTGATCCCATCCTTCTCCGAAGCGAGGCCACCTGTCCCCGTTGCTAATTGGAATCGATCCTGCCTTCTTTCCTACATCTCCTCCTCCTTCCCCTCTTCCTTGGGTACCCGGGATCGTTTTGATAGTTGGCGCAACAACCACAGCCGTCGCAGATCCCGCCGCCGCCGAGTTGGACAGCTGGCTCAGCCGCGAGACAAGCTCCTGGGTCGCACGCATCATTCTCTGGATCTCGGGCAACTGCTGGAACTCGAATCCGCGCTTCATCTCATGGTGCATCCGGCTCAGCTTGAGCTCCAGCTCGACTTGCGCTGCCAGCTGATTCAGCCGTGCATCGGACTCTAGTGCCTTTGCCGAGACCGTGTGCAGCTGGCCCAGCACATTCGAGTACCGCTGCTGCAACAACTGGAGGTCGGCGTTGCATCTGTCAATCACTTCGTAGGCCAGGGACATGTCGCTCCGTCCAATCTCGCCTCCTGTAGGGCGTGCCACCATGTTCAGACCGTTGCTGTTGAAGAACGGTGCACCTGGGTGGTCATTGGTCAAAGCCAATGACTGGGGCGCCTGCATTTGCTGAAAGGGCAGGAAGCCGACGGGTGTTGTTGCGGTTGGCATCATGAATGGCGATCCTCCTCCAGCGCTCAGGGGCGAGTAATGGCTCCGTGCGTCCAAGGAGGTCACGGGTTGCACAAACGACCCTCCTGATCCTGTTAATCCTGCTCCTGGTGCTTGATTGATCATACGACTGCTGGCTGAGAATAGAATGGGCGATTCCTCGATTTGTTGCTGAAGTCTCCTGCTGGCTTGTGAAAACATGATGGAGCCATTGGCATTGTCCTCGACAGTCGGCTGTGGCTGTTGCTGTAGCTCTTGTTGGGCCCTATTCACTGGCGAAAAAAGAATAGGGGCGTCGGTTGTGGTTGGTTCTTTGGTTACACCTCCTGCTTTTGGTTGCTCGACTATGACTTGTCTGTTTGCAGTAAAAAGGATGGGTTCATCTCTCGTTCCGATTCTGGGCGGTGATGAAGCCTCAAGCTTGACTGGGCGCAGAACTGTCTCTGGTCGAGTGTCCGTTGAGCGTGGCTTTCCTGCATTGACTTTGGTAGTGTTGGCACTGGCGCCGGCATTGACAGCACTGTCAGTGGAGCTTGCATTGGCGTTGGTAGTGACATTGGTACTGATTTCTCTTGGGGGAGGTGTAGGAATGGATTTAGGAGTCGTGTCGCCGCTTTTCGTAATAGACCGATCCACAGGCCTCTCGAGTGCCCTCTCCCTTTCAGGAACACGCTCTAATCGTTCAAGTCTATCAGGGATTCTGTCTCGCACATCCCTGTCACGATTGTAATCTCTTTGGTTCCTGTCATATCCACGGTCCTTACTGCGGTCATATCCACGAGCATGCTCGCCTCTGTCCCGATCGTACCGATCTCGATCTCTGTCGTACGAACGGTCATATCCTCGATCGTATCCTCCCTCATAGCTACGATCGCTTCCTCTGTCACTGCCACTGCCACGATCGTTTCCTCGATCGCTACCTCTGTCACTCCCGCGGTCATATCCACGCTCTGTTCGATCGCGGCGGTCAAGCGTAACTTGATAGGTGGGTGGGTGGACGTTAGTTGACGCTTCCACAATAGGCGACTTGGTTTTCTGTTCGGAATCCAATGTCCTCGTTGGCCTCATATCATCCTTGGACAGTCGGGGATCCATGGGTGCCCGTGCCTGCAATGCGGACATTGAAGTGGGGCGAGTTGCTTGTCCGCTTCCAGACCCACTGCTAGTCCTAATCATGTTGGTTGGTTGGGGTGGCGTTGGTTTTTGGTCCTTTGGTTGTTGATACTGTTGCTGTTGAAGGGTCTTAGTTGGAGGTTGCATCGGTTGATGGGGTTGAGGTTGAGGAGGTTGTTGGGGCTTGGGCTGTTGCGGCTTGGAGGGAAGCGGTTGGGTTTGAGGAGGTTTGGATGAGAGAGGTTGCTTCGAAGGAAGGGGCTGTGGTTGTGGTTGGGCTGGCTTTGTTTGCTGTTGGGGAGGCTGAGGTTGAGATTGGTTTTTCGGCTGAGATGGTAAGGGTTGGGTGGGTTGAGCTTGGGCTTGAGCTACGGCTTGAGCTCGCGCTGGAGCTTGGGCTTGGATTTGAGCTAGGGCCTGAGCGCGTTGTTGCAGCACTTGCAGTTCCTGATCCTGCAGCAACTTCCGGTGCAGCTGTTTCTGCTTTTTTGTGAGTATCTCCTCTTGCTCCTGAAGCAGTTGTAATTGCTGTGGCATTGTGATCTGCGGCGCCTGAAGCTGTTCCTGAAGCTGCTGCTGCTGTCGTTGTTTTTGCCTTTGTTGCTGGGCTGCTGTTTGTTGGGGTTGTTGGGTTGGAGGCTGAGGTGGTGTCTTCGATGCGTCATGGTTAGAGGTCGTCAGAGTGATTGGACTCGTTGGCTTGCTGGTCTTGTCCTCGTCCCGCTTCTGCGAAAGCAGTTTCTGCTTCAATCTCTCCTCCAGAGCAATCAATGTCTGGTTCTGTGCAGTCTTTCCGGTCGCTGATGGTTCTCCTGCCTGAGAAGGTACCGGGTGTGAGGACTTTGCATGAGCTACGTCAGGCTTTGGCGGCAGAGGGAACTTTGTTGATGCTGGCAGAACAGGCTTGGCCTGAGGTGCGAGAGACATGGGGGCGGTCGCTTGGGGTGGTGAAGCTGAAGATCTCGAGTCGTTGGATGAGTCGTTGTTGACAGGGTTGACATGACTGACAAGGCTGACAGAGCTAACAGGGCTAACAGGGTTGACGGGAAGGAAGCGGATCGTTTGTGGGAGTACCATTGAGGCCATAGAAACTACATTTGGTAGAAGGCAAGAAGGGTTAGAACGGTGTTAGTAATTGGCTAATGACCATATGAACAAGCTTGCTTTTCTTTCGATTTTTACCATTATCCTGGGTTGAGACCCCAGGTCTCGTTGTTAGTTGAAGTGGAGCAGATGGGGGTTCCTTGGAGCGAATAAAGATATAGCAAAAACAAATGTCAATGAAATACTAGCCTCCTTGACCCGTATAGACACTTGTAAGTTGGACATGCCTGAACACACAATCTCGATCATACATTCTTGCAAATCGCCTCTGCTCACCACATACACATCAACCACCATTTCTATCAGAGATGATCCACACAATCTGTTACCCATATTTCACGTATTTCTATTTACCTCGGGGTGATTGAAAGTCATGATAAGCTCCTGCTTGGTTCGAGGTGGTGGTCCAGAGACACGCCGCGCCATCAGGATCTCGCGCAGATCGAATGCTTCCTGTGACACTTCTTTGTTGCTCGTGAAGATGGCTTCCGTAGGGGACCCGAATGACTCGTCCCTGGGGCTGTTTCCACTGTTGTTACTGGAGTCTCTCTGTCGCGTGAATAATGATTCCGCTGGGCCATGGATCGTGATCGGCTCTTCTTTCATGGCGGTATGGTGCCTTGCTGAGCCGTACGTGCTGTTGTTCGAGTGGTTGTTGTTGTTGATGTTGTGACCGTGGTGATAGTGTCCGTTCGTGCTTATGCCCGATGCCTCTGCCTCCTCGCGCAGGGTCTTGAGTGAGATTCCCTGGGACTCGTGAGGGTACATGGAGTGGTGATTAGATGTTGGGATGTCGTGGATTGAGGAAATAATGGTCGACTGGGAGTGTCTGGACAGGGTGTCGGATGTAGTGGAGGAGGATCCTTTGCTATGGCGGACAGCAATCTGTCGCTGTCTGAGCATCGACTTGAAAGCGTGTTTCTTGTCGTGGCTGTTGCTGTTATGGAGGGGGTCTTGGTGCTGGTTATGGTCGTGGGTAGGTGTGTCCTGTGGCAGCACTCCCATAATGAGGAGCAAGGAAGCGAAGAAAGAAAGAAGAAGGGGAGGGATCGAAATGGCCTTTCGATTGCTATTTCACTCTTTTGTCCGCCTGATTTCAAACTGCGAAGTCGAATATGCCTTGGATGAGGAAGGTGGGAGTGAAGAGCGAAGAGTGAAGAGTGAAGAGCGCCTTGTCGTCAAAAGTGAAAGAAGAATGCGGGCCCTGGTCCTGGTTCCTGGCTCCTTGCTTGTCCCGGATGGGTGTCGATTGATTGGCAAAGTAAAGGAAACACAAACAATGCAGAGTGGAGTGAATGATGGTGAAGGGTGATTAAAAAGATGAGGGGAGAGGGGAGCAAGTTAGTGAGAAAGTTAGTGAGAGTGAGAGAAAGAGAGCGCCGAGGGTTCAGAGAGGGAACTGAGGCAGTGTTAAGGGGTGTGTGAGGATCATCTATCCTGCAGTTTGACTCGCATGGGGGGAAAAGCAGGCAGAGAGGCATATACAACCACAGCGTAGGTCTCTAGCAAGATGAAGTCACTTTTGTTATCTGCTTTCTTTTATTCATGGCCATGGCGAACAAAATACACACAAACAACAAGAGGTTTGGAGGAGGAAAAGAAAAAAAAAAAGCATGGCAGGATTGGCTTGCCTATGACCAAAAGTGGCCATGGAGGAGGAAGAAAAGATGAAGAACAAGGCCATAGAGGCAAACCAAGAAGAGAAAACGACTCTACCATGGAAAGAAAGGGCAAGTACTGATACAGATTACGAATACAACGAAAAATAAAGAGAAAAAGAAGTGTGCTAACATTGGGTGGGTAGTGGTGACAGGTAGAGTACAGGGAAGAATAAACAAAGATATGAAAAGTAAATGCAGTAGAAAGGAGGACCTTCTAGCGAACACGTTGTCCTCCTCGTTGTGGATCGTGTCTTTTTTTACCAGACGCGATCCTCGGTGCCAAAGTAGTCTGGAGCATCACCATCAACCTCGTTGCCACGACGGTAGGCAGATGGCTGCAACTTGGTCTTGACGGTAGCATGGCACGGATTGCGGAGATATCTCACCGTGGGCGTGGAGCTGAAGCTGCGGCCATTGATCAGCATCGCACCCGACGACATCGAGGACGACGAAGAAGAAGAGGACTCGCTCGAGGCCTCACCCTCGGAAGAGATGGTCTGCAAGGTGGATGCGCGGCCAGAGGGACGGCACAGGTTAAAGTCCATTTCGGAAGCATCGACCGAGTACCGCCGCATTGACTTGAGCATGCGGCGCCGGTTCGCATTCTGCTCCAAACGGGTAGGGGCCTGGCTGTTCAGCAGATCCGACAACAGGGAGCGACGAGGAGCAGGTGCAGGCGAGATGACGTTCATCTTTTCAAAGCGGAGGCGGGTAGGTGGAACACGGGAGCAATAGCAAGCACAAGGGGAAGGGTTAGATTTCCATTCTGGGTCGAGAGTCTCGTCGTATTCGCGAGAGGTGAGCCAAGAGGACGCGGCTTGCTCGCAGTCGCCGTAGGTGGGCGTTTTGAAGTAATGAGTTTGGGGCAAGGAGAGGTGTAGGAGTGGCTGTGCACCAAGGGTAAAGATGGAGAATCCGCAGTACTCATTTTTGTGCGTCATGTTGGATGGGTGTTGTTGAGAGCGTTGGTGTTGCGGTGATTGCGGCAAAGGGGATGGATACACAAAGCAACCACTGCCGCAGCCGCTGCATGCTTTGGGAGGTCCACTTTGATCCATGGCTGATGGCCTTCTTTTAGAATGGGGCAAAGGCACAGAATGAAGGGCGTGAACGGGTACCGAAAATGATATGTGTGCGTTGATGTTGGTTTGCTAGGTTGCATGTGCGACTCTCTTCGTTTGTCGAGCAAGTAGAGGAAGAAGAAGGAGACGAGGAGAGCGTGCGAGGGGAAGTCTATATAAATGTCTTGTTCGTCTTACCTTGATGAGTTTTCCACCAAGAAGGCTTGATCCACCATTGGCAGTGGGTGCATCTATTGGAGAGAAATAAACAATGGCCATGAACGGTTTCTTAGTTAGTCCACCCAACCTGAACATCGTTAAAGTTGTGGTAATCCATCAAAAACGCACATTAATCCGCACAACACATATACATCTCAACACAACACATATACATCTCAAAGAAGCAAATGGATGAAAGAAAAATGAGGCACGATTTGCAAAGCTATGCTATGCTTGTCAAAAGAAACCAACTCTGCTACGGGTAGGAAGGAAGCAAAAGTATGACATGTGTGGGAAAATGTAGGAACAAATAAAGTATATAGGCGTGACCCCATGGCCAGTGTTGTGCTGTGGGCATGAATGCAGCACACACACACATACTAACTCTGTCAAACACCTCAACGTGGAATGAGCCATCTCTTCCTTCCCAACCGTCCATAACATGCTCCTCTCCGATCCACACCCTCAGGTGAACAACTATCACCACACCGCACACGCGCACATACACATGCACAAAGAAAGAACTGGTCTACTTACTCTCCTTGCCCTTGGCATCGGATGAGATCACTGCGACACCTGCACCAGAGAGACTCTGCTGCAGCTGGACCAGCGAAATTGCGCCCTCGCTCTTGCGCTGAACGTGACGCGTGTGGTTTACGGGAGAGGCGGAGGTCGCTTCCGAGAGCTCGATCTCGTAGAAGCGGCCAGTAGGAGCCAAGTACGACGACTGCTCGTAGTGCTCGTGGTGCGAAGCCACAGCCAGGCAGCTCACTGTGCGGCGGTGGTAGCTCTTTGGGCTAGAAGAGAGAAAGAAAATATAATTAATTCCTCGTGTTTGGCCGCTATTCACATGCGATACGGCCATTTCCGAACATGACGATTTTGTACATGTCATGCAATGATGCTATGTCATGTCATGAACATACCTCTTGCGCATGGTGTGACCTGGCCTGAGGGGAGCAAGGCTGTCAAAGGATCCGACGGGGGATTGGTCAAATCGATCAAACTTGAAGTGGCTCTGGGCAGTGTTAACAAGCATGTTATCCTTTTTTTTTTGATGGTTTTCTTTGAGTGTAACTTTAGAGAAATACAAATGTGTACCGAAATAGACGTGTGCGGTGAGAGAGGGGAATATGAGGATTGGGGTGTGGATCAGTGGTTTCGTAGGATGGAATGTGTCGTTAAAAGATGAGGTAGGCGGTTGTTCTTGAATATGACTACTGAAAAAAAAGAGAGAGAGAGAGGAGAAAGGGCGTTTGAGAGGAAAGTGTAGGACAAATGGAAGGGATGGCCGTGTGGGCGTGTGGGGGTGTTTTTCCTTGATAGAGTGAGATTGTTGCTTAGATCATAAAGTGGAGGGACGACTACAGACTATGTGGTGGATATTGATAGTGCTGGTGTTTTTCTAGAGACGGATGATGCGTTGTATGAATGCGATTTGACGATGACTATTTCTTTGCTGTGTTCGTATAAGGTATGTGTGCGTTAGTGAGAGAGAAAGAGTGTGTGTGTAATTGGAAGAAGGAACGTGAGAATGATATTGCTGATGCAAGGACAAAGAAGAAGAAGAGGAGGAGAAGGATAAAGTAATAAAAGTAAAGTGGAGGAAGAGGAAGAAGGAGAGATGAGGAAGGAGGAGGAGGAGGAGGATATGGGGAGGTGTTGAAGGGACAGAGAGACGAGAAGAGAACTGAGATGGGCAAAAGACAAAGAAAAGAAAAAGACAAAGGGAACCCATTTGGGACGGGGGAATGGCCGTGTATTTAAGCATTTTCGGCATGAGTCGCGCTCCTCTGCGATCGCACAATGGATCTGTGCGGCATGGACAACACAATAACCATGATTGAATGAGAAACAGGAAACAAAAGCAGCGTGTTGTTTTATTCTCGGGGGAAGAAAAGGGTGAGGAGGAAGGGAAGCAAGGGGAGAGTGAAAGGGACAAGCAAAACAAATCGTGTCTGACACGACATGAAAATCTCATGCAATGCACGGCCTCGGGGTCTTGCTCTTGTCCATGTCGAATGTGCAATGTCCCATGTTGTGAGAAAAAGAATAGTATTTACTCAATTGCATGGTTTGCGTGTCTGCATAATCATCGAAACAGTGCAGTGCATTAGTCTGTATTCAGAAATATTGTAAGCATTGGATGGGTGCCTTTACTTTACATAGTAGGACGAAAGGGAAAAGGGGGACACTCAAAACAACAAAGCCAACAAAAGTCAACAAACAAACACAAGGAGACAGCAACGGCCCATGGGTCATACGATACGATGTATGTTTATATAAATGTGTGAACTGTTAATAGCACACCCTGGAGGAAGTGGATCCACTCGGACCGTTGTTGTTAAATGACAAACGACGGATACTGTACATTGCAAAAAATGAACAAATAGACAAAAAAGGGTCCATGGACAAACCAATGGTCCGCGTGGTGTATTTCTGTACGTTGCTCTTTTGGCTTTCTCTTTGTTTATCGCTTTTGCGCAATTCTACCGACTGCTCCTCGCCTAGACAAAATTCTACTGAGGGAAAAAGACAAGTCAGGGCAATAAATACGCTGAAGCCGTTGAGGTTGAGCTATCCCAGACAAAAAGAGTCATTGAGCAAGAGAAGCATTGACCAACCCACTCCGTGAAGTTTCGATGGACCTTGTTCGTTGGGTCCCTTGGAATCCTCTACTTTGAACCTACTGGCAGCATTCTCTTACGACGGATCACGGCCCTCATCTGGGACTCTTCTCCCTCTCTCATACTTGTGTTCGTCATCGTCCCATTGTGTCCCAGGATAGACATCAGAATAGAATGAAGACTGGAGACGTGGGATCCCACCCACCTAACAACGCGATCCAGTCTCTCTCTTTTTTTTTTTTTTTTTTTTGCCGTACTTTCTGCTTGTCTGTAAGGCTAAAATAGGAGGCAAACACAAACAAAACACATTGACTATCAACACAGTAATATAAAACGCCAGGAGGTTCACAATGACAATCCTGACCGAGAAAAAAGGGAAAAAAATAAAAAAAGGGATGGGATTTGAGATTTGGGATTGGGATGGTCCCTTTCGTTTCACAAAAACAATCTTTGTTGCACTGCTCAATTGTGCAACACAATTCTACAGCGAGAAAGTTAGTAAGAGAGAGAGGGAGAGAGAGACAGAGAGAGACATGCGTATGCAGGTCGAATTTGCGCTCTTTTGTTGCTTTGGCAGCACACAGCGTAAGAAAGGGATGTGATTGCCTTGTTCTTTGCATCTCAAAAGAGAGAAAGAAGAAACACGGAGTGGCAAAGGGAATAATACTATTCAACAAAGATGGAAACGACACAAAAAGAAGGGGGTGTGCCTGCCGCATAGGACTTGACTAACAAAGACAATAACAGCAACAATAGCCATCCACATCGACGCACTTCCCGCCATATTGAAAACGGTGCGGCAACACAGTTTGGAGACACAAGACTTGCATGAATGGGCACATGCACGTACTCCACTGCAGGTAGTCAAAGCATCAACTGTATGTAGCCCGAGGGGAGTATGTGCATGCATGCCGCCAAAAATATTCTTGATGGCGGTTGTTGTCTTGGAAAGTAAGTGATTCAGTTCACATGGTCGTCATATTCGTCAAGACGAAACGCCCATGCTTGTCTTTTCTTTCACAAAGAGAACGACGACTTTTTGTTAGAGTTCAAACACTCCAAGGAGCGCATCCTTGACATAACTAAGACAGAATGTTGATGACAGCGCCATCTGACAAGTAAAGAGTACGACGCAGTCGCGCATAAAATCAGATGATGATGGACATGGTGAGTAAGCAAAGCGATGCAAAGCAAATGCAAAAGCAAGAAGTCACCGAATGTCTACTTGTTTCTACACTTGTCGTCCGAGGGACATTCTATGGTGCGCCACATCCTCAATATCCTTCAAAGAGACCATGCAAAAATGGGGGGCAATTGATGAGACATGGATAGGGTTGTGGGCAAGAATCCTCCCAGATCATACATTGCGTTGGTCTCTGTTACTGCTCGCAACGGTCAATTCCCCCCCTCCTTGAACCGTTTCATCCGTAATGGACCCTTTTTCGCACTTTCTCAAGATAGGCCCCCCTTCTCCTTCTCCTCTTTCCTCCCCTTCCCCTTAATCACTCTGTGCGAAGGTCTCTCCCTATCTGCTGTGGCTACTGACTGGATCTTTTTACTTCGTGTGGATCACAATTCTCGGACAGCATGCAGTTATATAGGTGTGCTTTTGTACTTTCAACTTGTAAAAATTAAAAAGGTGTAGACAGGCGTCCTCTTGCTGACACCATCATGCATTGACAGCAGTTTCATCTTGTGGTGGTACGGTTACGTTACACCGGACGACCTTTGTTGCTTTGACCACCTCATTGCTCTCACTACTGCTATATGACTGTTCGTGACAACAAGAATTAGTCCAGGGGAAAAATACCCCCGTTTGCTCCATACATTCAAAAAGACACCCTAGGTTCCTAGAAAACCACCCCCTTGCCACCACAATTCCCACCCACTATATTTATACAACCTAAAGAACAACTAGATTAAGAAGTTTATTTGAGCAAGCCAGTAGGCCAATAGGCCAACCAACCTGTTTAACCGTTGAAGAAATAGAAATTGTAGGGGCACAATTGGTCGCATATTGTCGTTGAAATTGCTACAAACACCTCTTACTTGAGTTCGCTTGAAGAAAGAAACGCACACACCGCTTACATTCGAGTGTGTCATCCACTTCTCACCTCAACTGCTTCGAGCATTCTTTCAGATTGCTGCTCTCGTAATATGTTTATGTAAACCCCTGGAATCGAACCGAAGCCCCCATCCTGCTTGCAATTAAGGATACGACATCACGAATTTTGGTGGCGATAGACATTGAGAAAAATACGAAGAGACAGCGAGAGATATTGACAGACATAAGCTCAACGGGACCAAAGAAAAAAGAAGTGGACAAGGAGAAATAACGAGTAAAAGTCTGTTTCTGCACGTATTATTCGTGCACAGAAAGAGGGAGAAATGGGAGAGAAAATGGGATATGTCTAAAATGCTCGCATGGTGTCTTTTTCTCAAAATGGAATATAATGCAGGCACCATGGTATCAAAAGTTCTAGCAAAAAAAAAGCGACGAGTGTCTCCTCCGTCTGTCTGTCATCTCATTGCCATTGGTGGTTTGATGGGCAGATGGATGCAACTGTATCAATCTGCCAACTGGAGGCTCATTTCAAGGTTGAATGTGAGTGCATGCTATTATAGGTTTGGGCGAAGTCAGTGAACTATAAAACAACGGCCCGAGCACACAAGAAGTCAATAAGGAGGAGTGGAGGGCGCCATTGTTGAAATTTGCTATCTTTTCTTGAAGGGCATAGTGGGCCATGTCGTACACACCATGGAATCACCCATAAGAAAAAAATGATTCGTTCATAGAAAGAGGCCGCAGAGCACGCTCATGCAAAATGGTCTACTTTGCTCTAGGTGTCTGTTGGTTTTGGGAGTGAGGGAGAAGGACCATGCTCCCTGAGAAGCTGTATCTCGCTGTTACACTAAGCAAAATGTTCACGGGTACTCTGTTTCGAGCTTTCATCAATGAGGACGCTTTAAGTACTCAAGGCTTGCATGAAAGCAATAATTCGTCGTGTTCTTCGCCAATTTTCTTATTTCAGTTTTTGTGAAACAGTCTAGCCTAAGGACTGGACTGGGAACCCGACCCAAGGACTGTCACGAACCGTCTTGAATCAGAACCAGGATTCAGATATACTTACCACGATAAAGAGGATCAGGAACATGATCAGGAATTAGATCAAGGACTGAGTCCAGGCCCGCACGACTATTGTCAGGAACGCATTATCGCATCTCACTTCCCTCTCCCCGATAAATAGCTAGAGCCTTTGCCAGTCTTTATTTCTCAGTCTGTAATCCGCAATAAACCACACCTTTCCATCTCTGTCTTGCTCCTGCCTTGTCCGATCGTGACAGACTGCCTGATTGCTATTTTGGAGAGCCAGGTGAGTCTTGACAAAGATATACATGTACGTTGTAGCAAACTGGTCTACCGCTAATCTCACCTGAAGAACAGCCAGCCGAATCTGCCCGAAACTCTTTAGGTCCGCCAAGAGCGACGGTAGCGGACTTGATCATGATTAGGTATGAATCGAATGTAGTGCTGATATTTGCAAGATGGATCAATAACCTAATCGTTCTCTCCCTCCCCCCCCCCCCCATTCAAGGACGTCTTCGAGTCCTTCGCTACAATATCACCTCGTTCTGTTTCTTGCATGTCGCAAGAGTGCAACAGGAGCACTTTGAATGGAGTGGGGACAAGAGGTGTTGTTTATTCTGTTGGTGTTATATAGAGACGGATTATGCTGATGCTTGCCTGTATTGCAAAGAGGATCCTCCTTCGGTCCCCTCTTTGGTCTCTTCCTTGGTCTTGTTATCGGTCTCTCCCTCGATCAGTACTTGACCTCAAGCTCCTCCAGAGTTCCTGTCAACTCTCGATCTCATCCACTGTTCTCGAGTACAGTACACAGTATTACTTCCATCTATCTACAACACGGTTTACTACGTTTCTTCCACCCGTTTTAAATAGCTAATGTTGCATCCTGTGCCTCTTGACTGGAGAGAGAAATCCTGGCGTCCAGACTGATCTGTAGTGCGGGTCTGACAGACCCATTGTCATCGGCTCGATCCAGAAATCCTACTTGAGGGCGATTGATGTTCATGCTGATGGCGGTTCTGCGCTGCATCCAAGCCGGCATATGCTTCGCACCGAATCGAATCATTTTACCCAAATATCCCTACAGGAATACGAAAGTAAAGAGAAAGGTCATTTGTTAGCACAGTTACTCTTGCGCCGCTGTCCGCGCCAGTGCCATATCCACCACACCCGGCCAACATCAGGTTGTACTGTATGTTTACCTTTGAGTTAGTGACTTGGAAGGCTCTGCTGTGCTTAAAAGCCTCTTGAACCCATGGCATGCGTTCACTCCGGTACGCCAGGAAGGCTTGGTTGATCTCCTCGGCGGAAGCGTTGTTTGGTAGAGCATGGATCCAGTTTGCCAGCACAACTGCATCGTGCATAGCATTAGTCGCTCCGACACCTCCTGCTGGGGTGAACTACATGGTGCAGGGCAAAGAAAACGCCATCAGTTAGTACGCAGATTTGTGTTTTATAATGCGCGGAAAAAAATACTCAATCGAGGTCCTTCAAAAAACGAAGCAGTAAGCTTACTTTGTGGCATGCTAGACGTCGGAAATACGATAAAAATAATAGTAGACGAAGATGATTAGCTAGCCTTGATGAATCAAACTTGCTGGCTGCACAAAACCAAAAAAAAAAAAAAAAAAAAAACTCTGCATCCTCAATTGTCCAAGAACTCACCATCGCCAATCAAGACAGTTCGACCATGGTGCCAGGTCTCAAAGATTTTCTCCTCGAGCCTGACCTTGTTGATTTGCTCCTTGGGTGTCACGTCGATCAAGTCTCCGATAGCCAAAATCTTGTCTCCCCCAGATTTGACCGGAAGATCACGCACCTTCTCACAAAACGCGAGTGCGGCTGCGGGACCCCAATCGGTGCTTCGATAGTCTTTGTCTTCCCTGGTTGCATCAACCGGCAAGTACTCAATGACACCCCATGCGATTGTGCCTTGAGCTGTCGTAAATGTGCTCCACTACAAGATTCGTGAAAGTTTTCGAGAAAAGGATTGGTCAGTTTTTGCATTCAAAGCTTCTTCTATTGTGACAAGCTGGGTCATTTTGAGTTGGACTTACCGCGTATGGATTGTCATCGCCCAAGGTGCTGAAGAATTGACAGGGCTCTTTGGCAAGATCCGGGAATTCGGTAACGTCCAGCTTTCGGGTCTGTCCGAGTAAGCAAAAGGTCCGGAATGGTAGAGGAAGGGAATCGGACGCAGGTAAATTGCCCTCCTTTTCGATGTCGGAGTACATGTTCTTTCGAACAACACTGTAAGCGCCGTCACCTATCGTCAAAAATACACTCAAGTTTTAACAATCGTGCCTCTTTATCCAAAGAGAGAACTGTGGAAGGAATGAAGACAAACATTTACCTCCGACAAGGATATCACCCTTGTACTCGAGACCGTCGCTGCACCTGATCGTGACGCAGTGGCTGTCTTGGTCCGTTGAAAGAATCTTTTTGCCAAGATGGATGCGATCCTTTGGGATCTGACGATAGATCAAGTCGTAAATAATTGGACGAGTGAGAATGTATCCATCCTCTCCAAACCTACAGCCCACAATTGGTTTAAGCGAGAATGAGTTAGCATAGGGTGCATCGATAGGCGCATAAAGCAACGAACAGCTGTGATATACGTACATTTCCTTTCCATCCGAAAAGTCCACGCTATACTCCTTTCCTCCTTTCGAATTCAAAACATTGATGGACTCGTTTTTTTTGCCGAGGGCGACAAATTCGTCGTAGATGCCGCACTGCTTGAACATTGGCGCCAAAGTAGGTCCAAAGACCATAGCCGCTCCTATTCAAGACGAATAGTTGGTACATCAATCGCGCTGCTTATGGAGAGAAGGATCCATCAAAACAAGAGGCAGAGAACGAGGACCTTACCAACAGGCCTGATCACAGGCGCGCTTTCAAAGATCTCGTAAGGGATATCCGACTTTTGAAGAATCATGCCTAGTGTGAGGCCGGCCAACCCTGCACCGACAATTAGGATTTTTGGGCGACCGGGATCGCCAGAGGTAGCGCCAGGTGGGATTTCGTTTGTGATGGTGCTGTACGTCATCGTGGTTTATTTCCAGTTCGCAATGATGGGGAGGGGGGGGGGGGGTGATGGGTGTTGAAAGAGTGTATGAGAGAAGTGGTAGAGAAAGGTGGTGGGATCTAGGTATTTAAACAAACGAATTGCGGAGACTGACAGTGCGGATTTAATATCCGACACGTAGACTCTGTCTGCATGTCCTTTGTGCGACCATATTGAAAAGCAAGGGATATGTTGTACCTGCATGAGAACGAGAAAGCTAACGTGGTTGGAGCAGTTGGAGCGCCACCGAGGTCCAGCGGAGCGGATGGAGCGTCAAGAGGCAGCGGACTTTCACTCATATTTCAGATTTCCTTTTTTAGATGACAATGTGCGTGATTTGACAGCGGTCCATTTTTGGAGACAATAATGGGAGATCGGACAAGGGCAGCAAGTGGGCTATATTTGGATCGAGGACAGGACCATTAGCAAGAACGGGAAAGGTTGGTTGGAGAGTCTACCTCCATGAATGCTCTCTTTATTTGCATTGACGAAAGGCTGCTCTGTGGAGATTTTTTTTTTTTTTTTTTGTCTCGATATTTTTATTCCTTAATTAAGGGTTAAATAAGCGTTATTCGCATTGTATCAAGCTTCATTGCATTCTGTGTCGGGGAGCACTATTACCATAGAAATAGGACAGTATTTTTTAATTAGCGAATTACGCATCACGCTACTGAGAAGTGTTTACTCTGCAATCTAAAGTATATATGAGTAAGCACGACTTGAACGTAATAATACAACTCTTTCTCACCCCGTTCTCGCTAACCACTGGTTCCACTTCCATTCATCACTTACTTCGACTTTTGGGCACTATCTGCTACACATTCCAACCACCCAAGCAAACCCGTGTTTCTAATGGCGAATGACATTGCTTTTCCTTTCTCTCTGCTGGCGCAAAGTGGAGGTGCGATGACAGTTGAAATAACACGAGCCCTTTGAGGCCAAAAATGGCGAATGCTTGGCAACTTGATCATACTGCAAGAATGCGCTCTGTTTCTTCTTTTCATTGTTAAACTGGTATTCAAGGCTATTTCACACGGCTACAAGACTGAAATGAACTATGGTTTGTTCTCTTTGGATGAGGCTGACCTTCAAATGGGACAACCCTTCGTTTCCTGATAAGAGGCTCCTCCTCTTCCAGTTCTTTGTCCTCCCCTCATCCACAGATTCGTCCTCCTCGTCTCCCTTGATATTTTCCTCGTTGACCACTGATCCTGCCTTCTCTTGTCGTCTTAGTCGTTTCCGTCTGTTGATCGACGCCACAAGATCGTCAAGCTGCTCCATCGCCCTGCCATACAGCTGCCGCATCGGTGTTCGTCATGACCACAGTACTCATACTCCTCTACGATTGCTTTGCGGCGCGAATACGATGTCTGAGTATGACGAAATCTTTGCCACTCTGGCGGCCACTTCGAGATGGGCTTGAGCTCAGTGCAGGGTCGCCTGTCTCCCACTGTCAGAGTGCTTGCTTCCAGCCGCGGACAATGGGTACTTTTGGCCAAGTGTCTTCGGATCCCTCCTCTGTATCATCATCAGCGTCTTCTTATTGTTGTTCCTCCTCCTCCTCCTCCTCCTCCTCCTCCTCGTCCTCGCTTGCTTCCTGTTTCACTTTCTGCCACACTCCCACTCCTTGCTTCTGCTGCTTGTGTCGACTACGGATCGCCTTGGTAAGCGTGTTAAGCTTATCCATGCTGCTTCCATACAATTTGCGCATCTTGGCCTCGCTCCACCCAAAGAATTCAAACTCCTTGGCAACCACCTTGCGATCATAGTATGTCGCATGGTTGCGTCTCTTCGCGGCCGTCCAGTCGGACAGGGGCACGTTCAGGCCGGTGTCAGGGTCGCCTTGGTCCCACTGCAAGATAGCCTCCTTCCAATGCGAGATGGCGGGAATGTTGCGAATTGTTCGGCGCTTTGTCTTTGGGGAGCACTCACGTGACCTTTCTGTGGAAGTGGTTGGCGTGGTAGATCAGAAGGATAAGCTGGATGTACGTGGAGCAAAATAAAAACGTCATGAAATATACGTGAGCCACAGTGTGAAGGCAGTGGCAGCGAAAGCTTGCAAGAACAAGCATGGATCTCGAAATTATGCCGCTATCAATCTCTTACTATTTTTTTTTTTTTTTTTTTTTTTTTTTTGGTTCCAAGGATGTGTGCAGCTTGCGAAGATCTCGAGCAGGGTTGAAGGATGTGGCCGAGTAGGAAGTAGCGGCCTGTCTCATTCAGAATGTGGAAAAAAGCATGATTTGTGAGAATCAAGTTAGACCTGAAGCTGGACATGCCTTGCTCCAGATGTTGGCGAAAGAAGTGGCGAATGGTGGGCTCAAGCCACTAGTTCGATGCGAGTGAAACTATTTGGAGAGCCTTTCATGGCATGCTCTGCTTACTGTTGTCACTGAAACAGAATGGTCTGTGAAAGCCATTTTGTGCCCTAGTCAGGCTACACACAGTGGGAATATCCGAGAGAAGGGGAGAGGAGACATGTGTGCAAAATGAAGGAAGGATAACATTCGATGAGGAGCAGGAATGATAAAGTGTTGGATGCTCCAAGTCTCACGGGAGATTCTACGGAATGCTGGGATAGCAAAATAAAAATGCTATTCATGGCTGATTGCCGCCACTCTATTCATGTACTCTCTACTCTCTTACTTTGGGCTGGGGCTAAGATGAGCGAGGCTCATACATTCACGTTACCTTCTTGCTCATGGATAAGAGCCAAACACATACCAAGCTGCCTGATGTAAATGCCGTAAGTGGGGAAGTGAAGCATGAATGTTTCATTGCAAGGCGTGGAGTACTGAGCGCAACCTTGCAACGATTTCTGACCCATCTCCGCAACTAGTTGCATGGTGATTCCTTTTTTTTGTGAAAATGGTGTATGTATATTTTTTTTTTATAAGGACAGCATATGAGCCAACCAGTTCCTTGTCCCTATGCCCTTTTCTCACCATGTGAGTGACAGAAGCGGCAATATTCTGGTGTGCTTCATTCGTTTTGTCAAGAAAGCAGGAGTCGAGGTCTTTTGGAATAATAACAGGAATGTTTGAATGTGGTGAATCGACCTAACCGGTGCTGACCACGCTATTGGCGACTTCGATAGCAGTAAAGAGACAAAGAGAAAGGGATGGGCACGGACCTTCGGGATGCGCAGAAAAATAAAAGAAAAAAAAAGCAGTGTGATCTACAGCAACCTGTGTTGGCAAAGATAGAGATGGTGAGGGAAAACCGCTTTATTAGAGACTGATACTGTAAATAAGGTGGAACAAAATAGCGATCATAGCGTTGTGGAACGTACCTGTGTTGGCGAAGACAGAGATGGTGAAGGAAGACACCGATCTCATTTGCCCAACACCAGGAAGTTAAATAATTATACGGACTAACTATGTCTACAGTCTCGATAGTAAATAACCAAAAGAGAAAAATAAAAGTCGAAAAGAAAGAGGCTAGTCTAAAAGAATTGGAGACAAAGAAAAGAAAAGAAAGACAATAGTTCCTGATTGCAAGTGGAACGCGTCGTTGTGATTGTGTGGAGACCAAAATGGCGAACAAAAAGAAGAGAGATATCAGTTGCAAGGCTGAGAAGAAAAGTGGAAATGAAACTAAAGAGAGAGAGAGAAATAAGCGGCGAGTAAAAACGCTAGTTGCGGGCACCAGTGGTGGCATCGAGGGTACCAGATCCGGGGAGACGAGGGTTTCAATAAAAAAAATAAAAAAAAAAAGCGATGAGCAGAATGAAAATAATTTGGTGGCGACGCAGCGGAGTCTTTAAGTAAGGGCTGGTCCACGTCACCAACAAGTCGGTACATGAAATTTGACGCCCGATTGGCGCCCGCATAGCTCATTGGTAGAGCGTCTGCCTAGTAAGCAGAAGGTAGCAGGTTCGATCCCTGCTGTGGGCAGTAGCTTCTTCTTTTTTGTCCCTGGCCCCACAGGGCGTCTACCTACACCTCAGATCTTTCCGGCATTTGGATCGACAAAGAGTCGAAGAGGTTAATTGTCGCGGGTTGCGACGATTAATTATTTGTCGTGGCCATTGTTCGTCGCGGCCTACTTGTCGCTCCAATTGTCGCCATGGCCCATACGCCGCGGCCCACCACCTTCTACTCGAAACTCGTGCCGTAGATAGAGCGTGTCTATGCGAATGAGACGAGAACAACCAGTTGAGAGTGAAACAGTAGCTACAGATTTCAACATCGATTTTTTCTACTTGGTCAACTTCTGCGACTTGTTCTTCTTGTTAGACTTCTTTTTCTTGATGTTGGGAAAAGGACTAATCTATAAGGGTATTTTGGCAATGCGGGTTGTTCGTTTTATTTGACAACCCTTACCAAAATAGGATGGTGACAGGCTTATTCGACAACCCAGATTGCCAAATATCAAAGAAGTCTTATTTACCAACCCAGTTGCTAAATAACAAGCGAAAAAGCGTTGGCTCATTATAAGATATGAGGGGCTTACGACACATGAGGTATTACTATTCAGCTTTTTTTTTTTTTTTTTTTTTTTTTTTAAAATCTGGTGCACGTGCTATTCCACAGTGGTCAGCCCTTCACTATGTTCGAATTAAACTACGAACACAAGGCATCCGGTAGGGGGAGGGGGTTAATCTGGTGCGCGATTCATTCCACAGTCGCAGCCTTCACCATGTGCGAACTAAACTATAAACACAACGCTACTGCCCATTTACTCGTTCACTCGTCCAGTTACTTTTAAATCTGCACCTTCTTTGTTCCCACTCCTGCACCTCGTGTACTTGACTCATTCATTTACTTGTCCGCTCATTTAATAGTAACCATGTATGTCCTGTTATCCTGCAGTACATATCTGGCAACCTGGATTGTCAAATAGCTCTCGATTTTTTTTGGCGGATCGTGACTATGGATTGTCGAATAAACGAACAACCCGGGTTGCCAAATACCCTTATAGATTAGTCCTTTTCCCAACATCAAGAAAAGATGTCTAACAAGAAGAACAAGTCGCAGAAGTTGACCAAGTAGAAAGAATCGATGTTGAAATCTGTAGCTACTGTTCCACTCTCAATTGGTTGTTGTTCTCATCTCATTCACATAAACACACTCTATCTACGGCACGAGTTTCGAGTAGAAGGTGGTGGGCTGCGGCGTATGAGCCATGGCGACAATTGGAGCGACAAGTAGGCCGCGACGAATAATGGCCCGTGACAAACAGAAAAGGCGCCGGCGACAAATAGACCTGCGACAAATAAGGACCAAAAAAGGAAATTCGGAACCCGCGACAAATAACTAATCGTCGCAACCCGCGACAATTAGATTAATTGTTCTCCGCCCAATTAATCCATTTGTCAAATAGATCAGCAGCAAACTTGACAACCCAGGTTGCCAGACACTTAAGGTCCACTTCGCTGCCGAGGCGAGTGAATTAGAAAGGGATGAATTGAATTAGAGGTCTGGTGGTGACAAGGGGAGTGTAAAGTGGAGAGGAGGCGAGATGGAAAGGTGGGTTGAAGAAGGTGAGTATTTTATTGCTTCTTGTTGCTCGGATTCCTGGGGTATTTGAACGGCCTGAATAGCTGTTCGTGGATAGTGACGACTCCTATTGCTCGTTTTTTCAAAGGAGGACTATTTTGCGACGGGGCAGGGGCGATGTGGTGTAGGATCTCGGACTTCATGTCAGCCATGGACTCCAGTACTCGGTTTTCTGAGCGCTTTTGTTCTTGAAGCACCATGCTCAGGGCTTTAAAAAGATCGCCTGCTGTCAGATTCGTTGCTGAAGGACCAACAATGCCCTCAAGCTGTCGTAGCGATTCAATGGGCTCATCATCCTCACCGACCTCATCATCAGATGCCACAGCAGCATTGATAAGAGCAGGATCCTCGTTGGTTACTTCCGAGACATCAACAGGTTTAAGACTGACCATCTTGGGTGGTATAGCGATCTTGCAACAATGCTCTTTATAGTGCTTTGCTAGTCCATCGCGAGTCCAAAAGCACTTGTTGCAGTGGCAATAAAAGGCCATACCATTGCTTGCACATCGCTCAAAGATAACACTGACCCCGACAAGTGTGTTCTTTACACGGACAGGGATTTGGGAATGGGACCGTATGAGATGATTCTTTTCGGACTTCGTCAACTGCTTGGCCGAATATTGATCGTCGAGGGCGGCTTTCTTGTCGATAAGCCCTAAGACACAGTTGTAGAACGTGCAGGATGGTTTCTTTTCCATTTTTTTTTTTTTTTTTTTTTTTGGGGAGGGAAGGGCAAAATAAAAGTTTGGTTATGGAGGAAAGAACTTTTCTTGTCTACTTCTCCCCTCATCCTTTTGTACTATCCTCTTCATCCACAGTTGCACATCAACTTCATCTCTTTTTCTCCCATTGCTGCACGCCATTTAATAGCCAGTTTGCGAAACTGAACTCGAGGCTCGAGTTCGCACTGAAGTTCATTAAAGTTCGTGCTAGTGAGGTTTTCAAACTCAACTTTGCATCAAATCCTTGAGTTCAAGCATTGAACTTGAGGTTTTGAGCCAAAGTTCATTCGGTGTTTTGATTGGCTTAATTTTTTCGTGGCTTTGCAATTGTAACGTCAACTCATAAAGATGTTGCCTAGAATGACCATTACTCTCTCTTCTCCATCAGAAACAATGAGCTTCGCGCAATCCACCTTTACAACACGGCAGCAGCAACCACAGTATGTACCACAACAGGGCACCTCTCTACAACAGCAACAGCAGCAGCCATATACACAGCAGCAGCAACAATACCGCTCTCTTGCGCCTCAGCCACAGTTCGTCTCCATACCACAAGACAATCAGCTGCTGTGCTCTCCCTCTGACCAGGTCATGCAACAACGGACACTCACCCAGCTAGCCGAGGAACAGGGGCAGGGTGTCGCCAATGTCCACAACCACAGTGGAGCAACGTCGATGGGAGCAATGAGGAGGCGCAATGAGGAGGAGCCCCCTGCTAAAAAGAAGCGCGAGGTCTGTCAAGGATTCGCTCCAGGAGTACAACTACCATGTCACACAATCACTTTGCTCGAGAGCATGACTCGACACCCGCCTTTTGTTGCACACGGTCAGAAAAAGGAGGCCTGGGAGAAAGTCGCAGCATACGTCAAGACACATGGAGGACCTGACTTGAAGAATGCAAACTACCTTCTTTGCATGAAGAGGTACGAGATGCTCAGGAAAGAATTCAACCAGCAGGAAGCAGCATCTCGGAGGTCGAGTGGCGGTACAGAGAGCGTAACAAGGCAGGACGAGCTTTTGTTGGATTTGATACAAAAGGAAGATGACTTCAATGAGCATAGGCAGCAACGAATTCAGGAAACAGAGAGGGACTTCGACGTCCATAGTGAAGTTGAATTTCAAGGCCATATCAACAGGCAGGAATCCTTACGGCAAATGCTTGCAACTCCCTCAGCTACAACAACATCAACATCTTCGTCATCGTCGTCCTCTCAGCCTTCATCGTCAACTTCCTCCCTGGATCCAACATCAACCACGTCATCTTTGTCTACAACGGATCCAACTTCAGCCTCCACCTCCACTACCACAACTTCCTCTAATCCAACCCGCCTGGCAAGTAATGAATCTGTACACTTCAATCCTCTCAACAGGCGTGCTCCACGATCTCAAGCACCGCGGACAAGCACAATTGAAAAAAAAATGTTGGAGCTCATGGAGAACATCAATGGACTTGTATCAGACATTCGTAAAAAAATATAAAATTCATTTTTTAAACACAAACTACTTCGTCGCTTTGTTTAATCATGGAGATATTCATCAAGGGTTGGTGGGTTAACTAAAAACTTGGAAGAGGATGAGTTTCTTTGATAGATACAGGAGCGGATGTTTGCAAAGAGGACAGAGCAAATATAATGGGTATGCACTTCTGCTAGAAGAGTCTTTTGACTTTTTTTAAAATCGGAGAAAGGGAAATATTGAAGAACGTAACCAAAACACCACTCAACACCAATCCTGACTTTTGACATGCGTTCATTGAAAAGCTTCTGCTCGCGTGAGATTCCTGCTGTGTGAAACGGCCGCTGCATAATATCGCTCACAGTGTAGGCAGGATCTCCATACAAGGTCAACTGGCGGTTGTTGGTGCCTTTTGCATATGTCCGAAGAATTGGAGCAATGCCAGACATCTCAAAAAGGCGTGAATCGTGACGGTTCCCTGCAAAAGGTCCTGACAGGTGCACTATGATCCCATCGGGTGTGGCAATTGACTGGTACTTCATGGCATGAACGCGCTTGTGCCCATTGTAGATATGCTCTTGCCCCTCAACTGGGCGACAAACTGCACGAACTGTACCATCAATAAATGCAAAGCTTGTTAGGCATGGTGCATTCTGCCTTCGGATGGCATGGTGAAATTCTTCCAGTTTGTCAGAGTTGAGACGGACCGGATCCCAAAAAAGTCGCTGTCTCCAACGCTGATAGACAATGCGAAGAGTGTGGTTGAATATACGTGACAACATAGACTGCGATCGCCCAAAGATGTCCATGAGATCAAAAAGGCGGCAGGGGTATGCAAGTTGACGGAGCACAACACATAAAGCCTCAACACAGTGAACCTTGGAGCCATTGTCAAGGATAACAACCTCCGGCATTCGCAATGCAACAACGATCTGTAGAATGTCCTCTTCATAAAAGCGGAAGTAGAGCTGGCAGTTTGGTCTGGAGACTTGTGCAAGATCGAAACGGATGGCTGGTATACGAGGTCGCTCAATTCTGGGCCGTATCTGTACCCAGTTTCGAAACAACACCTGGATTGCTAGTGCAAGGAGTTGCAAAAGTGGAAGGAGGTCGCGCAGCTGTTGTTCGACCTCGAGATCGGGCACTACATTCTCACCCACTGCTCCAACAGCCTCTCTCACCAGATCAATGCCTTCCACAATGGCTTGAACTCTTCTGTCATCCTCAAACTCATCCTGATCATCTTCGGGTTCAAGATTCTCATTCTCGATCCTAACAGCTGCCTCAAGCTCCATGTCATCCAGCCTAGCCCTATTCTCGTCTACTCCAAAGAAATACTCATTGCGCCGTGGAATGCGGATTTCCTCCTCTCTGTTCGCAACCAGGGCGGCTTCATACTGAATCTGACCCTCAAGCTCGGCATCCAAAAGGTTATGCTCAAATTCTCCAAAGAACTGATCCCATTGAACAGGATCAAACTCGGCATCATTGTTGTGGATGTTATTGGCATCATTGAAAACATCATCGTCATCAAATAAGTCGTTGATGTTGTCCATCTTTGGCTGGCTTGATTGGTGAAAAGAAATAAGAAACGGTGACAAGAATAAAGAAGTTAAGAATGGAAGTGAAGCACTTTTTTTTTTTTTAAACTGACTGCCTTTGGCTATCGCTCGATGGTTTTTTTCCTACGAGAACACGTCAAATTAGGAGCTCTCCTATTGGCGCAATTCGTACTTGCGAAATTGCAATGAACTTGACAAAAACTTTCGCAATGATCAAAAGTGCGAGTCCCTACTTCATGAACTTAAATCGAACTCAACAATTTGTTTCGCAAACTGGCTATTCGCTCGTCCAGTTATGTCCATTTCATCTGCACCTCCCTTTGTTCACTCCTGCACCTCATGTACTAGACTCGTTCCCACGCCTGCACATCATGCGCTAAACTCCTCCATTTGTCCTCCGCTCGTCCAGTTGTGTCTTCTTTGTTCCCATTCATGCACCTCATGTACTAGTCTCGTCCAGTTGCTCCTCCGCTCGTCTATTTGCTCGTCTGTGTTTCCTGCTACTACTCACTATCACACCATATACTTACCCTCATCCAGCCGCTAACTCATTTGTCCCTCCTTCATGTAGTCCACATCCAGTAGCTTATCCATAGTATATGTCAGTTATCTCTATCTTGCCTGATGTTCTGTGGCGCTAGGGATGGAACGGCACACTCATATCTCCCATCAATCGGAAAAAATATGTGATTAAAAAATCGGCTTGAACGATTCACAGAAAAGAAAAAGCGAAGACAGCTATCCGCAATTTACTGTGCTCGAAAGTACTATGGTATCCTCAGTCTTTGTTTCTTGGATTGACCTACTGGACAACCTGTATTGTTTGGTTTACTCACCAATTTATGTTGTTGTTTATTAACAAGCCATGTTATGGTTTATTCAACAACTCGACTGTATTGCTCTACTAAGTCCATATAAAATGATTCTCTTCTTTTCTGTTAATTTGTTCCGTCGGCCATTTTACATGAGTTAGTACAAGTATTGCAAGTGGATTGATTTCTGTTGCGGGGTTGCAAATCGGTAAAAGCAACCTGAAGTGGTGAAGTACCTACAGTAACAAGATACCCTATGTCTGTCTCAAAGTTGGGAATGCTATACCGTCATGGATACTAGCTTTTTAGACTCTAAACATTACAAAACGAGCAACCTGGGTTGCCAAACATGTAACTCCTCATACAAAAGACAACCAAGTTATGCATGTTCCACCATGTTGACTCATAAATTGGCGCCCTCGAATCTCAGTCTTTAGTGCGTCATGCTGTCTCTAATGCTTTGGGCAATTCCTCCTTTCACCATGTCTTCTTCACCACATCTTTCTCACCAAAGCACAATGCCCAAAGTCATAGACGTTGATACCTCCAAGCCCCGAACCAGAACGCCCTTTGGCAGACTGCCCATGCTGCCTGGCAAGACACTCGTGGAAAGGAACTTCGCCACGAGCATTTCAGCTGGGCCGTACACTCTCATCAAGCACACAGAGATGACTGACCAGCTAAAGAACCGTGTGAGCAAAACATCAACGCTATTTAACGTCCGTGGGAGTAAGGGGTTTTCATCCATGCGATTTTTTCTTTATCCTTATTTTTTCATACTAGGAACGCAGTAATAGTCGGATGAAGTGCGGGGAGGTTTGGGATAACTAAACTGCGCAGATGTCTCCTTACTTGTGACTTGAATATATTTATTGCTTTCTACATCCTCAGCCATAGTCTGGCTCGAGCCGCACCCATAATCTTGGACAATGTGAGCGTGGTTTGATTTGCTTCAGCTTTATACCCAACACAAATGCAGTCGTTTTATATTTGATCCGAATATATCCAGCGGATTGCATGAGGCCTGCGAACTACTTTTGACACAGAGCGGTGTAGATGACTGTCCGAACACCTATTTTTCTATTTTCTCACAAGGAGGGCGACTGAATCTTTTTTTTTTTGAGATGCTCAAGTAGTTTTCCATTGATGCCAGAATACGCCAACAAGAGCACCGCCTCAAAGTCTGCCGATCGTGTGACGCGTCGAATGTGCAAAGTAGCAAGGCGGTACCCGATTTGATGCTCAAATGATGGCTGCAACAGCTGCAGGTGCGGGAATTGGGTCTCTGGAAGAACAGTCTGACCGTTTTTGCAGCACTTTTCTTTCTTTTTCTCTAAGACCCGCATTACTATTGGCGGTCTTTCATTAGGTACCGAAAGAGCCGATGCCGAGGGTTGACTTTTGAGACACCTCTTGTCTGAGTCGGGACTCGCATCATACCTTGGACATATTTAGCATCTAGCCTATCGATACGTGGACCTCAAAAGTAGCTAAAAACTGGACATTTTACGAACCGATAAAAGGGTTCAATGTGAACTCTCTGATGCATGTTTTTTGGCTTTTGAACTTTTTGAGATTGGCCATCTCTTGACAGGAGTGATATGTCCTTACATCTAAGCAAACAACGGCCTCATCGATCTTTCGCCTTCCAATGCCTTTGTCACAATTTTGGCGGGTTCTCATGGAGCAACGGATTTCATGGATCGCATCTATAAATCTTTATGGAGTATGGAAAATAAATTCAACAGATGATGGGGATTTTGTTAGTTGAGGGATCTTTTAAGTCTTCTGAAATGGCGCGCATTGGATAGGCGTCCTCGTCAATTTTCTTTTCCTTCGGCAGAGTTCATGAACTTCGGCACCATGTTCGGGCACTCCTTGCACGAGTGTGTTGTACGTGTCATGAAGGCGTTGGCTTATTGCAAATAACAGGTTTTCGATTCATGCTTGGTTTCTTTTCCTACACACTTCATGGATACCTGGCATTTTTGCTTCCCTTTGTTCAAAAGGATAATCATCATCTTTCGGAGAGTACGTTACGAACATCACGTTACAATTTTCCAATAAAGATGGCGATCAACACAGGGGTCGACTGCACTCGCGTGCTCTGTCAGTGCTCCTAACCGATGTCGACTTTCCTGCCCCTTTTTTACGAATTAGTATCGCTTCGATACGCATTGCTTCCAGTACTCGGATTCGTGAGGACTTTTTTATGGCACGACTTTTCTTTATGCGTGGTTTTAGAAAGTTCTTATAATGCGCCAAATACAAAAAAATAATATGATATGAGCCCACAAATGTAGTCGTCTTGTCCACTTTATGCAGCCCGGACCGGCATTGCACTGTTGACTGATTACCTTTGTCTACGCTCACAAAAAAGACGACGAGCCATGGACCTTTTTGAGTAGGAGGCGACCGCACAACGTGCTTGCGTATGGCTGGGCCATCATGATCACAAAGACACGCCTTTGGTAAGCGGTAGGGTTGGGCATAAGTCAGCCTTTTCCCGACGTTCAGACAGAAAGCCGATTCGGCTTTGGATGTACTTTGCTGCAACCCTTTTTTTCACTCTCTGTTCAACTCTGGTATGGTGACCAAAATAAGTTGATATGGATACCTTCAGGCGGTATCTTGCGTCTGATTTGGCAATTACTTATATGTCTCAGCGGTACCTGCGAGTGATATAACCTGCAGTTGTCTCTCCTGACTTCTCTGTTTGAAAGTTTGAACATTTACGTGTCCAGTGTGTTGATACTACTTGTTCAAGTGAGCACCTCGTGTCGAGAGTTCGCTCTATTTTCTGTGCTGATACTTGTGTTAATTGAGGAGCAACATGGAGTTGCCCTCGTCGTTTTGTGCTTTCGTGTGTCGGTTTACAGTCGATAAGAGGCCACCCGGGATCATGGTTGACCTTCGCTTCTATCCATCCAAGGTCGCACCATCGGGCTATCAATAGGTCATCTGTGGCTAGGGGTAGTGAATGTACACCCTGGGATGACTTTCGCCATTATCTGGGGTACCTATGAGGAGTGAGTTCCCGTTTTCGTGTGGTGTTTGTGAAGAGGTTGGAGAGAGGAGTGAAAGAGAGAGGGATGGGTCAATTTTCCTCGGCCATACTTTGAACGAAAAAATGGCCGTCTTTAGTTGAGCTGCTTGTATTTTGTTCTCAAAAAAAGGATAGGCCACCTGCCATCACATTTTCCAGCGCTTGAAGAAACACGTTAACGAGCCAATATTTTTAACGTGTATTTGCACACTGTTTTTATAATTGATGCTGTCGCACTCTCTTTGCATAATTATGGCCACAAACCCATTTTGCTCTCTGCGCTTGATCCAAGAACGATGAGGTCTTAGAAAAAAGCAAATATCCTATCCTTGCGACAACGTCAATCGCCCGCGATTTCTCGTCGTCAGCAACATTCTATGCATATACCAAAAGACATCGCACTCGTGTGATTGCCTCTGATCTGGAGGCACGTCCATCAGATCCGCACAACTAGCTGCTTCTTCGACAAGAGTCCCGTCGGGCATTTCATTCCACTCCATGTTCTCCACTCGCAATTCCAGCAAGGAGCTAGTGCACAGTAGTTTGTGAATGAACAGTGCAGTCTGGTGCAGCAGCAGGTGTGTTCCCGATCCGGTCCCAATGACTTCGAGGTGCTGCAGCTGGGTGAGATCGATGGTCGCATCATTCTTGCCATCCATCAAAAACTGGATCCACTCGTTGATGCTATCGCCAGAAAATACCAAGGATTGTATGGTGCACCACCTCACACCTTCCATGACCTGAATGACTGACGGTGCCAGATGGCTCACTACAGGATGGCATTGGATTTGAAGACACTGGAGAGTGGAGCGGCGGATAACTCTTCGGATACACGCGAGACCGTCACGGGACAGAGAAGCGGTGTCCAAGGCGAAGGAGGCTAAGACCGAGGGACGTTGTTTCGTGGCGATATCCAGAAACCAAGCGGAGTAATCGGATGAAGAGGTGAAGATCTGGTCGTATTCCCATAAATCGAGCTCCAGGCACGGCATTTCCTGCGCGTGCTCCTGAACTGAAAATGGACCAAGAGTGTCGATGGGGTTGCTTCTGGGAAAGTTGTTGGGGTTTCCGCGGACGTTCATTTTGGCGACGATACGACTATTCTTGCCCATGTCCCGTTCAAGAAGCGTGAGGCGAAGGGGACTCAAAGAGATGCGCAACATAATGACACGTGCAGCTAGATGGAAAAGGTCGCATCCATGAGCTGAGATATTGAGTTCCTGTAGCTTTTCGCTCCCTTGTACCAATCTGAAGAATACGTCGTCCAAATTCCGATTAAGATGCACAGTCAGTGCTCGCAAAGATCCTGAAGAAAACAAGGCCGTGGGGCAGTCCATGTTGTGCAAATAAACGTCGACAAAGGCTCTTTCCTCCAGATCGAAAGTCCCCTCCCAATGTTTGTGGTGAACGTTGACCCTGGTGACCTCTGCGAATCCATGGTTGATGAGCGCCGACCGCACAACTCGCGATGCCCCTGCCCACTCAGACACTTCATGTGCATCGGACACCGTGGTGCTGAACTTCACTAGGTCAGATCTCAGTTCTACCCAGTAGCAAGGTGATTGATCCGCGAGCGTCGACTGAAAAGAACAATTGCCTGTGTAGATGTACTGTTCCTGCGGACGAGGATAGTTGCGAAGCCAAATGAGCCGCAGCCTGGGTTGCCGTATGCTTATGCCAAAAGGGTCGCTCATGTGCTGCACTTGGTCCTGAGGATGGGTGTCAAGGGTGATGCCGTCGATTTCCAGAATAAAGGCCTTTGTTTTGGCAATATTCGAGCAAAGCTCCTCCACATCTGATCGTGTCGCATTCCAGTCAAGCTTAACAGAGACGTCGAACCTGAGCTTCGTGTTCTTGAGAATGGCGCGAAATTGATCTGCTACAGCGCTTGACTTTAACTCGACCTTGAGTTTCGCTTTCTGCATGTCGACATATCCGCCGTGGCTGCGTACAAATGCCTCAAGAGACTCAAATGATCCAGAGTCGAGGAGCTGGTGCGTATGTGTCCAACACCTCCAAGACAGATACTGGCTTGATCTGATGTACCGGTGCAGGTTGCCTCCGGCATTGTCGCCATCCTGCACGACCAGGTACTTCTTGATCTTGGCACTTTGAACACGGGTGAGCCCGACTTCTGGCGACCACTTGGAAGGTGAGAGTTCCTGAAGGTAAGTGATGGTCTTGTTGACAAGAGGGCCGATAGTGTCTTTAGAAACCTTGACCATGATATCGGGATCGCAGCCCCACAGGATCCCCAAGGTATCGAGAGGTGGTATTCCATGGTTTCTGTCCGAGTAACCACGTTGAATCAAGTCCAAAACACGCAGAACATGTTCTCCGTAAGTGTGAAGAAACTCCTGAGGCCGGTTCAAATCGTATCCTTGATGGTTGGAGAGGTGTATGTGATGGGGTACTCCTTCGACGTTACTGTCGCGAAGCCAGACTTCGCATAGGAAATAAAGTCGAAAGTGGTGAGCCGATGTGACTGTGTCGTCCAAGGAATCGAGATCCGTTGGCAGGACAATGAAGAGTGAAGACGTGGCGTAGTCCCATCTGTTGTCCAAGTACAGTAGGCAGCGGCAGGTATTCCTGTAGTCCCATTCTGACGTCTGTTCGTCCAAGATTCGAAGTCTCTCCGATATCTTGCTCAGATATATGCCATCCGCATCTGCTGTGAATCCAGCTTCTTCCAGCCTTGCGATTTCTTCTCTGAGCTTCGATTGGTGATATTGGGTATTGACTAGCATTTGTCGAAAGATATCCCTTTCACATTTATCCCTTTCACGTTTATCCCTTTCACGTGCAACATTCAGCTCGATAAGCTTGTGGAGATCCATAACTGTTTTGAAAAGACGTTGAAGGCGTAGCAAAGATGGGTTTGTCTGGTTCTGTGCAGGCTGACGATTCGAATTGGTTTGAGTCGATGTTGCACTGAAGGTGAGTTGTTGGTTTCCCCCCAAGAGATGTGAGATGTTGTCTTCCTGATGCTCTGGGAACTTGCTGGAAACCACGCCATATACATATTTCGGGTCATGCTCGATGCGTAAAGGGTGACGCCTGGCAGCTTAGAGAATGGTGGCTGTGGTTAGAAGCGAACATGGATGATCAACCCTTCATCGCCAGTATTGGAAAGAAGAACGTACAATTCGCCATCCTTGCCGATCATGAACAGAGTTCGTTCTCCCGAGTGGTCCACTACATGGTCGATGTCTTCACAGGCACTCTGGATGTCGCTCCATAGAACGTATCGCTTCTCTGTGTCTGGGCACTGGTGAGTCGGCAGGCAGAAATTCTTGCGGTCCAAGGGCTGGAACCGCTGCTTGGGCCCTGGAGAGGGCGCCATGCTGTCTTGGGTGGTCACAGGGTCGAAAATGTTGGGTGATGTGAGGCGAGGAAAGAAAGAGGGAAATAGAGGAGCGAAGGAAAAGAAAAGAAGAAATAGTCTTTGTTTCTCCGCATTTTTATTGTTTGTTTTGCCTTATGCCATTGTCTTCACCCTTGCTTTGCTGTTGTTGTTGTTGTTGCATCCACCTGTTCTCTTCTTTCCAACACCATGGCCAGAGGAAAGATGAGCTCCCTTCCTGTCTTTGCCTGCCCTTGGACTCTCCACATTCACTATGGCGTGAGTGATGGTTGGGAAGAAAGATCAGCACGCTGGTGCACGAAGCCAAAAATGGATACCCCCTTTGCAAATATTTCTCCAGCATTTAAATTAATCAGCCTACATCAACGTCCTTCTTTCCTTCTTCCATCACTAACCATGCCTTTCTTTCAATCAAGTCCTTCCACCTTGTCCTTCACCCATCCTTCATTGAAATTTGATCCACCTCCCTGTGCCCACAACACACACCACTTTGCTTTTCGTGGTGATTTGCGCTGTAGATGGCCTTGGCGCATCCATTTACACTCCCAGGTCCGCTATCAGGCGCTGGAGAAAAGTCGCAGGTGCCGCATGTCCCAACACTACGTTCGACTCGGGATCCGCTATTAGCGCTGGAGAGAGCCGCAGGTGTCGCATGGCCATCATTATATCTTTTTCTGCGACCGCTATGTGGCGCTGGTGCTAGGTCGGTGGTGCACAGCCGATCGCTGGGTCCGCTATTAGGCTCTAGCGGTCGGTAGTGCCTGTTGTGGTAGTTGGTCTTTGGCCAGTGCCAAAGTTTTCAGAGTTCTCGTTTTTCACCCTTCGTCGCTCGCGCTGTGTTTACAACAACTTTTTGTCACTTTTCGGTAACATTCACTGGGTCCTTTCTCCGGGACCGCTATTAGAGCCAGTGCATTGGCGATGCTTGTCTTGGCAGCGGAGCAAATTATATTGTCACCATCGTCATAGTGACGATCTTTTCTATGTAGGCGTCACTACTATCATATATGCAGAGATTTAAGCCTTGATCATACCAACGCATTAGATCGTAGATCTCACCGAAACATAGAAAGGCCGTGGGCGGATCAGGACCACTGGGAAAGACAGATAGAGATCGCTGGGATAGTTGGATGAGACCATCAGGCTGTGAAGGAAATGACTCCCGAGACAACTTCATTGCTCGCCGTCGGCAAAGGCATTGGACGCTTTTAGATATTTTCAGTTTTTCAGTCACCCCAATGGAAATAAACCTCACTTTGATATTTCATATCATATACTCTGGGAGGATCAATCATTCGAGATTTTGTTGGAAGAAGGACCCGGAACAGAGTGGACGGCGAAGCGTTTCCTATGCCGACACACGACTTTGATAGAGTGACGCCTTGCCAGAATATCGCGACGAAATGATGTTCAACACAGCTCAGATCCAGTATCCATCAGCCCTGTCTATCCAAGGGCACGACTATTTTTTTTTCTGCCAAGCGGACGGACGGATATATTCACCTCGAAGAATATGTCTATATGGAGAGCGCTTGCTTAGCGATCCAAGAGTAATAAAGCCCAGGGGTCCGTTTTTGCTCGGTTGTCCAACTGGCCACAACTTTAGTGAACTCATACTCATGTGATACACATTTGTCTGGGCATTTGAAGCAAAAAAAGGGTTGGCAACAGCCCTGAAGGATCAAATCTCCTCTTCACTTGTGCTCGTCCGATGCTTACATCAAATATACACAATCTGGCCGCAGGGTTGAGTCTAATTGATAATTGCGCATGAGAAGAAAGTGAGGGAAGGGGAAAGGCCAAGGCCAAGGCGAATGATCCCTAACGCGGAGGCATTAGACACCGTGCGCAACATTCAGGGGAGTTTCGGGAGAAGCGCGTGGTCTTCCTTCTTACGTGGTTGAAGCACATAGGGCCAAGATAACCAGGGTCTTTTCTTGGCAACTGGCTAAGGAGTACTTTGGCGCCCTTTTGTTCACAAATCTGACTAAATGTGTGCCACATTATTCTCAAACCACATTCACCATGGCTGCATAAGCTACTATCGGCTTCTTTGGCTTAAAATAATTTGGTTCGGTAAATCGACAACAATCCGAGGTTCCAACAAAGTCGATCTGACTACGTTTGTCGACTGTTTTTCTTCATATTCTTTTTTTTCTTTCTCATTTTGAGATGCCGTGCACTATGGATGATTCGGCTATTGATGTCCACACACACATATCTGCCCTACAGCATTCCTAGAAAATAATGGATGGTCGTTGTTTGTTTGAACCTGTGCAGGTACTCCATCATTTGAATTAGGTTGAGGTGGCACAAACGAGGTTGCAGACTACAGCCCTCCCCAACCATGTCCATGGGACCCCTTCCCAGACCATCCACGTCAGTATGATGGGAACAGTGAGGATAATGAGAGAGAGAGACATAGACATGGAAAGGGTACAAGGCTGCAGGGCCAAGGATTACCGATCGGAGTGAAGTGTTTATCCACTCTTTGCACATTTTGTCTCAACTCGCCCCGGACACTGCGATCTCACCCATCCAAAACGATTCTCTTTTCGTTTACTCAGAAGAGCAAACAAAATTACAAAATTGGGCGAAATGGGCTGATTTTTTTCAGACTTTGGCTTTCCTTCTTTCGATTGTTCTGTCCCTGACCCGACCGTGATGCGTTGGTTTTTGCTTCTCCTTCGGACAAACACCGTTCGTTCATCTCACCCAATGATCCTCCTATATCTGATCTATTGTGTGTTTGTGCTGCGTGCATCTTGGCGTTCATCCGTAAAAAATACCAATTGTGGGGACACTTTCGATCCGTTGGACAAAAGGGTTCTTTCTCCTCCTTCTGCCGCGCAGGACAGCAAAGAGTAAGTCCGTGTGTGTGTGTGTGTGTGTGTGTGTGTGTGTGTGTGTTTGGAGTATGCGCCATTCCTAATGGCTTCGCAAGTGCACCAAAAATATAAATACAAACCCGTTTTTCTTTCTCACTTCTTTCTTCACTTTCTTTTGCCATCTCTCTCGCTCTCTCCGCTCTCTCACTCTCTCACTCTCTCTACCCCGGGGTTACTGCTGAACATAGTACCATTTGCAATCACAGGCAACCTACCTCCGCTCCATCTCTCTCACACACACGCCTCACTCTCCCTCTCCTCTCCTCGCCCCTTGTATATTTCTGAGACCCCCTCTTCTCTCTCCTCCTCCTTTGCTCTACACTCTCTCACTCCCTCCCACTCCCACTCCCTCGCACATACCCTCTCCACTCACCCATTCCCCACATCACATCCACGTCCAAGTACAATAACCATCCCACTCGTCACGAGCGCAGAGAGAGCAGCGCAACACATACGACCCACACACACTCAATAACAACAGCTTCCCACAATGCCAGCGCCAATGGATACCAACAGGCGCAAATCACTATCAATCCATATCGCTACTGACCATGTTGGCCCACACGGCACGCCCCTCGTCTATGGATCCACACCAGAAAAAGTGGGCACTATCAAGGGCACCGTTCGCTTCTCGTGCAACTATGACTGCAAGGGCAAAGACATCATCATCATCTACGAGGCTGTAGCGGAGGGCCATTGGGAAGGTGGGTCATGTCATCAGCTCATCCATTTCTTGACTATTCTACTTTCTACTTTGCATATGGATCTAACCACGTTTTATCATCCTGACATAATATTTTAGCCCTCGAAAACAAAAAGATTGTCAGGCACCAAACCCGCGAGATCCTGGGCCACCAGGTCTGGCAATTCCCTCTGGTGCACACTCGCCCTGGCGGCTCCACTGTCGCTGCTGGAGAATACGCAAAAGACTTTGAAGTGCTGCTGGTCCGGCCTTCAGAGACGACTGCCAAGCTTTCACCCTATCACTCGACTGAAGCAAAAGCGAATCGCTCGTCCCTTCATTCGGCCGACTTTTCACCCTTGATCCTTCCATCCTTAATTCTCCCGCCTACACATCGCGAGGGAATGGTGCCACCCATGATGCCTTCAACGAGCCATAGCCCACAGGCCAACATCAAGTACACTGTCCGAGCCATCCTCCAACGGCCCTTCCCCAGTATCACCAACGTTGAGGCGTCGCAAGAGATCTGGGTTTTGCATTCTTCACTCCCTCCACCCCCCTTACTCCTGCCTCCTAGTCACCTTCCGGATGTCATCACGCCATCCCAGCCTGCAGATACAACACAACAGGAGACCAGTCCAGATCAGGCGATAGAAACCACTGCCGAACCTACCAAGGATCCATCGACTCCTGGAACTCTCCTATCGATCCCGAGCAGAGCCATCAAATCAGCCTTGTCTGCCTTTCTCCCTTCAAAAAGATCTTCTCCTTCTTCCAATGAGGACATTGATTCCAAAGACAAAGCACAGAAAAAGGAGCAAGATGTCGTCGTCTCCTCTCCTACAGTTGCCACTCTCTCTATCTCTCCAATTCCAACACACGCAACTATCGCTCCTGCTCTTGCGTCGCCTTCACCATCCTCACTTCCACCAACAGCACCCACACCTTTGTCTCCATCATCTCCTACCTCTCCTTCCTCCCCTTGCTCCCCTTCTCCAACATCATCATCTCAGTCTGGAGACAGTGTAGACAACGAGATTCAGTACACGGGGGTGTGGGAACCCTTTGATGTCCCCTACTGCTTCTCGCTCCCCTCTGAGACGGTGTGCCTTGGTCAGCGTCTGCCTCTGACAATACAGTTTGGTCCATGCGGACAGGAGCATGTCCGACCCAGCGGGAACAACAACAAGCGAGGCACGGACCCAAGTAATGGAAAACAAAAAAGGAGATACAAGGACAGATACAGGAACCAACAAAAGGAAGCGACCACATCTTCATCTTCACGTCATGTCAAGTGTACTTCCCAGCCAGGATCACGGTTCGTGGTCAAGAAGGGGATCTTGAAGCTGATGGAGCATACACTGCTCCGTGAAGTCACCGTGATGCCAGCCCCAGCACGACTGATTGGCGCACGGACGACACAAGTGGAGGATCCAATGTCGTCCCTTGGACCTAGGAGTCGAATTAAGGACAGCAGTAACGCCCGCGAAAAGTCGATCTACAACCAGAACGGTGTGGTCACCGGGAGTCAGCCCCACTTGCACGCATTGTTTCGGCGGAACCAACAACAGTCTTCTCAGCACGGACGGAGTTTTTCTGCGGCCCCTGGACCAGACACCTCCATATCCAAAAGACACAGCCTCGATCACTCGCCCAGTGCACAGGCGACTTTAGTGACGGGAAACACAGCTCGAATCATTAGCAGTGTCGAGAACAAATTCAAGACCGAGGTGATGACCATCTCGCTCTCTCCACTCTTCCAGATTCAGGAACGGGACCGCCGTCGTCGGATCTGGGAGCGTCAACAGGAGAGCTCTTCGGATAGTGAGAGTGGTCAAGAAAGTAAATCTGGCCGTGGGCGCTTTGGAGAGACGGATGGTGGAGAGGAGAGCGATGGTGATGACGACACATGGAGATCGACGGTATGGATCCAGATGCCTGGTCCATCTGAGATGGCGACTGGAACGGAGACCAAGGGGATTGTCAAGACGCATACAATTCAGTTGATCTTGTTGTGTGGCATGATATCACCACAAGGAGGTTCTGTGCCAGTGGAGGTGCCAGCTCTTGCGAACGCTCCTTCCTCGGCATCGACGGTGTCCTTGTCCCCCTCTGGCAATCGCGAGTTCCGGCTTGAGAGTAAGTGAACAAGAATATGGTCCGCCAATGTTTTTGAAGATGCAATGCATTTACAAACTGGCTGCTAACATCGTCTTCATTTTTTCTCCCTTTCTTCCATCACAGTGGACATACAGGTTACGGGTCCTCGAGCACCTCCAAAAGAAGAAAAATAAAAACTTGCAATAATGTTTGCCACCAAAGCCTTGCACACTATTTCCGTGACTTGGAAAAAAATCTTGTTGATTGGGTTTGGGAGGGGGGAAGACAAAAAGTGTCTCTTTTTTTTTTTTTTTTTTTTTTTTTTTTTTGGTGTTCACAAGCAAACACATCACAGCGCTCAAGGCCAATCAATCACACATACATCAATACCCAATGGAGAACTACCATCGACGACCCAAGATAGGGAAACCAAAGTTCGAGCAGGATGAGCACGAGGCATCACATCAACCCTCAGCATCAGCTTCCACAGCAACAGGAAATCCACAAAACAGACCGCAGCGACCAACAATGTACGCCATCGGCACCAGGATTTATAGACGATGGTCGATGTTGGTTATATCCAGGAAGAAGTCTAAACAGACACAAATGGCTGAGAGGAAAGGAAAGGGCGGGAACAGTGGTCGACGATGAAATGTCGAGCAGGAAGAGGACGAGTTGGAAGATGAGCTACAGGAGGAAGACGAGGCTCTATAAAAGAAGGCTCGTCTGATTCTCGTGGTGTTTCCTCTATCATCCTCCCTTGATTAAGTGTCGAGAGGAAAGAAAAGCAAACGCCATCAAAAACACAGGCCAATTCGGATGGTTGGAATGCAATGAAGCAATGGTGCTTCTCGTTCGAGTTGGACACAAAACTCTCCGGAAATAAATTTTGTTGGCTAGAGAGAAAATGAGATGAAGGGCATGTTTGAGGATAAAAAGAACGGCATCCAGCGAGTGCGCCTCACATCGACAGTCTTGACTCAAGGCAACACTGACACACAGAGGTTTGGTTCACTGACAGCAGGCTACTCAGTGATTACTCCAGGAACTTCCGTGCCGTGATGGTTACCCAATGGTAAGCACGGTGTGCGAGCGCACCTCCTCTCTCACTCTTCTTTCGCCCGCATCTTGCTCACTGGCGGGAGAGAGAGATTTCTGGTGTCTCTTTTACCCGTCGGTGGTGGCGTTTTGATCAAACGCGTAGAGCTCGAGACTAACGGCGAAAAGGTCGACGGTTCGAATCCCGATCAGCGAAATCGGTGCAAAAGTATAAAAGTTTTCGTTTGATGGAAAAAACATGAGAGAAGGTGAGAACCAAAAAAAAACCAAACTTGATGGCCGGCGTCATTCACTCTCAATATATTTCTTTCTTTATCTCATGTTTAATTATATATTTATTCTGTAAAAATTTCAAATGGTGCAGAGAGGATGCGTGAGCAAGAAGAGCACCAGAGGGAGAGCGGTGGTCTGTGTGATCGGCCTAAAACAAATGAGCATGCCACAGAGAAGTTCGAGGGCGAGATGAAAGGTGAGATAGAGATGATGCCACGATTAGTTAAGCATGACACAGAGGATTAGTCGAACATGACGCCTAGAAGAGCGTCAGGGGGAGAGCAGTGATGCGCGCCATCGCCCTGAAACAAAATAGACAGCCACAACAGAACCCGAGGGGGCGACGAAAGGTTAGTTTAACATGATGATCAGATGAGTTGTAAATGACACTGAGGATTAGTTGAGCATGACGCTGAGAAGAGCGCCAGAGAGAGAACAGTGATCCGCGTGATTGGCCTAAACAAAATGAATATGCCACAGAGAAGCTCGAGGGCGAGATGAAAGGTGAGTTGGACATGATGCCACGATTATCTAAATAGGATACCGAGGAATAGCGGAACATGACACTTAGAGGAGCGCCAGAGGTAGAGCGAAGGTCACAGCTCCCGTGCTTTTCTAGGTGAATGGAACAAGTCTTAGAGGCAGCGTTCTATCTTTCGTCATGGGGAATCCGCTTTACTGAACCACAGCAATCTACATACAACAGTGATTAATGTATGGCATGTGATAAGACGTTGGGTGTCATGCTTGATGGTCAGTGCTTTGTCACTAGTGCCAAGAGTCAAACAATTGGCGATTTTCCATAGCGCTAACAACCAAACGGCCAGTGCTGCATACCCCGTTTTCAAAGCATATTCACGTGTGAATGTTTCACCTCACGAAAACCTCTCACGAGCAAATGCTTTCACCTCAACCACATCGTTCTTTCTACTTCCGAGGTATCAATGACACTCCAAAGAAAGTCTATAAAGGTGCGATGTGAACCCAAGTCTTTATTGTTCTTCATCCACCCATCGTATATAAGCTCGGCTTTACTTTCTTACCACCCATTCTTTCGTTTTCCTACACTGGTGGCACCTTGTTCATTCCTTTCGTACATGTAAACTGTTGCGTGCTTAATTTAGCTTTGAATCGATATACTTTGGTCTCGCTCTTGTACCAACTTCGAATCGTCATTTCTTCACAAATTATAGAAGTCTTTTCGTCCTATGTCCAAGGCGGCAGTGATTCCCACCTCGGTTCCCACCCAGACGGTCGATAACTACTGGCTATGGACCAAGTCACCATCTAAGAACTTTGTGGGAGGTCCACGCACAGGAAAATGGATGCTATTTTATGACAACTCAGTCCTCGACGAAAAGTGGACTGCGGTGAAAACCCTCGTCGAGCAGGATTTATTGGGAGGCTTGGCAAAATGTTCCACTGCCAAAGATAACCCCAATGCGACAAGCACAAAGTCGGGTGTTATAATTGTGTATACATCTGACTATCTCGATCAAGAAGATGTATATCGGATTGCCGTTATCTTGCACGAAAAAATGGAGTACAACAAGACCATGTATTACAAAACGGACGCTCAGACACATGCAGGAGCGTACCGAAAAAATGGTTCAAAAGTGAATCACATCTACCGTTATCCACTTAGCTAGACATTAGTTTTTCTTTTCTACTGTCATTAAAGTGCTCACACTTTAATCCCGAGGCAGCATCGCGTTGGGGTGTCCCCAAGTGTTGGAAACACAGCTCGAGTCAAGGATTTATCGTTGTAATCGATTACTTGTAATGAGTACCAATGTCTCTCGAGAGACGTTATTATCTGCTCTGTCTTGACAGGCTAACCAATGAAGCAAAACCAAGCTGTTCAGTGCAAATCAAGCGGTTAGTGCAAGCCAGCGCCAGTGCAAGCCAAACGGTCAGTGCAGTCGAGCGTCAGTAGAGCCCCAAAAGCCTCACTACCCAAGTTCACGATTATCAACATGATACATAGATACAACCAGGTATTAATCATGGAGGTGTCTGGATATGATAAACCACTAACCACTTCAAGGAACATGTTCTTTTATTGACACTGCGGAGGGCATGGCATTAAAAAATAGTCTCTAATCCCGAAGTTGATACCAGCGTATCCTGGCCTGCGTCTTTTCATCCCGCTCCTGTGTTGACTCCTCAAAAGCCATGATGCTGATATCTCCACCAAAGTGTCGCCGCATGTGCTTGATAACAGTTAATTCATCAATCGAATTCTTACGACCGATGAAGCTCTACTCTGGGACTTGCTCTACACCAGGATATATATGAGGCAAGTGGGACCCCCTCAGTTGAGATTTTCCAGTTAGTCTTGAGAAAGGTTCTTCAAAATCAACTGTGTGACATTGTCGACAATGGAGACACATCCGAACAGTGAAGGTTGGATTAAACCTCTCGCCTAGGTACTTGATTGCATCTGTAGATCGTCTTGGAAGCAGGACAGGCATCGAAAGGGGTAACTCAGAGAGGTTGTCAGCGTTGTATGGGGTCAGACCGAAGCACTTCTCGCAGACGTGAAGGCTTGACGAACACATAAATATCATTTAGCTCTTGTAGCTGGGAATACCCGCGAGTGGTCGGAGATGTGCCTTGGGTCCATGAGCGATAACGAACATACGAGACCAAATCTCCAGAGAGGACACGATCTCGTTCAAGTTCATGTTCACCAACGAGATCCGTGAAAGTTGGGATGGGTAGAGGTGACGGAGAATCCTCTCCCAAACCTCAACTGGAATCCGTGTGTGGACGAGCTCGCGGTCTGAGCAGCGTGTGAAAGTTTTCTTTGGGTTCAGTGTTGGACAGGTGAACGTGAATTTGAAAGTTTGAAATAAAAAAGAGGTTGACAATGAAACGGTGCATTATTGAGCTCTCGTTGTCACCAATTCATTTTCATTTGTCTCTCTGCCTTCGGGCCTATGGGTGTATGTGCATCATAGTTCGCGTGCTGTGTGAGTACCCAGCCAAACCTCCGTCAGTTTATCGAACGTCAAGAGGTGTCTTGCCACGCGTGCCTCGATTGACATGTCCTTGTCCTGATTCGCCTTTTCATCTGTGCCCATACCCTTCTTTCTCCTTCCCTCCGCCCACAATCCCAAAGCCCTATCAACCTTCTCTTTCGTATCTAAGCCTCGAACCCGAACCCGAAGGTGACGCAGGCTATCGCATACCCATTCGTCCTCCTTCACAATGTCCATGTCCATCTCATGGCGCTCAAGTTTAAGGACGATGAGGTTAAAGCAGCTGCGCGGCGGTAACTGTAGAGCCAGACCCGACGTTTGCAAGTGGTCATCCTCGATAGGAACTTCATCTCTTTCAATATCTGCAGTGTAATTCAAGGGCATCTCTTCAATCAGGAGCGGCCCCGTTATCTCCAGCCCAGGGATGCTAACAATATTTTCCCTTGATGAGAGCACAAAAACGGCGCTGTGATAACCGGCTCTAAAGTCACTAACCCTATACCTGTTGTCAACCTCGCACCTGTTGCCGCCAATTCCGGCCTCCCCCCAGAAGGCTCACGACGGAGGGGTATCAAACGAAAAGCACCCATGCTTTCCCTGCCCTCGCATTCTCTGTCTTTGCATTCTCTGCCCTTGCTTTCCTTGCCCTCACTTTTCCCTGCCCTTTCTTCCCTTGCCCTTTCTTTTCCCTGCCCTTTCTTTCTCTGCCCTCGCATTCTCTGCCCTTGCTTTCCTTGCCCTCGCTTTTCCCTGCCCCTTCTTCCCTTGCCCTTTCTTTTCCCTGCCCTTTCTTCTCTGCCCTCGCATTCTCTGCCCTTGCTTTCACTGCCCTCGCATTCTCTGCCCTTGCTTTCACTGCCCTCGCATTCTCTGCCCTCGCATTCTCTGCCCTTTCTTTCTCCGCCCTTTCTTTTCCCTGCCCTTGCATTTCCCTGCCCTTGCTTTTCCCTGCTCTTACTTTTCTATCTTTCCTAGGTCCTCTCTCTCATTCCATGGCCCCTCTCTCACTGAAGAAAATAGATGCCCTCCTTACTGCTCCTTTCTTTTGGCGGCCCCGCCCGTACTTTTAACGGATTATGATATTCTTTGCTGCCCCTCTCAACCTGCACACAGAGAATGAGCGTATATAAGACTCTATGCCTCCTCTTTCGTCTCACCGTCGTCCTCCTCCAGCTTTTCTTTACGCCCGAAGCAGCATCCCCTTATCCTCAAATGATGTCTCGTACCATTTCTCTAGCTACCACCACAACCTTCCTCCTTTTGGCTGCATCTCCCTTCATAAACATGTTCAAGCCAGTAAATGCAGCAAATGGTGTAATTATGGAGTGCACTACACCGAACACCGCAGCCCTTACATTCGACAATGGCCCATATAAGTACGCGGAGGATATAATCAAAACATTGAATGCCGCAAATGCCAAGGGCACTTTCTTTGTGAATGGAAATAATTGGGAATGCATCTATAGTGAAGACGAAGTTCTTCGGCTCAAGCTTGCGTACGACAATGGTCACCAGATTGCGTCACTTACCTGGTCCAATGAGCACCTAACAAGCCTCAGCAAAGAACAGATCGACAGTGAAATGTCGAGAAGTAAGTGAAAGGCAGAGGAGAGTTGTGCTGAATGAAGGGGCAGGCGAATATTCACCAATCCATGCTGAAATGTGTTTATTGAGTGCTTTCTAACTTTAGCTGAAGACGCAATCAGAAAAATCACTGGCGCTACCCCAGCATTCACGCGCCCTCCATACGGGGAGTACAGCGATAATGTCATTGAAGTTGCTAATAATCGTAACCAAAAACTTGTGACGTGGGATTTCGAGTCAGGAGACAGTACTGGTGAGTTTGAAAAACCTGGTCCAGCCAAGAGTGTAGTTTGAAATGTTGCAATGGTTCTACCACCTAACCTGCCATCGCTTTTAATAGGGGTTAGCCCCCAGGATCAGAAAAAACGTTTCGATGACCTAGTAGCCAAAAAACCAATCAATGTTCTCGCTCAAATGCATGAGGTTTATGAGACCACAGCACACGAAGTTCTCCCATACGCGATCAAGGTGCTTCAGGGAGCAGGGTACAAGCTCGTGACCGTCGCTGAATGCCTCGGAGAGAACCCGTACCTTAGGGTGGATGCTCCATCTACACGCGATGACAGCTGGCATTGCTGAAAGTGTTTATATATTAGTCTCTCTTTCCTTACCTGTTCTTTGTTCATATCACACGTCAGCGATGTGCTGGCATAGACCTAGTAGCACGCATCAACAACTACACCCACATGAAAGTCATCCCACCCTTTACATGTATAGTAGCTGTCTCCTCGCTTCCAATGAGTTAAAGCGTATCAGTCATAAACAATTACTGCAAGAGCACTCTTTACTACATTCAATATGATGAACAGTTTAGGCCGTCAAAAAAAAAAAAAAAAAAAAAAAAAGGCACATGGGATTGACAGTTAACAGTATATGCTGGGTGACTACTCACGCATTTTTTCCCCTAAATTAAAATAGGCACGCACACTCGGATACATGATTGTTGGAGTGAACGAGTTTTGGACGAGCGCCAAGTGCCCAAGACCACGATGCAACAGCTTCCTGCGTAATGTTAGCCGAGCCAGGTCAATGTACTGTGGGTCGTGCCGCATGCACTTTGATAGATATGCTGTGGGATCTGAGAACATAGCATGGATTGGGGACTCGCAAATCAGGCACCAGTGCCGTCCTCCCAAGTTCAAACCCCGTCATTTGTGTTCATTATAGGGAGGTGCCACATGTCTCCTGCTATAGACGCCCACCATGCTCTTCGCCATTGTTATCGACGCACGCACCCCCTGCTGCTGCATCGTCACTTGTCTATTACCACTGTCTCCGCGCCCTTTTCGTATGTTTCTTTACTCCTTCCATCGTCACTTCCGCGCACAACTCTACACCCCACCCACTATTGTCACCACTCCCACGCCTTCACCAATTGCCACCACTCATCTACGCTATATATTCCTTCTTTCAGTATCAATTACACCGTCGGCTTGATTTGTTCAAGGTAATGGACTCATTCTACTCTAGCCGGTGCAAAAACATCCTGTCAAAGCGACCTGGCCTCGCTTAGGTCCAGCGTGGGCACGGGCTGACGCTCTCCACGCCGATCGGTGAGGTGGCCGCGACAGGATTGGCCGTACAGCTAGCCGTTCAACCTAACCAGATGGGTGGTAGTTCCTCTATGCTGGCGGATCATCGGCATCCATGGTGGGGGAAAAACAAAGCGCATTGTCAACTAAAGCGGCTTGGCTCCTCTAGGTGTAGCATGGGTACGGGTTTACTCTCTCCATGTCGATCCGGGAGGTAGTCGTGACAATGTTGTTTGGCGTGGCCGCCCGACCTAACTCGAGTTGGTGGTCGGGACTTCTGCGTTGAAGTTACCTTTGTTCTCTCTTTCACCACTATACTGGGTGAATATATGCGGTATTGGAAGAGGTAACTTCATTAACAGCTTCTTTTTTGTATTGAGACGTCTGCTTAGTTACAATGGATGTACTGTTTCGAATCAATATTGCCCGTCTCGGAATCGATGGTAGTGTAGTAATAGTTGTCCAAGATGCTCGCGCTGATCGAGTTCGGAAAAAGGGGGGGTTTGGCGCACAAGGGTGTAAGTCTTCTTGTTAGCGAGCGACAGCTTGGGAATTGCTGACGAACGGATCTTGTTGTTGACTCACTTCACGACACAGCCTTGCGAATCGTCCTCAAGGACATCAACGCGCTCCAACAAAGTTAGCAGAGCTCGGCTGGCTAGATGAGACACCGGCAGGGAGCGCCGGGTGCGGGTAACCGTAGCTACTGGCGATAAAAACGGGGCGACCGGATCCAATGGCAAGTTTTCGGATCCAGAATGGTTGGAATCAAAGATGGGGACCTTGCAGACTTGAGTTCCATCCTTTGTGCGGTAGACAAGCAAGTTGACTAAGGGTGAAGCATTGTCCACAATCGTGACGTACTCATGTCCAGACTGGAAACCAAAGAAAGTTTATGTGGACCCTGTACCCCAGCTTAACTGGGCTGGTTTACGGGCTGGACCACAATCATATGCTTGGCGCCATAAGACCTTGATCGTGTTCGGTACATCGTCGCGGGCGAGAAGATAGGTCGCGAACGTCGTCGAAATCAAAACTCCTGCTGGGTTGGTCGAGATGCTGTTGGCTATCTAAATGTAGCCTTGAGCGAGAGAACTATGTCATTCTTGGTGACGGAGCCGATATACCCGGCCAAGTCGTTGGCAGTCGCGAGCTGGGCGTATCCTTGCCAATCTGAGACAAGTCCCATCATGGAATCGCTAGCAGGGATCAGGGTCAATGGGAGAGTTTCCGTGATGATGAGTGCCCACTTGCCATTAGTGGACGACTTGCCGATGCGGAGCAGTTGGTTGTTGCCGTCGGTGAGGATGCGCTTATCCGGATAGTCGACATAAGCATACACGCCGCCAGGGATATTGCCTTTGGCAATCGCGAACTCTGCAATCAAGTTGACTTCCTGAGAATCGAAGAGATGGATGATCGGGGTTCGGCTAAAGATGGTCGAGTACAGCCTAAAGACATAGCCATCGGATGTACGCAACAGGATCGGGCAGGCGAATTTCAGCGCACGTCTGCTAGAGTTGATAGTGGCGTTGCCTGGGCCAGGAAAAGAGGTGGTGTCGGACGAGGCTGGATCACTATGCATCGTTGCGAGTCCATTTTGGCCAATGTAGGGGTGATGAGGTGAAACGATAGGGCCAAAAATGGTGGCTGTCGGGAATTGGAATGTCGACAGAAGTGTAATCACTGCTGCTGCTATAAGCATCTTGGTCACAAGTCTGAGAGCTGGCATTCTGAGAGTGTTGCAGAGAGCGACGTTGAGGGGAGTGGAAGAGAGGAGGGCAAAAATGGAAAGCGCCACATTGCAAAACAATGGCGTTGCACATGTTGCTGATGTTCGCAAAGCTAAAGCTCAAAACTCTCGCTGTTTCGTATTGCTCATTAAACATAAGCACGACCGGAGAGTATCCGTGTAATCATCATCCTCTTAGCGGACAACAATGAGTAGCCTTGAGCGACAGGGTTCTGTGGGGTTCACGTTTCCAATTCGATTTTTTACATTTGATATTCCAACCCTGGCATGTATTAATTAACAAAAGCACCTAAAGTAGCGCGCGATCGATAGCTCGTTCAGCAGCGGAGATACGTATCAAAAATTCTTAAGCGAAGTGGTACATTAAAATCGGGTAACATGAAAAATGTGTGTACACACATTTAACACACCTGCCTCGACACACATTTTCTGGAATTGAATTAAATAAAACACACCTAAGGCACACATCGCACAAATCCCATGTGATTATTGCCTGAATTTATGGACATGGAGAAATATTGACCAGGGCAGTTGGATGGGCGCGGCAATAGTGGTGGAGCTGTGATTAGGCTGTTAATGGTCCATACCAACTCTTTGAGTCGTCATCCCATCTTGCCCCAAGGTAGCGATTCTGATCGTTATACGATATACGAACAGAAACACTAGCCAATATCCAAACCTACTGTTGCTTCTTTGAGAGCACCGGCCTCTGGGGAAGAGAGCGATGTGGATGAGCACTCAGGAATTGATGACGGGGATGCTGGAGTGGTAGGCCAAACTGCTGCTTCAAAGACACTTGTTATTGAAAGAGGTAAATCCAAAGGGAAGTCACGCTACTCAATAGGGCTCTCTTTGGGCATTGTTGGATGGAGTGGTAAGGCACCAAAATGCGCGGGATGTGGTCAGAGCATGAATCGAAGTTCTCAACGCCTTTTACTCAGAAGAGTCACCAATAAGGTCAAGGGCTGGACTACAGAGACGTCTTTTCATCTAGAAGAGGACTGCATCAGTGCCATGGAGTGGGTGAACCAGATCCGAGCTAGGTCCCTCATAGCACCATCCCCCAATCCCATGAGTAATGACCAATCGCCAAAAGTTGAAAAGTAGCGAGTCAGGCGCAGAACTGTACTTAAAGAGCAGTCGACATCATTAGATCCAGCCTGGACACATACACTGTCGCCAAGGTCAGGCCGCTGTGTGCATTTAAATATATTTATTTACATGGATTTGTGCAATGTGTGTCTTAGGTGTGTTTTAGGTGTGTTTTTATTTTCGTATACGTTAATTCAATTCCAGAAAAATGTGTGTAGAGGCAGGTGTGTTAAATGTGTGTACACACATTTTTCCGGCAACTCATTAAAAATCACATGGATGTAAACCCCTTATTCTCACGGACGTTAGATGGCGTTGATGTTTTGCTGTAAAAGGACTCACATCGGATGTGAAATAGCTTATCTCACACGGTGTGAGATTAATTCAGGCGCATTTTAAACACTTTAATCGGTACTGCTGCTTCCATGTTCACATATTCTGGGCGCTGTGGAGGCAGTGTGTTCATTTGCTGCTGCTGCATCGACCCATGGGCCACTTTACTTTGCAAAGGTCGCCGTTATCCGACGGCACCAACATTGGATATCTGTTCAATTGACACATCCCCTCCCTTTTCCGAAATTCTTTTCGTACGACCATAATTTTCGATTTTGGTATGGGAGAGAAAAAGAGAACGATGAGCGAGTAGGGCCCTAATGCATTCATCACTTGTCTCCCTCTGCCTTCACTTGTTACTTAACGAGCTCCATGTCGCCGCTCTGCCCGCGAGGCTGTTGGTGAACATAAGTACAAAGCTGTATGTTACGACCTAATCGAACGCTAGTTTTTTATTTTGTTGACGAGAAAGACATAAGACACAATACGGAAGGTCAGCGGAAGGGATCATATCTTTCTCAGGAAGGACATCTCATAGGAACAGGTTGGGACATCATGGTAGCACGCAAATGGCATGTAGGAGACATTCGGCGTTGATGTCGAAGATAAAGAAAGTATAGGAATTATGGACCTATCCAGGAACAAACGCGAAGGACATAAATAAACGGGTTTGCTATGACCACTGAGTTCTCAGTTCCAACTATTCCTCCATCTTTCGATGCCTAGGTGCCTTGCATCTCCAGCACCTACAAAACTAACATGAAATTATTTTTCCGGCATTGGTATTCTACATGAAATCAATGTTAGTTCTATCGCTTCCACGTGTTGTTCACACGTTCCACTTTTTTACTTGATCTACCATAAAGTGATGGGCAAAAAGAGACTTTTAGTGTCCTACAGCCCAAAAAAATGAGTTAACCTCACATGGACGTGAGATTATCCTTTTACAGCAAAACATCAACGCCATTTTACGTCCCTGAGAATAGGGTTTACGTCCATGTTATTTATCTTTTCCTTGAAAAAAAGTCCCACAACATATTTCTCACTGAACAGCCCACTCGTTGACAGCGGCACACGCTGAAACAATTCTCATTTCCATCTGTTTGGCACCGACTTTGTATTTAAACGGATTCATGACTTTTTCATGCATCGAGAGCATTTCTTGGCATCAGGCTTGAGGTGGTACAGAGATCAAGGTTTAGGCAAAATGAACCGAATCAACAAGCCGACAATGCCACTCAGTTCTTTCCCATACATATCCGCAAGATTGTATTGGGCCGTCGATGCGTTACTCAAGGTGAGCCTAGCAGTCGACAATGCCACCCACTTCTTTCTCACACATATTCGTGAGATTCCATTGGCCCATAGCATGCTACCTACCGGACACTGATCGCATGGCCGGAACTTCATCCGAGAAAATGACAATATAAACGTTGTTGTTTTACGTTTTCCATTTTCATCAAACTCATCCACCACACCAACCTCTTTACAAGAAATGACTGGTCCTACTCTCATCCCAAGAAAGGCCATATTCGGCAACCCCACTCGCTTGGAGCCCCTCATTTCTCCTGACGGAAGGTGTATCGCTTTTATCGCTCCAAAGGATGATGTTCTCAACATTTGGGTTGCCCCAGTTGTAGATCCAAAGAACGCCAAATGCATCACAAACGACACAAAGCGCGGAATAACACAATACGGGTGGACTTACAACAATCAGATTGTGTACACTATGGACAAGAATGGAGATGAAGGCATGTCATTCTGTCTCATATAATAGTCGTTTTCTTCCAATCATGATTTTTGTGTATGCTTCTTACTGAAGTTTTCCAATTATCTTTTTTTAAACAGACTGGAAAATCCACCTGGCCAACATCGAAACTGCCGAGGAGCGTAATCTCACTCCATTTGACGGCACCACGACTATTCCACTCCATTTTTCACCCTCTCATCCCAACAAGATGGTCATCATGATGAACAAGCGTGATCCTACAGTATTCGATCTTTACCATGTTGACCTGACCACAGCCGAGTTGGAATTGATTGAAACGAACACCGGGAATTTCAGTGGCTGGCACTGTGCAGAGTAAATACTCTCAACCGTTCATTCAATGTGAAATTCAACATCAAAAAACTTTGTATTAATTAATCTCTCTTCCTAATAGTGATCTTAAAGCTCATTTTGCAGTTCAGGAGCAACCCGATGGTGGCAAGATTCTCTTCCGAAAGAACAAGAACACTGGGAAATGGGACCCCTGTGTCACTTGGGACTTCTCCGATGCAGTTAGTGAATTCCATTCACTCAATAGCGACGGAACCAAAGCCTACATTCTGGATTGCAGAGGACGTGACAACAAGGTGCAGCAAAATCACATGTATAGTAGGAGACGAAAGGCATAAAGGCCCTTCGCACTTGAATGCTAACCTCCATTGCTCCTTTGCTCTGCGTCAACCCTCGGATATTATTAATTTACCCTAGGCATTGGTAGAGATCGACTTGATGTCTGAAGACAAGGATGCTTTCCGACTTTTAGCAGAGTCTCCTAACACTGCTGATATCAAGGGTCTTGTCAAGGATCCCAGGACCGGAAGCCCCATTGCCTTCAGTGCCGAGTACACCACCACCAAGTGGTACGTTCTGGATGCTGCTTACAAGAAGGATTTCGAATACCTGGAGGAGAAGTTTGTAGGCGAAATCAGTGTTGGCTCTCAGTCCCTCGACAATACCAAATGGATCATCACTCAATCCACCGCATCTGGCATCCAATACCACATCTATGATCGCGGAACGACATCTACAACATTCCTGTTTCATTCACATGACGAATTACTCCAGTACACCCTCAACAACATGCACCCAGTTGTGATCAAGTCTCGTGATGGCCAGGACTTGATTTCGTATTTGACGATCCCGGACCATCTTGAGGATACTGAGCGTTCCGGCCGTCCTATCCAACCGATCCCGCTTATTCTCTGTGTCCATGGTGGCCCTTGGGATAGAGACAGTTTTGGATTCAGACCAGCCCACCAATGGCTCAGCAACCGTGGCTTTGCTGTCTTGAGTGTGAACTACCGTAGTTCCATCGGCTTCGGAAAGACGTTCGTGGAGCTCGGAAACAGACAATGGAGCAAGAATATGCACACCGATCTTATTGGTAAGCAAAGTGGTGTTGGTATTGATAGTCTTTTTCTTTTTAGTAATGAGTATTCGACCAATCTAATTAACCTTTGCTTCTCATTTCACCGATTCCAGATGCCGTGGAGTGGGCTATCACTGAAGGAATTGCGATCCGTGAGAAGGTGGCCATCTATGGTGGCAGCTACGGTGGTTATGCTGTACTTGCCGGTCTAAGTAAGCATCAGGGCTTCTCAAAGTCGACATGGCATTGAAATTGACGAAATTGTATATTAATTCACTCTCGCTTTTGATCATTTTTTGTTCTCTCAAAACTAGCATTTACTCCTGATGTGTTCTGCTGTGGTGTGGACCTTGTTGGTCCCAGTAACCTCGCCAGTTTTGTCGAAAATATCCCACCCTATTGGAGTTCTATGTCTCAGACGCTCATCCTAAGACTTGGCGGAGACCCCAAAACTGAAGAAGGAAGAAAATTCCTTCTTGAGTGCTCACCTTTGACTCATGTCGATAAAATCAAAAAGCCCTTGCTTATTGGTCAAGGTGCCAATGATCCTCGTGTGAAGCAAGCTGAGTCGGATCAGATCGTTGAAGCCATGATTGCGAGGAACATTCCAGTTGGATATGTCTGTACCCCGATGAGGGTCATGGATTCGCTCGCCCTCCCAATAGGATCTCATTCAATGCAATTATTGAGAAGTTTTTGACTAATCACCTCGGTGGAAGACGTGAGCCCTATGGAGATGATTTTGAAGGAAGCACAGCACAGATCTTGGAAGGAAAGGAAGATTTGCAAGATTAAGAGTCCATCAATAGCAATCTGACCAAGCATCATCCATGTCACCCAGCTAGTAGTCGCACTCTCTCTATTTTCTCCCTTTTTTTTTACTATCTCTCGCTCACTCTCTGCCTCTTTCACTTTTCCACACTGCCCTCATTTTAAAAAATAAACGCAAGGCACTCCATCAGTGCAAGATTCATGACCGTCTCATCGTTCTTTCCCTTTTAATTTCTCAAGGTCTCCTGTCCATCTCATCAGTTTACTTGTTTGTATGTAGGTTGATTGTCTATTTGTTGAACGGCTGTCAATGCAAGATCATTCGTTCTTCGAGCCGATATTGTTGAGGCACTGATTGACTAATTGCTTCAAGGTTAAAACGCCAACATCCGTCAAAGTCGCGTCGGCTCGCTCTTGTCTGGTGTTCTAACGTGTCGAACTGGCTCTGAAGGAGAGACGTGTGTTGAGCCTGAAGTACCTCACAGAGATGGTACGCTCATCATTGGCGATGGTTCCTTTACAGGGGTCCTAATTGAGAATGATGCATTGTTGATAAATGTGTATTGTGTCTCCTGAGAGCCCAAAGAGGATGTGTGCACACACCTCAAAGTGGCATTCTTACAATGCTACAATCAAAAAGGACGTAATTGGTCCCCCCCCCCCCCCCCATCCTCATCTCTCTCTCTCTCTCTTCTCTTTCTCTGAAATGACTAGCGCGTAGGCAGTTTTGTCACGAGACCGGGTGAGCAAGGGCGCTTTCTCCTATTCTCTCATGTGCCCCTCGGCAGATTCCTAGGACCTGAACTCACACAGAATAGATCATTGTTTGTAGATGTGAACGATTTTGGATGTTACTGAGGGCAGCTCTGGTTTGTATTCACTCTTCGACTTTTTTTTAGAATGCGCAGTTTTATCTTTCTTTCAAGTAGGTAGATATGCTCCGTCCAATTTTTCCTGACTTGTGAGGTACATGCTGCGACGCCTTTTCTTTACATGTTCGGCGTACATCGCCTGGGATCCCTTGAATTTGCGCGGTGTATTGCTGCTGTGAGTGTGGACGTGTACGCGTATTCCCCAGGGATATAATTAAACGAATTAAACGAATTCCTCTAGCGTTTTCTTCCATTCAATCCGATTGGAGCCATGTACTGCAGTGTCAACATTCTCTCATGGACAAAGTAGAACGCGGACGAGGCGAAGGCGATAAATCTATGCCGCCGCACAGTATTTTTTGCTACAGGGCCGCAAACTTAGTAGTACCTGACGAATGCTTCAATAGACTAGAGAGTAGATGAAAAAGAGAGAGAAAGCGAGTAATATCTACAGGAGCAGATTGTTCAGGGTCACATTTCGTCTGCCTTGTGCGCCATCCAGTCGGCCATAAGGCGCACCTGGTGTTCTTTCGAGCAAAGGAAATGCGTCAATGTTTCTCAACCAGACACCTTGCGCCAATGGACAATCGCATTTTTTTGGGAAAGCGGTGGCAAGGCGCATGAATGGCGAATGTGCACAAGGACAACTCGAGGGGCTAAAAATAGCATTTTTTGTGCAGATGGACAAACTAAAAACAGCTGGAAATCATTCGGATCGGATTACTGCGACTGTCCATGCTCATTTTCCCACCAAAAATGGCCCGCAATTCAAAAACAAAATCTGGATGATAGAGAGCCCTGCTGTTAACACCATGTACATCCCATACGCGAAAAAGTGGGTGGCTTGTATCTTCCTCTTTTTTAAGGTTTCTATCTTCCGATTTTGTTTTGAGTGACACAATTGTGTACCCATCAGCCCCGTCCCTCCTTCGTTTGTGTAGACTTACAGAAATAATACTAAAAGAAGACACAAATAAAGCAAGAGTCAAAAGCGACGGCTGATATGGCTCCGTTGGACGTCTTGGAGCTCCTCGCGCTTCTAGTGTACCTTTAGTGCAAACAAAAGCGTAACGGGATGCAAATGTGGCGCACAAGTGAGTATTCTTAGTTCACTCTTGCTACTCGTGTCCTCGTGAACAACAAACATCATCAAACATCATCTCCAAGCGGTGTACTCTCAAAAAAAGACAATAAGCAGCTTGCGCAGATGGAATGGCCAAGAATCCATGAAACCTATAAAAGAACCCGTTCACTTCTCCAGTATTCTCAAAACAACAACAACAACAACAACAACAACAACAACAACAACAACATCCACCATGCGTCTCTCCCTCGCCTCCATCGCCTTGCTCGTGGCCTCGGCCGTCGGTGTCGCCTCTGCCCAAGACAACCTGGCTTCATTCGGCATCTGCACGTGCTTCAACCCCAAGTTCGACGCCTCGTGCTGCATCCTTGCCAGGGGCTTCATGCAAAACGACGGCAATGTGTGCGATACACTTGATGCCACGGATATCCCAGCGTATCAAAAGTGCTGCTCCCGCTCCGGTGGCAAATCCAAATGCAAGACCGGTTACCGCGACCCCAGCCACTGGCCCCCAGCGGACTCGTACGGCTGCAAGGCCTAAATGCACAAAAGTCGGAGTCAGTCTTTGGAATAACCAACTACCAACTTTGACCATCATCCCTTCATCCCTTCCTTTGCTCTTGATAAAGATATGACCTTCCAGTCTTCCTTTGTTTTTGTTCAGTGTTGGATGAGGAATAAAATATCATAAAACCTCTTCTTGCTCGAAATTCCTTGCACTGAAATTTGTGATACTGTAGTGATTGTACATTCAACATATTTTGGCGAAAGTCAAAGGACATCAAAATTATTTCCTGATCGAGAATGCGAAACAAGGCATCGATATGAACCTGGATGGATAAATGTTGTAGAACGGAGGCTTTTTTCCACGAAGATAATCTCACACTCATGCTAACCTCCTCTTCCAGCATGGGATGTGTGAAGAGTACGAATATCGACCAAAGCACAGTGAAAAGATAATCTAACGTCAGGCGTCAGATTACTATTCGTATAGACGTTAGATTAACTCTGACATTCGTTGACTAGTTTTTTGCCCGATATCGACTCTCGATGGGAAGTCTGATGGGTTGCGCCTTTCACAGACGACTCCTCCACCATTGCTGCATGCTCTGTAATACCTTTTGATGACGCTGTCGTCAACGCTGGCCCATTCTTACACATAACGTTTTAACTGAGAGAGATATCAATGATCCACAAAAGCAGGAGGAAGAATGCAGGATGAAGAATGCAGCATGAGACAAAGGAAGATGAAGAACACGAAAGGCATAGGCATCTGGGTTCTGAAGAAGATCCATGGCATGAGAAAGGGACCGACATTCACTCCTGGGGTATGAATGTTGGATCATGCAATTATGGAGTTTGCTAGAACAGGGAGGTCCCAAATAAACTGCCTTCAATTACAGGCGCATGCAGTTAGACGCTCAGTCTTCTGAAAATAAACTCCATTGTGGTTGGCGGGAGAGACACTTTTCTCTCTCTCTTTCTCATCCCCTTTCTCCATCTCTCTCTCCCCTCTATCTGCGCTTCGACTATTCCCTCTCGATCCATGCAAAATAAATTCCGCACGAAACCAATGGAAGGGGGTGTTTGAAGCATCCCCTAACTTCACTTTATTTGCACATGGGTGTGTAAACGGCCATCTCACATGGAGCATCAGATTATCGTTTTGCTGTCACTTGTTCGTTAATCGTACTCTTCTAACACGTATGTTGGAAAAGGGTCTGCCATCGGCGTGAGATTGACTCGTTCCAAAAAAAAAAAAAAAAAAAAAAAAAAAAAAAAAGATTACGAAAAAATTACTCTTTGTTCAAAGGGAGTTGACACAGGACAAGTAGCGGCTCAAATCGAAACTAGGGATGAGATCGCCTGGAGGACGGGGAGGGGTGATTTTCACGGGCACTGGAGACAGTAGGAAGTAAATAATGAAAATGCTGTTAAATCTCTAAGCAATACAGCACAAACATATGGATGGGGCCAAATCGCTCCAAAAGTCGAAACTTACTCTCAATTCGCAGCTCCTGCTTGGATCCACGACCAATCATGATTTGCATTATCAACTTCAACTTGTGTGTCACGATGTAGCACTCTGCGTGCGTCGTAGGTGTCAGGATCGGTGCCGTAGGCAGGGTCACCACCATCGTGCGCTGCCAAGGCTGCTCCGGGATGGGCACAGGCCATCCGTCGTTCATGGCAATGTTCATCACATCCCTGGAGTCGCGTCTGGTCTCGATTCCAGCCTTGAGGTATGTGTACTGCTTCAACTTCACAGTCGCACTCAAAACCGTCATAGGCTCGCCGTAGACCAGAGTAGGGAAAGCCTTGAAGGTCACGGGCACCTTCTGGGCAAAGTGCAACGCTTCCGATGGGATCGCACAGATGTAGGGCACCACCTTATCGAAGGTGCCGTTGAAGCGGTTCAGAGATATGGGCAGGTTAGGCCCAGGGGCCTATTGAGACAGGTGTTGAAGACCCAGATGGTGCTCTCACGGACCACATTCCTGCTGGGACACTTGCGGTGTAAAGTGGCGACGACTTTGTAGGTCATCCAGCAGTCACGACGGACACCGATGGAGGACGAAGGCCAGCTGGGGTCGATGGTGAAGTTGATGGCGGTGCAGTACTTTCCCGGAGAGATTTTGCCGGGCTTTGTGTGGGCGATTGTCATCATGAAGGCCCTTTCGTCATACACTTTTTGATCGCGGTGGCTGTGTGATGTGGTCGAGCTGGATGTAGTTCCGTCACTATTGGTTGTTGAGCTGGATGATTCGGCTATTTTACCAAGAGATAGAAAGGATGCTTGAGTGGTTAGTATCTTTGATGACTTGGGGGGGGGGGGGGTTCTATCCATTGCCATGCGAACTTACTATTCCAATACACGGAAGCAACGGCTGCGTACTTGATCGAGATATCGTTACCTTTGGCCTCATAATTGTTCTCGAACTATTATGTGTTTCAAAATGTGAGTAGAATAGAAGTATCCTTTGATCCTCTGAAGCAGACAACAACATCAGGTTGAAGGATGCATTCGACGATACTCACCAGCACACTTCCCGAGAGGACAGCGGGCTGATTGGGTGCACCGAACAAGTGAGGCGTATCATTGGGGCCAGTGCCCATGGAGTTGATACGGATTGTCAGCGATTTTGTGTGTGCTGCGACCATTCTTTGTCTCTCTTTTTTTTTGTTGCTCTTGATGTTGTTGATTGTGTCTGTTGTTGTGCTGTGTTTTTGTTTGTTGTGGAGAATGAATGAGGGATGGAGATGGAATGGCCATCTTTTCGAGTCTCATTGGTCATTCTCTCCTCCACTTTGTATCGCCTCTGTGAACTTTGTGCCACCAATGGCATCATTGCACCAATGAGCAGAAACTCTATTTTCGATGCAGGATGAAAAAAAGGGGGTGAGCGGCAGGCGGAAGATATGGCGACCAAATAAGACAGATCTGGGCCTTCGTCACCACCCTTGGCTCCCAGAGAGCAGAGAGACAACAGTCCATGTTGACGATGATGGAGCATAAGTGACGGAGGGGATAAAGCAGACGGAAGGGGGGGGGGGGCAACGTCAAAAGGAAGTTTAAATTTCATTTTGTTCAAATCGGGAAATTCGCGTTCGCATGATCTCGAGGGCATATTTGTTTTACCGAGGAAAGGAGGGAAGTGAACCCACGCGTTCAAAGAACATTGTTGGGTTAGCACAACACGTTGCATCAGACTCCGCCACCTGCCCTTCTTTTTTTAGGTGCTGATCCCACACACACAAATTTGATCAGTTCTTTGCTCGTTTTGGGGTGTGTGCATCAAACGGTGGTAAGGGTATTTTTATGTTACAAAAACTATGGAAAAAAAAAAGAGGAAACAAAACTAGGAAGAAACCCGTTGTCCACAGAGAAGGAGGGGAGGGGTATTTTTTTAGATCGAATCGAGGCAGGACAAGTAGCGGTTCAAATCGAAGCTGGGAACAGGCTCACCTGGGGGACGAGGAGCAGTGATCACAACGGGCACTAGAAAGAAAAGAAGGACAAGTTGTTAGATAGTTGGACAACACGAAGACGAGCATAATGGAGCGAAAACAAACAGATCCTTTAAACTTACTCTCAACGCGCAACTCCTTCTTGGACCCATTGCCGATTCTGACCTGCATGATCAGCTTGAGTTTGTGTGTCTTGACATAGCAGTCCGCATTCGTGGTAGGCGAAAGAGTAGGTGCCGAGGGCAAGGGCACCACGATCGTCCGCTGCCAGGGCTGTCCCTGGACGGAGACGGGCCATCCATCGTTCATGGCAATGTTCATTACATCCTTGGAGTCGTGCTTGGTCTCGAATCCAGCCTTGAGGGAGGTATACTGCTTCAGCTTCACGATCGCGCTCACAACCGTCAGCGGTGCGCCGTTGTTGAGTGTGGGGAAAGCCTTGAAGGTTACGGGCACCTTCTGGGCGAGGTAAAGCACCTCGGAGGGGATCACGCAAACATAGGGGACCACCTTGTCGAAGGTGCCGTTAAAGCGACTCATGGACACGGGCAAGCCAGGCTCAGGCGTGGGCAAACAAGTGTTGAGCACCCAGATGGTGCTCTCGCGGACCACGTTCGTGCTGGGGAACTTGCGATGGAGAGTCGCGACGACTTTGTAGGTCATCCAGCCGTAAGTACCGACCGAGGACGAGGGGAAGGTGGGGTTTATGGTGACATTGACGGCGGAGCTGTACTTTCCCGCGTCGATTTTGTGGGGCTTTGCATGCTTGAGAGCCATTTTGAAGGCTTTTTGGTCGTACACTTTTTGAGCGCGGTGATGGTGAGTTGTAGTTGTGGTGGTCGACTTTCCGTTGCTGTAGGTTGTCCTGGTTGACTTGGCTATTTTCAACAAGAAGAGTAAAAACGTGCGAATGTTAGAATCAGGTGGCGGCATTCGTTTATGCTCTTCTCCGATTACTTTTGTTGTTTCTGAACTTACTGGTCCAATGGACGGCAGCAATGGCCGAGTACTCGATCGTGATGTCATCGCCCTTGGCCTCGTAGTTGTTCTCGAACTATAAGGTATTCATAAACCGTGTTAGGAATAGTCATGTTCTTGATGTGATAATTAGAAAGGTGTGTCGATGATACTCACCAGCACATTTCCTGAGATGACAGCGGGTGCGTTGGGTGCACCAAACAAGAGTGGGACGCCATTGGGACCAGTACCCATGGAGTTAATTTGGATAGTCAGAGTCTTTTCCTTTGCTGGGGCCATTATTTGTATATGATGCTGATCGTGGGTGGGTTGTTGGTTGGTTGGTTGTGAGGAATGAATGAGAAAGATGGAGATGGCCATCTCTTTTATACAAATCACTGATCACTCATTTGTCTCTGGTTGGATGCTACAGTTTGAGTTTGAACCACGAACATTTGAGCACAAACCCAATTTTTGAAAGACAGAGGGAGAGAGCGTCGAGCGTGGGTGTGCAACTAAGACCTCGCCTCTGTGTCTTCGCCTCCAGGTTGGAACAAGGTCATGGTACATCACCACCATTGCACTGCCACCGCATGGCTTTATTTATTCTTACTTGATTGTACAACAGCCTAGTAAGCATTCTCGATCCATGCGGTTTGATTCGATGGAAGTTTGGAAGACGAATGAAGGACAGAGGGTCAGACATGGTTTGTGCGTAACAAAAGATGAAAAAGGACCACGCCCCCTCCTCATGATGAGAGGGAGAGGTGAGAAGGATGGGAACGATCGGGATATGTAGCCGTGTTCATGTGCAAGAGACACAAACAACAATTGTGGCAGTCTGAGTCCTCCGTGTCTGAGCAATGAACTCTAATTTATGGGCTGTCGTCCCTTTCCCCTGACTTGATGTTCACTCCAGCGGAAAGGCAACCTTAGCGAAGGAACAAGCGAGAGAGCATTGCACTGCCACATCGATACGTGATACACGATATGGTGGGCATGGAAATGAAGAGACATCCAACTGGCAAATTCATACGGCTCACACATACGATAATGGATGCCAAGAAAACAATGGTATGAGCGCCAGCATGGAGGCATCGAAGCATGGAAGCATAGCAGGGCTGGGATGCACCGCCACACAATGCCAAGAAAAGCGTCTTTCTCTTCGTGTGAAACCCCTCCCCATGGGCCACACGTACGTGTGGGCATCGTGTCGTGCACGAGATATTGTACATATATTTTTATTAGAGGATCGAATGGTGCCCGCTGAAAAGATGTAAAGTAGGGTATTTAGACGCGAAGACTAAACGATCAGACACACACTAGACTAGCATTACACAGGAGGAAAATGCAACCAAAGTACGGGAATCAGGGAATGGGGATTGGTATTTCTAGAGAGTCAAGCGTGACATATCGCGACGTGGTCTGGAAAGACAGGATTGCATCCTTGGGGAATGCGGCAATGCACTCCAGATGCTGCACCATGTCCATGGGGGGGGGGACGCTCTTCCGATCTTCGAAGGTCGAGGCGCAGTCATATCCAGAGCCACTGTGAACATAGAGAATTGGTGACATGTAGTTCGCGGACAAGTTCACCTCGCCTCGGACAATGGGCGACACTTCGGGTGCTCCATAGTAAAAGAAATGTTGCCAGGCCCTTCGGGGCATCGAACAGCAAACTCATGAGTTTGCGCTTCTTCACCATCGTTGTGTTGTTGGAGCAGTATTCGGTTATTGGGACGGTAAGCCAGGTGTATGATTTTGCAAGACCAGACAAGAGGGGATGAGTTGGAAATGATGGGTCGAGATGTACAACCGAAGATAGCGTAAAAGAAAACGAAACAAACCTTGCTTCTTAGAGAGCTGTCAACATCATTAGGTCCAGCCTGGACACACACACTGTCGCCAAGGCCAGGCCGCTGAGGGCGTTCAAATATCTTTACATGGAATTTATACGGTGTGTGTGTTAGGTGTGTCTTAGGTGTGTATTCGTTTTGAAAAATGTGTGTCTGAGCGGGTGTGATTTTTCTGGCAACTCAATAATTATTTGTGTGGCAGTCACGACCTCAATTAATTAACACTACTTGAAATGAGCATACTCCATCTACTGGGAACAAGTAGTATTATTTAACTGAAGTTCCAGATAAATAACTGGGAGTAAGAAAGGTAACCGCGCAACACATTGGGGAAGTTTCAGGGTGGTTGAAGCATGAAAAGTGAACGAATACATACTCTTTACCATCAACCTTTTTCATTGGAAATGGTCCCCATTTAAGGTTCAGCCAGCCAAATGTCAACGTTAAGCAGACCTTGAACAGAAATTTGTGAAATGCACAATATCTAGAGCAATTCGTCTTTATGCAAGTCAATGTTAGCGTCCACAAAGCATGGATCGTCATCAACTCGTTTGAGGAGAACAATATCCGCGTTCTCTGGTGGCCTCCGCACCTACCAGATCTGAACCCCATTGAAAACTTCTGGGCGCACATCAAGATGCGATTGTCCCAGTATGACGCTGTGCTAGCAACTATTAACGAGCTCTTGGACCGAGTGCATATAATCTGGAGCTTGCCAAACTATTTTCTCCCAAGATTACATGAGAGAATGCCCAGGCGGATTGCTCAGGTGATCAAGCGTGCAGGAAGACCAACGGATGATCATATTAAGAGCGTACAAAACTTGTTGCTGTAACTTCGCTTATTTATTTTTTAATGATTGTACCCAAGTGATGGCTGTTTGGAAATCGTAGGGGGCATGGAGAAGAAGAAATCTGAATGAGTGATGATTTTCAACACTCGTTCAATCTTTTTTTTTTTAATGAGCACTCTACGGGCAGCACATTCCCACCTCAGCATTGATCCACTCAATAGGCACGAACAGTGCCCGCCCATTACTATAGCAGTACCACGCAATCAGACGTGGGAAATGTGTGAGCAACCAAGAGCCTAGAGGCATTGGTTCGGAATCGAAGTCCAGTCGAAGACTTGTGATATCGGCGCTATGAGAAGGAGCATGCTCCGGTGATGGAAGCAGTCATTAGAAGAACTTGAGAGTAGAGCAACATCCTTCTGCAGCTCGACAGATGCGAGCAGAGGACTGCAACGTCTGGACGAGCTTGAAGGGAATAGACAAACACTGTAAGCAATAGTTGAAGGCTGTCTATACACATCGCAATAGGCCACACTGCTCGTCTACTGTATGAGGCATAAGGTTGTCTTTATTTTAGTGTCCCCCCCCCCATAACTGTACACGCAATAGGGAAGGGAAACCCAACATTCAAGGTGGCATTGGTCCACCATTTCTGATCTTTACTGAAAAATGCGGCACTTCACTAGTATAGCAACAACTCTCATTCATATGTTGATCTCGTGACAGTCTCAAATAGACCACTTTACTCTTGTGGAATCGCTCAAGATCATTGAGGACTAGGAATGAACCTTGACCATGCATCGTGTACATGAGTGTAAAGGCGTCAATGGGCCGCTACGCACGTTCCCAGATTGCAAACAATCTCACAGTTGGAGCCATCTCCTCCACTTTGACGCAACACACAACCCTCAGGCAGACATCCGGCTGAACAAGTCCAACGACACAATATCATTTGTCGTCCTATTTCAGGGCAACGCTCGCCTGGGGTGCATTCAGGCTCAATAATCCCAAAGTGGCACTCTTTTGGGTTGGGACATTGGCCCTGGCAGGGTGCGGCCCCGGCAGTCATTGTACAGGCAGCAATAAGGCCACAGAGAATAAGAGCGTGCATTTTGGTGCGACAGCGACAAACGGATGGCGAGGCAAAGGCAAGCGTAATTGAAGAAAGGATGGGAGGGAAGGAAGAGTATAAAAAAAGAGGAGGAGAAAGGATGGAGGAGAGGGAAAGAGGAAAGTGGGTGAGAAAAAGGTAAGAGAAATGGATCAAGTTTGTTAACAAAGCGCACAATGAGGGAGGGAGGCTAAGAGAGAGAAATACATACCGTTTGGAGAATGGAATCAAGGACAGCGATCTTCTCAGCCTTTTGAAAGGCAAGAGCACTTTATTTTGAGTAACCAGAATTTGGTGTCACACCAAAAACACACCAAGGCAGGACACACCAAAATCTGGGTGAGACATTTACTTATGCAATTGAAAACACACTAAAACACACCTCATGCCAACATCGTGTAATTTAATGACAATGCATTCAGTGGCCAGTTCGAGGCAAATAACCCTTCCTCGGCGATGGTTTGTGTGTCCATGCTGGGCCCAACAAGGACGACAACTCTGAGGAAACCTTTGCGCTTGACCTGCTGCTTTTCACCTTGGAATGAGCGGTTGCAGCTCATTTGGTTGGGAAGTAAGACTGGTGGCGGTATCAAAATCCTTGCTTGGCTCTGGTCTTCCCAGCTCATGACCCAAATGCAGACCTCTTCGAGATGAAAGGATGCCGTCGTAGTCCAAAACTTGGCCTCACTGACAACTTTTGTGAGTAAGAGTCGCTTGGAGCCTCGTTTGATATCCTGTCTGCATCCCACACAGGTTGGTACCCTACCCTTCGATCCAACCTCGCCTAATGAAAGCCCTATCGGATATTGTGGCTTCCGTCTATGTTAGAACAAGCTAGTATGTATCATCCCCTGAGCCGTCGTCACCTTGTTTCACTGCTGCCACGCATGCACTCGCCCACGTAGACCAGCTCTCCGCCATACCCAAAATTACATGGTGTTGGCGTGAGGTATGTGTTTGGTGTGTTTTTGGTGTGTTTATATTTGCGTATATGAATTCAAAATCCAGATTTGGGTGTCTGGGCTTGGTGTGTTTTTGGTGTACACAACCAAATTCATGTTACCCATTTCACAAAAATGGCGTGAACATCCACGCTGACATTTAAGACTTGCTCCGAGAGGACCCACTGCTGTAGCCTTGTAAATCTGATTTTTATTTCCTGCCTTTGTTGCTATCGAATGTGTCCAGCTTCAGTGGACCCATTCTCTCGAGACTGTCAAGCTCTCATACAGCGTTTTTGAAAGGTATGCGGACAATGATGTGATAGCCTGCACAAAATGGATGAGAGCTCTTTTTTATTGTGTTCATGACTCAATCATTACCACATAAAAAAATGGCTTGCTGAAAGTCCATCAAGGATATATACAAACGTTCGCAGTCAATGCGAAGCTAAAAATATATAAAGTCATTCACCCCAGTTAGGCCGGGATAATGATATTCTTCATCATCCAGTAGGCGGTGACGGGGTCCTATTTGAAGAAAATGAACAACGAGAAAAACCGAGTTAATGAACATGTCCATAAACTAACACCACAATGGCGGGCAAGGCAACAAGAATATACTTACGTCTCTGGGAACCATGTGACCAGCCTTGTCAACGATGACATAGGTCAAACCACGCTCAGCGTGGTATCGTCCAGTCTGGGTAGAGGGGGTACCGGTCATAATGGGGGTCATGGTAGCATTGGTAAAGGCGGAACCGGTGAAACCCTTGGTGCCGCCCCAGGTCATGTAGCTGATGGCAGCCTCGGTCAAGGTGTGGGGAACAACAGTGTCCAAAAGACCGGTATACAGGATAACCTGAAGACCTGCATCGATCAAGCTACCAATAAAGTACTTGGGAACAATCGAAGGGTCAGAAGAGTAAATTCCTCCTTGAATACTGTTGCAGTCAGAGTAGGACACTGGTGGGTTGATGTGGATTTGAGCCTGAACAGCAGGGAGCTACAATAAGAGTGAAGAAAATACAGTGTTAAAATAACTGCTGGCGACAGATTCACAAAAGAGAGCCATTGATTAGAACGTACATTGAGGTAGTATTCCCAAGAAGCCTGAGCGTACAGCAAATCAATCTGGGCAAAGTTGCAGTCGGTGACATCAATCTTGTATGGATCGAAGTAGATGGGGTTTCCATTAGGATCGGTGCAGCTGCTGTCGAGTGGAGGGTTGGATGGGCTGGGCATGCTGTTGTAGAACTGGCTCTCCAAGCTGTTGCACGAGCTGGAGATGGTGGGGTCGCTCTGTGCGGTTACACACTTGGAAGTGGTCATTGCCTTTGACGCGTAGGATTTGGCTTTGGTCAACCACGAGTTGCTGTTTCCGTAGAGCCAGGGGTTTGCCTCGAGATATGGGAGGTAGTAAACAAAGTTGTTGTTGACCGCGGTATCAATATAAGCATCACCCATCGCGATGGCCTTGAGGTTGTATTTGTTCGTGGGGTTGGCAGCGTTGTAGCTCTGGACGTGCTTGGCCATGTAAGGGATGTAACGGCCAGCATAGGACTCGCCAGTAATGTACATGTTCTTGGCTTGCATTCCGGGGAAGGCGGCAAAGAAGCTGGCGTAGAAGTTAAGCATGGTGGTTCCAACAACGTCTTCGTTGGGGACGGCGGTATTATCGGTCGAGAAACCAGTACCAAAGGGTTGGTCAATGTAAACAACATGACCAAAGTTGTGCCAACTGTAAGGGTTCATCTGCCAGGTCTGGCCTCCGTCGGTAGTTTGGTAGGGTCCATTCTCCTCAAACAGACCTTCCATCGATGAGCATCCTGGTCCTCCATTGTGCCAGAAAATCAAGTTGTCGCTTGAGACGTTCGCAGCCTGAACGTACCAGAAAAAGAGTGTGTTGCTGCCGCCGACAGGCATCAATCCGGACCACTGAGGAAGAGCGGTGAGGCCACTGTCCAAACCAGGGAGAGCGGCAGTGTTGATCACGTAGGACGCAGCAGTGTTGGCAGAGTCAGCAGTTTCATTGCGGAGTTGGAAGAGAGGCCTGGCAGAGACGATGGCGATGAACGCCACGGCACTCGCGATCGTGAAAGCGACACGCTTGATTGACATGGTGAGGCTTGGGAGCGGTTGGGAACTGGGAGAATTGAGTATCTGGTGGCTATGGGATGAAAAAGGAGGTAAAGGATTCCAACCATTTTATATCAATTTTTTTGGTTCCCTGGGCTGCAGAGAGGGCCTAAAAGACATTGACTCCGCCGATTGTCCAGGCTCGAGTTCAGCCATTCGTTCTCTTCGATACTCCATGGCATGGAGTATCGAGTAGTGCTTCTAATCGAATCAATCGAATCGAATTTACCCCTGTTCAAATTCGATTCGAATATTTCGAATTCGTACTGTTCGAATATATTCGAGTAAATAGACGCAATAATCCCATGTAGTCCATTCGAATCCATTCGAATCCTTTCAAATTCGAATTATTCGATTCGATTAGAAGCGCTACTCCATGGGAGAATGCTCCATGGGAAAATGCGCCCTATTGACCCGAGTGTCAACAAGACACATTCGAGCCTCAACGCCAGCATTTCGTCCATTGGTTGAAACAGCACCATAACAAACAGGTGTTCGTAATACGAACAAAGAACCCTTGCTGCAGGGGTCCAAGGCGCGAGAGTGGGAAGCAAACCCACCTGACATCTGCATATTTTTGTGAGCAGTAAGGACAATGGTATATTGCGTCACAAGGGATGCAGGGAAAGATAGGGCCGACGGCGAGCTTTCTGTGTAACACTCGATAAGGCCCAAAAATGGTCCAATGACACCACGATTGCCATTTTCAATCACGCTCTTTGCCGGAAACCTTGTTAAGCACCTTGTGAGGACAGTGTGAAGAACAAAGTCGCGAAGCTTAACGATGAGGCTATGGCAGTTACTTGGGCTGGCCTGTAGTTGTAGACGTTGATTGACTGTCAACAAAATGCGTCGTCAAAACAGCACTTCGCCCGTTCGTTGGCACTGGACCCTTACTTTTTCTGAGCCGTTCTGAACAGCTTTAAACAGTTCCGAACTAAAAATTAGAGTTGCAACTACTGATTTGTTTATTTTGCTCGGTTGTTTTTGTTTGTTTGAATATTTGTTTTTGAAGCAATTCCCATCGCCTGCAGAGACATAATTGAGGGGAGGATGGCATTGGCCCTCGTGTGAAAAAGCAAAAGAAACCCAACACTTTCCTCAATATTTTTGGACTTCCATGAGCATTGGTAGTTGATTATTTAGTGGACGAGTCTAGAAGTCGAAACAAAATTTTGCCCTCAAAATTTGGATCGATTGTGCCATAATATTTGCCGGTCCTTTGAACGGCAACGTGTCTTCGGAGCGCACACACTCACAACAAACACGCATCTGTCGCCGTTTGGCCCCCCCCCCCCCCCCAATGGGAGGAGAAGAGTTCTTGGCACCACACCATTGAAAGAAACAATATTTTCATCAAAAGCCTGGCTCAAGAATTACGCAAGGGTCTAGTCAATCAAAACTCATTTTTGGCACCTGATGGCTTGCAGCCGTTTTCTCATGAAGTATACTGCATTTTTGGAATGACAAATCATTCTTTTTTCCCTCCAGGACCACCATAAGATGAAGTGTGTAATTACAGTACTATCTCGCAGCACATGGATGAACTAGACTGTTCAATGCAAGTTTGTTCTTTTACTCCACATCATGGCCCGGATGCATACCCGCGTTCACATTGCAAGATGGCAACGTGTATCTTCTCATTCATCAGCGCACGCCTTCAATACAGAGACCACCCATTTAGCCGTGGTCCATGAGGTGGCCTCATTGCCCACTTGAAGGTTAGAGCAATGCCATTGGGTTGTTATGGTTCTTGGCATGGACTGTCCAGTCGATGTACCCTTGAAGGAATGCTTTGAGCCAAAGCACTTGCTTTCTCCAATCTCGATCCACAACTTTGTGTCCATTATGTACGGTGTGGCCAGATCGATCCATCGATCTCTTCATGTATTCACTAAAAAAAAGATGACAGGGGGAGGATGGTCCACTGAAGCCTAAAGATTTTCAGACCTAGAAGGAAAAGCCACTCCTTCCCGACACATTCTTTCCTCACTTCCAGGACAAAAGGAATTCGCTCCTGCATCCAACTGGGCCTACCATGTTTATATCTTCGAGTAGAACAGACATTAATGGCTTCATCAACCTTTCCAACTTGTTACTCCAGCAGAAACCAGCACCTCCCACTATTACCAGCATTAAATACGGCTTCAACAAGAACCAAGTGTCCTTCCAAGCCGCGGACACGCTCTGTAACATCTTTATGCAGCTCCTCTCGAGGCACAAGCGTCATTGTTGCCTCTGGGGGACGGCGGCATTGCTGGCTGCAGAACCAGCATCACCTACACGACTTTCGTGCCCACCTTCCTAGCCAGCTGCACTTACGTGACTTTCGTCGGAGCCACAAAAGGCCAGCCCGAAGTCGGCGCCGAGCTCTCGGCCAGAGGGTTCTCCAACTATTCCCAGCGTACCTTCGAGCAAGACTACCACATCAAAGCTTATTTAAAGTCGCTTGGCACCAACAACCAGGGGCTCAACAACGCCTGAGCGAGGGCCATCCCGGACGTGTCCACCCAGGGCATGCATATCGCGATCGCCAAGGGGGGCAAGGGCTACTTGATTGACAGGAGCTCAGCTAGTGCGCCGATCTTTGTCTCGATAATTGCGCTCATGAATGAGAAGCGGATTTTCAAAGGCAAGAACTTTGGACCAATGGGGTAGTTGAATCCGATCATGCACGGCAACCCTGGGATGCTCAACAATATCAAGATGGACAGCAACCCGTCGTGCAACTTGAAGGGACTCTCAATTAGGGTTAGGTGGGACCCTGTCAGGGGTTGGGCACGCTCAACTGCAAGGAGATGGCGGCGATCTTGAACCTCACTTCAATAGGGCGTGTACACATAAAGGAAGCAATACTCATGTCTCCTCTTCATACACCCTCTTACACAACACGTTGTGGCCGGTAAAATGGATGCAGCCTATCTCGGGTGTCTCCGCGACACCAGAAAATAAAATGATCTTGCAGAAATCTATCATAAATCACAAGCTTACAAACGCAGAATCGGAGAGTCCACATTTCAGGGCGGCAACGATAGCGAGAAAGGGCTCTATCTCCAACAAAGAAAAAACGATGGGGACCATACGCCAAAAGTCAAAATGCTCACTAAAGCTAGAATTCAGAAACTCATAGCATGAATTGCGCTTAACTGATCAACTCACGAAGGCACAATGATAATTCTGGTTCGGTACAACATGGGTGTCGTTTGTTGCCTTCAATGTTGAGGGTTAATGGTCATGTTGAAAATGTGCAGGTTGATTAATGAATTAAGACGTGAATGAAAGAGTTGAGCATGGAAGAAGAAAGAGAAAAATAAAGAAGGTGAGGTAAGATCAAAAACCACCAGCTCGCTACTCTGCCGAAGCCTGCGGCTCTAACTCTGGGGGTTTGACTCAAGAGGGCGAGAGTTGGTCCGCTAGCAGCTGACTGTTGTGTGACAGCCCCAGGAACGTCCTGCCGTGCCCCCCTGTGGCAAGAGGTTATGCGCATTCGGGATCCCCATCGCGAGACCTTGCAGCATGCTCGCTCAGGCTCACCGTCCACGTGCACGGCTATCGCATGCATGCCCCATCCACAGGCGAGAGAGAGAGATTTTTGGCGTCTCTTTCTCTTGTGGGTCGGCATGTGGTCTATTGGGAACAGCGCAGACAGTTGGATTCCCGATCAGTAAAAAAAATCACGTTTACTTTGGTGGCAAAAACACGAGAGAAGGAGAGGAAGACAAATTTGATGGTCGTATCTGCATCTGTCACATCACCAAGTAAAAATAGACCACATGGAGTGGTGGACAATGCTTAAAAAAGAGATTCATCATTAGATCATTGGCGGCAATAGTCTGATTCGAATGGGTTTGCATGCATTCTTCAACGGTGCATCAATTGCTGACCCTTTGCCCGATTTTTTTTTTTTTTTGGCTCAGTCCCTGAAATTCAAAGCCACAATTTCCTTATCTCGTTTATCGTGGGAACACGAGGAGGTGTTTTTTTCTTTTGTTTCCTATGACCTATTCCCCTGCCCAGAAAAGCTACTATCGAATACCATGTCGAGAGCAACACTGACCTGGGCAAACAGATCCACCATCTTCAACACGCACAGCAATACCAGGCAAAAGTATCAAAGCACCGTCGATCAAGCTCGAGCGTATGCTGCAGAACTCGGTCCGGATCTGGCGCTGGCGTTTGACACACTAAGCAACAAAACCGCGTTGGCCCTCCGTGCATTTGTCGCTGCCATGTACCAGGAAGGACACTCATACGGCGAGATCGAGAATATCCGGGATGCGATGAAGCAGTACTTTGAGGACAGATTTCTCTGCATTGGCACGTACTGGCAGTTCTTGCCCGATGAATACGAGGCGACGATCGATAACGAGGGCCTGGACAAGGATGAGGAGCGAGGAGAATGGATCGGCAATCCCATCTTCGATAAAGCGTTTGTCGATATGATGCAAGAACTCAAAGACCAGGATGAAAGATCCGATACATGTCAAGCAAAGCGAAGGACGGCGATAGGGTATGAGGATATCACGAAGCTCATGCTGCACCTTCAAAATCCCGAGACCATCGAGGCTGAGGGACTTGCGCGCTGCTTGTTCTTTCAAGCTTTCGCTGCCACTGCTTTCACGCTGTGGCTGACGTAGGTTACATGCCATTTTTTATTTCACTCCGCATACATCATCCAATCATTTTCGTATTTGAAATATCAACTTTTTTTCTTCTTTTCATCGCCGGTAGGTTCGACGAAGTCCTGAAGCTGAAGCGAGGAAACGTTCTTGCCCGACAGGCGGATTCTGATAGACCGCCGTCGTCATTCTCCATCACCGTGCCTTTTCGCAACTCAAATCCGATCGATCCCGCGCAAGGTAAGTAGAACAGTATGACAACAGAAACAAAGAGATTGTTTGCTCGAATTGTCCATTGTTTCTCTGATCCTTTTTTTGTCCCACAATACTTTAGCCAATGTTTATGAGATTTACCTGCAGCCAGAAGAACCTCATTCTTGCTGTGCAACACATCTTCAGGCATGGATTCAACAACTGGAGCTGAAGAAAGGACAAAAACTGCAACAAGACGACTGTCTGTTTCCAGACCTTGTAGACAACGACCAAATCCAACAGAAGAAACCTTTCTCGGTGACCCAGGTGTCGGAGCTACTGAACAAATATGCCGCGGGTGCTGGGATCATGGCTCACCGATACAACCGACTCGACACGCACTGCTTTCGTCGCGGTGGCGCACAGCACCGGCTCTCCCAAGCTCAGAACCCATGGCCGCTCAAGGCGATCAAGTGGTGGGGCGGATGGTCAGAGAGGGAGCCAGCGGAGAAAATCCTGGAGTACCTCTGGGACGACTTTCAGTACGAGGCGAGCTTTGGGGACATCATGTCAACTCTCGAAAGCAAAGCTCGAGTGCACGCAAGAACAGCGAGACTCACAGAAGAAACGATGGTGACGAGGGAGTGCCTCAAATCTACCATCCGATCCATAGAATCCAGGCATATCGCGGCACTGGCCAAGATTGAGAAGGAGGTGCAGGAGCTTAGGCAACAAAACATGGAGTTCCGTCAGGAGAGCACTGAATGGAGAGGCACGATCAATCTGCAGCTGGAGAAAGTTGTTCATTGCTCTCTTCTTCTCGAGCGCAGGATCCACCTCGCAGCCCCTTTCAGCAGCCAAATTGGTCACAGCAACCATCTCAATACCCAGAAGAATCGCTACTCGAGTCACAGTTACAGCATCGGTCTCCACACCAGTTACCACTGGAATTATCTAAGCGAAAGCATACACAGCCACTACGTCGAGTACCTTCACTGGAGAAGCCGCAGGAAGGTCACTCACAACCAAAAGGTTGTCGTACAATTCAGACTATTCCCGCCATCTCGCATTGGAAGGAGGCTATCCAGCAGTGGGAACAGGGCGACCGGGACAGGGGCTTGGATGTACCTCTCTCCGAATGGACACTAGCGACGAAGTGCGAGAATGCGACCTACTATAATCGCAAGTTGATCTTCCAAGAATATGAATCCTTTGGGCGTAGTGGAGCCAGGATGCGCAAGGTGTATGGGAAAAGTATGGATAGACTTAAGGACCTAGTCATCGCGATTCGGAGCAGGCGAAGACTGGAGGAAAAAGGAGTAGAGGATCGTGGACAGGAGGCAGAACAGCAAGAGGAGGAGGAGGAGGAGGAGGAGGAGGAGGAAGGTCCCAAAGAGCATTGGCCGAACGTACCCAAGGTCAAAAACTGGAGGCAAGCAGTCCAGCAGTGGGAGATGGGCGATCCTGAGTGTGACCTCGAGCCCATCTCAAGGTGGCCGCCAGAGTGGCAAAGATCTCGTCATACCCATTCATCGTATTTGCGCCGCAAAATAATCGCAGAGGAGTATGAGTACTGTGGTCGCGACGAACACCGGATGCGGCGGCTGCATGGCAGGGCGGTGAGGCGGCTCGACGATCTTGTGGCGTCGATCAACAGACGCAAACGACTGAGACAACTAGAGAAGGCAAGAACAATGGTCAACGAGGAAAATGTCGAGGGGGAAGAGGACGAGTCGGGTGATGAGTGGGAGGACGAGTCAGTGGATGAGTGAGAGGACGATGAATTGGAAGAAGAGGAGGAGCCTCTAGTCAAAAAACAAAAGGTTGTCACATTTGGCGGTCAGACCTCATCCAAAAAGAACAGGCCATAGATCATTTCTCGTGGTCGTGAGAAATAAACCGAGTATCAGTTTAACATTAAAAAGAAGTCTTGACTCAAGGCAACACTGACACACAGAGATATGGTTCACTAACAGCTGGCTAATCATGTGATTAACCCCAGGAACCTCCGTACCGTGATGGTTATCCTGTGGTACGCAAGGTGTGCGGGCGCGCCTCCTCCGTCACTCTCGTTTCTCCTGGGGAAGTTTGGTCAAATAAGTAGAGCACAAGATTAAGAGGAAAAGGTCAATAGTTCAAATCCGATCGGCCAAATTCAGTGACAAAAAAAACATCATTTTTGGATAAGTTGGTGGCAATATGAGAGCAGGGGAAAAAAAATACAAGAGCAATGAACACAACATGGAAAAGGGATTCGCCTTGGGAAGCGAATTTCTGATTCGAAGGTTTGAATACATCCATGAACAGTGCATCAAAGGCTGTTCCTGTGGCCGATTGCCTCAACCCCCTCGAATATAGTTCGAAGAAGCATGTACGAACCAAGTCATGATTTTCTTGCCTCATTTTGCCATCGGAACAGGATGTATTTTTTCCTTCCTTTTGTTTCCACAATCTCCACAGAATCTCCTACCCAGAAAGCAACAAGTATCATGTTAGAAAGAATACTGACCTGGACAAATAGATCCATCATCTTTGCCTATCAGTTAAAACTGGAAACAGTACCGGGGCATCATTGATCAAGCTCGAGTTTATACCACAGAACTCGGTCCGGATCTGGCATTGGTGCTTGACATACTGATTAGCAGCATCATTTTTTCCTCTGTGCGTCTGTTGCAGCCGTGTTGCAGAAGGGGCATCCGTACAGCGAAGGCAAGCGAATCAAGGATGGGACGCACTTTGAGGTCAACCACTGGCTGCTTAGGGCACGGGTTGGACGTTTATACCTGATCAGGATGCAGCAGTGACTGGCGGCGAGGGGCATAGAGACAGGGATGAGGATTGAAAGAAACGGATCGGCAATCCCGTCTTAAATACTGAGCCGTGAACTGGATATAGATATTCAAAGCACAGGATGGCAAAGCAAATGAGTCTCACTTGGCCCAAAAGACGGCGTGGCTTTGTGAGTCTAATGGATTGAAGCGCATACACATAAACTAACGGCGGACGCATTTCCTGTTCTCACAACTCACCAGCAATGACCTCATCCAATTAGAGCAGACTCCCCTCAGCTACGCAACTCTTGAGTTTTTTGGGCGGACAAATCATTCGTGCAGGACTCATTGGTCATAGATGCAGATGCCTCGATAATTTATGTTTTCGCCGCAGAGGAGTAACAGTATCGCATTATTCACGGGCAGGTCCTCGTGGCCGTTCAAAAGCTGTCAAGTGGTGAGGCAGGATGGTCAGTGAAGGAAGGCCGGCGCAGAAAATTGTGGAGAGGTTACTGTACGAGTCCCAGCACGAGACCAGTTTTAGGTATATGATAGCTTTATACTAGTAAACTGCGCAAGGCGACACGGCATCAGTGAGTAGAGGAGGAGAGTAGCGAAAATTGATGTGGGATGTAACCTGTTCATGTGGTAATGGATTCACTAAAGAAAAGCGTTCAGAGTCGAATTTTTCCAATCGACCTCCTTCATGTTGTGGTCTAATTGCACATCTCGCAGGAATCCCGTTGGTCCGTAATTGCACATGCACTAAACCCATGCATCTAAAAATTGGGTTTAGTGTATGCGCAATTACGGACCAACGGGATTCCTGCGCGAATTTTGACGACACGAATGACGTCACCATTTCAGAAATTCATGAAAACCTTCCAGCTTTGAACGCATTTCGAAATTACAACTTCGGTGGCTGGGACATTCGTGAACAAATGTTCGCACTATAGCTTTGAACACAAGTAAGCACATGCATCTCATCAAGGTGTGACTGTGCATCTCAATATGTGCTGAAAGTTGTGCGTTCACTTTAATTATGCAATGAAGCCATCGTGTTTCCAGTGAAAATATTTTTTTTTAGTGACAAGATGGAATGAGTTGGGCATGCATGAAAGAAGGGTAAAAAAAAAAGGAAAAAGAAAAGCGAAGCAAAATGACCTTCAACGTACCACAGGGCCGGCTTGTGGCACATAGTGCTAAGGGCCTTTGACCCAGAGAAGGACAAGGAGGGTTGATCCACTAACAGCGTCCTGCCTACCCTGTAGCACGTCAGTTTTGGCACACCAGCATCCCGTCTTCCACATGCACGGCTCACACTCACATTCTACATAGGCAAAGAAGTAATTTCTGGCGCTTCCTATTCCCGTCGTTCTGGATGCTTTGGTCAAACGAGAAGAGCGCAAGATGAGCGGCGAAAAGGTCGACGGTTTAGCCCAAAAAAAAAAAAAAAAAGGTTTCCGTTTGGTGGCAAAAAATACGAGACAGTGGAAGACACTAGATGGTCGCATCTGCATCTGCCACATCATCAAGCAAAAAAACAGACCTCGTGGAGCGATGAACATGGTTTGGAAAAAGATATTTATCATTAGCAGCAATAGTTTGATTCGAACGGCATTCTTCAAGAGATGCCCGACCATTATTGGAACTCAAAAAAATACGTGTACGTGCGAGGGGATTGATCTTTTATTTAGACAAACAGTGCGCTACATTCCAGTCATAGTGAAGGAGCCAAATTGTAAAGGTGGGAGAGAGAGGGATTCCGGTGGATGGCTCTTTTTTTTTTTTTTTTTTTTTTTTTGGTTAATCAAAAGCATGTGCCCTGGGGGTACGAGTTGACGCCACAGCGGCAGTATCCGATTGCCAGTGGGGTGCTCGCTTGGCAGCAGCGCTCGTAGAGACCGCAGTGGGGGCAGTCGTGGTATGTGTTGCACAGCGTAGCGCCACCGGCGTAGTCGCCCGGTGCGTCGCGGTTCTTGGAGTAATCGGAGGGGCGGTGGACGGTGGTGTTGGCCACGACGAACGAAGCGACGTAGAGCAGGAGGATGGTTTTGTAGAGCATGGCTTTTGATTGGTGAGATGGTGAGTGGAGTGTTTACTGTTATAATATGTTGAGTGAAAGTTGCGCGTTTTTTCTTATGAGATCCCTTTTATATTCGGGGCCCGCATTTTTTGTTCCATCGATTAGTTCTTCAAATCGAGCTTCAAAAAAAATGACGAGGCTACCGACACCTTTTTATCTTCTTCCGACTTTTTTGAATCTCTGTTGCATTAATCGCCGAAGCGTAGATCTTACTGGATCCGTGGCCAATGCTTTGGCGGAGTAATGATCTTTTTGTGAGATAGAGTATATACCCCGAGAGAAATATATCACATCATCGGCAGGACAACCCTTCTCCCATTTTCAAGTCAACAACATGCCCAGAAGGAGATACATGGAAGAAATCGAGTTGTTGCGATCGAAACGCGTCCATTGGAAGTATGACCTCCCGTCAAATGACGCCCACACCCGATAATAAAACAAGATTCGATATTTTTTATGAAAATACGTTTTTCTATACATGATGTTGCACTTTTCTCTTTTTTACAATTTGGAAACAGGGGTAGTCGAGTTAATGTCCTCGTACATGGCCTTGATCTGCTCTGCAAAGTACTCCGCCACTTGAGGGCGGCGCACCTTGAATGTAGGCGTCATCATGCCGTTATCGACCGAGAAAGCGTCAATAGTAAGATGCACACGCTTAGGGAACTCGAACCCTCTCAAAGCACCAGCCTTGCCAGCCTTCTCGAGCTCCTTGAGGTATGCGGCCTTGATCTTGGGCTCGGTGCACAGCTTGGCGAGTCCTTCGAGGTCGCCCATCGCGACCTGGGTGCCGACAATCGCGTTGGCAAAGGGCAAGAAGGTCTCGGGCTCGGGGACAGCGACAGCGACCAGGGTGCTCTCGAGCGAGTTGCCGCCGATAAAGATCTGCTGGATCAGGTTGCAGCGGGCTCCCAAGACGTTCTCAATCTTCTCGGGGGCAATGTATTCACCCTGCGCCAACTATAAAACGCGATACCATCATGTTCCAAGTAAGTAAGAAAAAAAAGAAGTCATTAGTGCTGTGCATCTCTGGTTCTAAAGCGAACACTTATAACATAGCTGCTGTTACCTTGAAAATGTTCTTCTTGCGGTCAACAATGGTGAAGCATCCACGGTTGTCGACGAATCCAATGTCACCAGTTGCGAGCCAACCCTCAGGGTCGATGGTCTCCGCAGTGTTCTTCTCATCCTTGTAGTAGCCCTTGAAGACAGTGTCACCACGGATCCAGATCTCGCCACGGGGGTAGGGCTGGTCAGTGACACGGTAGTTCATCTCGGGGACATCCACCAACTTGAGCTCGCAGCCAGCGCGAGGGCAGCCGATGTGGCCAGGGATGTACTCACTACATAGGGAGAAGAAAAAATATAAAATGTCGCGTCGGTTAGTGTCAGATTATCAATATAAACAAAAATGAAGTCCCAAACAAGCAAACAAGAAAGACTTACTCAGCCATGGTGATGGTAGCGGTGGCCATGCCCTCGGTAGAACCATAGCCCTCCAGAACAACACATCCAAAGGCAATGCGCAAGAAGCTAAGAACCTCCTTGGCAATGGGGGCTGAGCCGGTCAAAATAACCTGGACACGACCACCGAGGGCCATCTTGACCTTGTTGAAAAGGAGACGGTCCCAGAGGGCGTGGTTGACACCCTTACCGGCAGCAAGGTTGGCCATCTTTGCAGCAACACCGCGGCGGGCGAGGGCACCGACCAAACCGGGGGCCTCAATGGTGGACGCGACCAGCTTGGCGTAGATGCGGTTCAACAGACGAGGAACAGCGGGGAAGAAAGTGGGACGAAGCTCAGCAACATCTTCGAGCAACAATAAGATGTCGCCGCGGAAGTAACCGATTTTGGCACCGCCGTACATGCAGCATGCATCGACAACACGGCCCATGATGTGAGCCAAGGGCAAGAAGCTGCGAGGTAGATACTTGGTTAATAAAAGTGATATGGTTCCACTATTGCTTGCCTCTGTTCACGAACTATGTCCTTCATCGCCTTACCTGATCAAGACATCCGCTTCGGTCAAGTGCATACCCTCACGGTTGGTGGCAATGGTGGCGACAAAGTTCTGGTGGGTCAACATGGCGCCCTTGGGCTGGCCAGTGGTGCCACTGGTGTAGCACAACGAGGCGACCTCGTGGTTCTGAGGAGGAATGTGCTTGCGAGGGAACTCTGCGCCCAGGGACTCGATCTCGTGGAAGTCAAAGACCTTGATGCCCTTCTGGTTGCCCCAGGCACGCAGCACCTGCGAGGCCGAAGTGGCGCCGGGGACGGGGACGGTGTCGTGGAGCGAGTCCATGCTGATGATGGCCTTGAGGCCAGGGAGCTTCTCTGCGTTCTCGAGGAGGGAGGCGATGTGGTTGGCTGTGTGTTTGTTATCCGTACATATCGGAAATGGACACAGCATGGAGCATCAATAAGCAATTATCCACGAGAAGAAAAAGAGATAGAAAGGAAAGAAGAACAAGAAAGAGATAGACATGCATGGTCAGCGCACAGGTAACATATGCAGGCGTACAACAAGGAAGCACACAAACAAAGCGAGACAGACTACAGACAGAATTCCAGCCAATCACAGTCGATTCCCCTTTTTTGTCCGTGTTTGTTGGGCTTGGTTTTTCACGTGCGCAGGAAAACTTACCACTGGCAACAACGATCTGGACGTCGGCGTGGTTGACAATGTACTCGACAGCATCGGGGCCAAGGGTATCGTACAGAGCCACAGAGACCAGGTTGTAGGTGTTGCAGGCCATCTCGGAGATGAACCACTCGGGGCGGCCGTGAGACCAGATACCCAGAGACCAGCGGTTCAATTGCTTGTTGCCCAATAGAACTTCGTTGAGGTGCATCACTCCACTGCCGAAAGCACTCACACGCTGGTTGATCTGCTTATAGGTCTCCCAGGTATAGCCGCCATATGTCTGTGCCACTGTGTTGTAGGGGCGGTGGCCCAAAAAGTCGTTGTCGCCATACTTGGTCACCGCTATTTGTCCATGACGATAGGTAAATAAACAACTTGGGTTAATGGATCAACGTTGCAAGGAAACCTTGTTTGCTTGACTTTTTTTCGATCGATCATCCCACAGCACAATGCATCCTGGATGGGGTGGGTGGATGTGAAGGGCTTACAGTTCTGCCAGATATCGTAGAGAGTCTTGAGCTGGGGTGCCTCGCGGATGTTGGTGACCAAGGAATCAGCAAAACCGACATGTCTGTAGTGGCCTATTGATGTAGTAGCAAGAAAAGAAAAAAAGAGATTAGTTTGTGTCCGTGGTTTCTCCATGGCTTCGAGGGGTTTCAAAAAAGAAAAGCTCGATTTGCGGGGAAGGGAGCGTGCAAGTGGGATGAAGCATCTATGGGCAGTGGTGTAGACAGACGTGGATGCTGGATCGGGATGTGTTGTTCGTGAGGATAGAAGATACGATAAGTGAGGAATGAGTACGATCCATGGACATGGATAAGATGACTTGCCAGTGGCGCCAGGGGTACGGGTGCCAGGGACTTCGACACTCTGCTTCTCGAGGTTGTAGTGCTTGAAGGTAGGCATGATGTGGTATATCTATGGGTATTAGTAGAAGAGGAGGGAGTGTGGGTGTGGGGAACCAGAAGCAAAGAAGCAAGAGAGAGTGTGTGTGAGTGTGTGATGTGAGGAAGGAGGAATGTGGAGGAAGAGTGATGTCGAATGAAAAGAAATGGAGAAAAAAAGAAAAAGATGGAGAAAGGCAAAAAGACCAAAATTATACGAACAAGAGTGGAGAGTGGAGAGTGGAGAGTGGAGGAGAGTGTGTGTGTGTGCGATCAGAGTTTGCTTCAGGCACACTCTTTTCATATGGAGTCTCCGTGGGTGCGCTCGATGGTTGGATAATTGATCTTCCCCTCATCTCGCTTCTCCTTCTCGGAGCAGACACAGTGCAAGACCGAAGACAACGGGTTCTTCCTACCTACAGTTGGTGACAGATCAGATCCCACAAATGGAAACAAATTGGGCACCACTCAGTGGCACACACAAAACATGGCAGGGGGACGTGGAGAAGGAGGGTCCATGTTGTTTCCCTTTGTGTTTCTTGAAAGGCTCTCTCCCCATCTCTCTCCCACATGCACACCGAGTTACGCAAGAAACCTATTCGACTGGACAGTCATAATTCCTCCGTTGACCTTCTATTTGCAGGTGCGGAGACAGTGGCCATTGGCTCATGGCACCACCAAAAAAAAAGTTGAACTTTTTTGCCGGGTCGATCGGGTACATTTATTTCCCTGCATATTGTCTCTACTTCTTTATTTCCAATCTGACTATTTGCCACTGATTTCTGATGACCCTGAAAGGGTGGCTTGGATTTGTTGACTGGCCTTTCCTTACCCTTTCCTTCTCAAAGTTCGTTGGGAGCGGGTCAAAAGAGGACGTTTTACAAACTAGGCATTCATCACTACCTCCATCAACTCATCAACAATGGCAGCAACACGTACCCAGGCACTGTCCCATTTCAGACGCATCCTCAAGGAGGTCCATCTCCAGTACACACATCCTAAGGAACTCCTCGCCAAGGAGCTCACAGGAAAGGGTCTCCTCGGCATCAATGTCCACGGCAACAAGGTCTGGACCGATGCCCTCAAGGACACTTTTAGAAACAACGCCAAGGAAACCGACCCCGTCAAGTTGAACAAGCTCAGCACTGACGGAGAGGATCTCGCCCTCTACCTCGAGAGCCAGCGTCGTCACAAGGTATTGACCACACCTCGTCGCTATGCACAACCCGTCTATTGCCAAGTTCTGTACGATCGTTCGATCTACGTAACTTCCTATACTGACCCATTCTATATTTGACAACGAAAATAGGAACTCGTCGAGAGATACAACCCTGCCTTCTGGGACGAGGAGAAGGGCTTGCAGGTGGACAAGACTGCCAAGATGGTTGGCTTCGAGATGCCCGAGGCCTTTGACGAATCCAAGCGTGATCAAGAGCTCAAGGCTGCACCACGGTTCACGTACAAAAACAAGGACACTACAGCATCAGAAGCAAAGGCAACAGCGACAACAGAAGCGCCTACAGACAAGTACGAGGAGCTGGAGGAGCCAGAGAAGCCCAAGAAGCGCACGTACATGATCCCGAAGGCCTTCGGGTTCGCAGACCAAGCCTTGGATGACTTTGGACGTCCTGGCGATCGCAAGATTGAGTAAATTATTTCTTTTTTTGGCGTTTTTTTCTTGGATCCATCATATTGTAATATATCAGCCGTCATCATGAAGGCAAAAAAACAAAGCAACTGAACGTCAAGTAGACGCAACAAGGATGGAGTATACTTGAGAGAGGTTTGTCTTGTTTGGGTGATGCGTACACTACGTCTAGTTGTATTTTCACTTTTGGTTGGTAGGATGGTACGCTATCACGACTATTCAACGACCTATGGCCATCGAGTTACCCAATGCGGTGACTATCCTTGATATATGTTCTTTTTATATGTCATCCTCTCCTGTCTCCAGAAAGTTGTTTCGCACTGAGTTTTTTATCCAAGGCGGTAAGAGATATCGGCTTCCAGATCGAACATTGTCTTCATGTTGTCCTCCTTGAGACGAAGATCCTTTTCAAATCTATTATGATATAACAAGAAAAAGGTGTCCTGTCAGTAACGGATGCTCCATGGGTCCCAGATTTGATCCGCCATGGTGTTGTTCCTGGTAAAGGGTTTATAGGTTTTGTTCGTACCTGCCACCCATCCTGTCATCCTGACCCTCGATACCCAGACCCATCTGCGGTGTCTTGGCCTCGACAATGAACTTGTTATCGCAGTGTGGGCAGTACTCGTCCTCCTCCTCAAAGTGCCTAAAGTAGATTTTTTTTTTTAAAAAAAAGTGTGAGCTTGTATTCGGGAGTCCACATGGCAATAGTTCTCCACATAAATCAACCGCGGAATATTACAACACAACAACACATACTCCATGTCCTTGCGGAAGACCTTTTTACACTTTTTGCAGCCAAAGACCATCTCGGTGGTCTTGCGAAGAGGGTGGTCGGATGATTCGGCATGGCATTCTGAACAGTCGAACCACAGTTTGCAGCATGGGGCGCGGATGGATGCCTAAGTGGTCGTGTTGAAAAGATCAGTTCTTTAGAGTCTTTCGTAGGGATTGTGTGTCTTTTGTTTTGCCAAGCATGAAAGTCCTGTTGAGTTGGTTCCAGATGAGAGGCTGTTGCGATGACATCACTGATGGAGGCTGTATTCCTGAGTTATTCCATTGTGGTTGATGTATGTACCTGTACGTTGAGGATATGTTTGCACATTGTTGTTGGCTGTGTGTGTGTGTATGTGTGTGTGTGTGTGAGTTTGATGTGATGGGTGATGAGATGGAAGAAAACAGCAAGGGTCGTGTGTGTACCTCTGCTCTTTTTTTTGCTTTCTTGCCCCTGGACACAAAAAACGAAAGTTACATTTTCTGTTGCTTCTGGCTGAGTTTATTTGTTTGGCCTTACTCCCCTACTTTACTTCCTCTTCTTCTTCTCCACTCTTCTTTTGCCCACCCCACCCCACCTCACCACCTCCATCCCTTCAACCACTCCCACCTTCTCACCTTCGAACATTTAATACAACATGGCCATCTGGGGAATGTCATCGATTAGTCCTGAGAGTGGAGATGTAAGGGGGGCTTTCACTCTGCAGTGCAGCAAAGCAGGAAAACAAAGGAATGCTTCTCTGCGAGACCAGCCAGCCAGGATACTACTCGGATACCATTGGAGCAAACAACAAAGACAATGCCATTAAGGAGAGCAAGTATACTCAAGGAATCAGAAGACATCTTTTCATTCAACAAGGACAAGATGACCAGAATGGACGGGATGAACCATGAAGAAACCGATGGAAAGGAAGTCTATTCAACATAGAGGTAACTAGGGCCCAGACAACTAATTCTCTTCGTGGCTCTCTTCTCTGACAACCATAGGTCATGGACGACACTAACCCTATCAGCTGCTTCACCCTTAACCGTACCCAGCGTCTCTACGGTTTCGGTATCTGGTACGATTGACACAACTCTCTTTGTTGCGACGCTTTCTCCACCTTTTCTATTTTCCGTGCAAGGACAGTTCTGTCTGTGGGAGGACAACGTGGAAAAAATTAATGGCGAGGACTTTGTCCATGCATCATATTGTGCCACAGAGCCAAACGGACGCCAAGAATAACACACCTCCCACTGGACAAAGTGGGCATAAACGAACTGAAGAGGAGGGGTGGGCTGTGTTTGTTCATATTTTTCGACCAGCAACACAATCTCGTCTGTTTTGGAACGACAAATTCCTTCATTGGCCGTTGAAAACTCGAATAATTGGGCGTTCAAAAGAAAAATATCAACTACTGCAGGAGCACGTGCGGCCGCCATCTCTTTCTTGGGATCCATTGAAACTAACTGTCATCTCTTCCACATCCTTGGCATCCTCAATAGCTTCATTGTTGGCTTCTTGATCTCCATCCTGGTAAGAACGTGTACCCTCCTCCCCTCCTCTACTGTCTGTTTGTCATCCCACACACGTCGTTGTTACCCATAACCACACATCAGAAACAAAGACCAAAAGAAACACGGCTTAAACCTTAATCCACACATACTCACCGCCATGCCGTACCTGGTTTATATTTGTTCCTTTTATTTTTCTGTGTTCAATAGTCGACCTTGGCCCTCGCCACCGCTCAATTGACCACTTTTGCCGTTTTCTTCACCCTCGGCAACATCATTTCCTTGTTCAGGTACATCCCCACACGAAGCACAGTATGGACACAGGAGTTTATTCACTACACGTGAATACAATGGGATACTAACGACTTTTTTGGTACGATAAATCCTATATTACAGTACATCCTTCTTGATTGGACCTGGCAAGCAGATCAAGACCATGTTTGCGCCAGGTAAAAAAAAAAAAAAAAAAAAAAAGGGAAAAACAATCCTACGCCACCAAATATACAGTTCCGTTTCTGGAAAACATGTTGACACACTAAATCAACTCTCTTTGCTTTTTTTGCTTCTCTCTCTTCGCTTTATATTAGTCCGCATGGTCGCATCGATCGTCTTCATTGCCATGATCTTTGCCACCTTGATTGTCGCCTTCACAGTAAGTGGAGAGTCTAAGAACATGTTGTTTTTTTCCAGAGCTTGGTTTTTTTATTTTTCATTTTTTATCTAACTCAACTGTTCCCTCTTGGTTTTGTTTCCCAGGTCGGCAGCGCTATTCTGTGCTTGATCTTGTGCATCATCCAGTTCTTGGCCCTGTTCTGGTACAGTGCCTCGTATATCCCTTACGGCCGCGCTGCGATCAAGAAGGTGGTCGGGAGCTGTATCGAAGTCTAGGAGAGAGAGAGAGAGGAGAGGAGGGAAACAACTTGTCGTATTTGCATCATTTCTTTATCTTCGAAAAAACACAAAAAAAAAACTTTTTTTATGCCCCATCCAATAATTTCATCCGCTGGACAACCAAAAGAGGGCTCTATTTGCCATGCTGAAGTTCTGCAAAGAGATTTATTGTATTTTTATCGGGTTGGCTTGGGTATTTGACTAGAACAGCAGGAATGGGATGAAAATGAGAGAAAAAAGCGTGAGTACTGCATGCTCTTGGTTTTCTCTTGAAGCGACAAAAAAAAACTATTAGTCCCAAAATCAAATGTTTTACAGTACCAGATATCCGACCTCCGGCTGGCAGGGTAGTACACCATCCAAGAGTAGTCGCTCGTGGGGAAGCTTCCCGGGTTCATGCAATGACATGCTTGGTACTTGAAGTTGTACGCTTCGAACTTGTCTGCCAGGATCAACTATTATGACCCAGTGAAGTCGCCACCAAAAAAAAAAAAAATTTGTCAACAAAAAAAGACTTTCTTCGCCACCAAATGTCATTTCATCCTCTGAAATACTTACAGCGTCAGGGACAGGATACAACCGCAGGGCGTGGTCATGCGACCACGAGACCTGGCGGGTAGTCAGGGGCAAAGGGCACAGGTGGGCGCCATCAATGATCGTGCGGACCAGCTGCTTCTGGATCACGACATCGCCACAGGGTGGAACGATACAGTTGCGGAGCAGACGGTTCAAGATGTCTTCACGGTAAATGACAATCTCTTGGTCACAGTACTTGATTCTAAGAAACAACAGAGAAAGTCCGATACATGAGTTTTTTAAAAAAAAAAAAAAAAAAAAAAAAAAAAAAAAAAAGTTCCTTGGTATTTTCCTTACCGGCATGGGTTCGACGCAAAGATAGACCGCTTCACGAGCTGACGCACTTTCGCCGTATAGAAATCCGGAATCTTGGGCCGGGGCAAAATACTCGCGCCCCAGGGGTCGTTGGGGCCGGGGACAAAGATGAAATAGCTGAACGTGGCCATAGTGGGGAACTCGGCAATTAACTCTGCCAGCGCTGTGAACCCGTCTCGGTACTGGCCCGACTCGAGTCCATTGTACAGGAACGGCTGGGATTTAAAGCTGCCACAGAGAATAAACGCCAGGGGCAATGTCGAGTTGGAGTATCCTTCAAAAATGGTCCTGAGTGTTGTGAACGTCTAATGGTGTTGTCCGCCGATATCCCATGATTAGTTCCTTTACTATTGAAAAGGTGTATGTTGTCAATGGCGAAGCTGAGTTCCCTGCCCCTCTCTTACCTTTGGCTGGTCAAGCCAGACATCTGAGAGTATTACAAACGAGATATCCTCGTACTCTTCCGAGATCACACGCAGTTGTTCTTCACTTCGCATTTCCCGTGGCGCGCCTAAAAAGTCAATATTTCCAAACACTTTCCTATTGCGATGAAACGGTGGTAAAAAGGATGTCAGTATTCGTTTCCTGGACAGAGGATCCTCCTGTGAGCATCGCCACACTTGAAACTTCCCCTCCTCCTCCCCTTACTTTGTTTCCTCGCGGAGCTCTGGTGGTGGCAAACCAATGGTCTCGGCAATGATCACGTTATCATCCGTGTATTGCCCCTCCACGAGCACGAAACAGTTTTCCGTGAACAATCCAGCAGAGTTTTGCTATATTTTTGAAAAAAAAAAAAAAAAAATATAGATTGGCGGAGGTCATTTCGTTTAGCTCCATGTCCAATTTTCGAAACCAAGAAACAAATCGGCCGACTTACACTGTGATCCAAGACCAGCTCGACACGATCATCTGCGTCCTCCAGACAGTACTTGCCGCCACTCATCTGGACCAGCATCCCAAACATCAGGAACCGTTCTCCACACCGGCCCTTCAGCGCCTTGAGCGGCGTCAGCTTCAAGTACCGGTCCTGCTCCATCCCACCCGTGAACACGGGCGGCGCAAAGCACTCGTTCCGCATGATCCGCTGCAGCAGCAGCTGGTACCGCGCCCGGAACATGGCTGTCTTTTCCTCCGCAGCCGCAATCACTTGGTTGGTGCTGGCGGCTGGAGCGTTCGGGTGGACTTCGTAAGGGGTAGATGAGGTAGTAGTGCCGGGGTCGGAGCGGGTGAAGGTCTTGACGTCCGAGGCCCAGGCCCAGCGGGGCATATCGAAGGCGTCGACGACGTGCAGGAGCTCGGTGATGTCGACGTCGTCCTCTTCTTCCTCGTCCTGTTGCTCTTGATCCACGCCCATGTCGTCGTTGTAGTGGTCTTCTTCCATCTCTTGTATCCGATCCCGCATCGAGTCGAGCCGCATGCGATCGCCATCCGAGTCTAGATCATGACCAAGACCCAAGTCTGAAGAAGAGGGTCGCCGTTGTTTCTGAGGAGATTGTGTGAGGGTGTGTTGGGATTTGTGTGGGTCGAGGGTGTTCCGTGTGGGCTTCTCGTGCAGGTGGTGGGTCCACTTTTGCATGCTCTCGAGGACGTTCTCGAGGCGGGCACGGTTGACCAGGTTCAAGCCTAATACAACAGAACAAAAAGAGTAAGGATCGATCTGTGGGTGAGTTTATGCGCAAGGTGTGACAGCCCTGTATAATAAGTGAGTGAATGCCCGAACCTTCACGGGCAACGTATCCAAGGGCAATGTTCTCGAGCGTGTCATTCATGTCCTCGGGCGGGACCATTTGCTGCTCGAGGGTGTCTTCGAGGTACTCCATGGCATCGACCTGTAATGTGAGCTGATGCTTCTTGAAGGTTCGGACAATCTGGCGCCGGACGGCCATCATCCTGGCCTTTGGTGTTGACATTGTAAATTGGTAGATGGTATTAGGCGGGAGTATAGAAATGAATGCAGAATTGTGAAAGTAGCAAGTGTGGGTGGATGTGATGCGATGTGCGAGTGAGACTTGTGGGACGGTGAAGGCGAGTTCCTGAGAGCTGAGCGAAAAACAACACAAACGCGTCTCTATGTGTGTGTCTGTGTTTTGATTTGCCACTCAAAAAAAAAGTTAAATGAAAGTGGTGACTGCGGTGACTGCCTTCCCTTCGTACTTGCCCAGCTTCGTGGAATGCGCGACTTTTTGAAGGGAGAGGTCAGAGGAGCCACTTCTCTGTTTTCGACCGTGGTATCTCAGAAGATCCGCGACGTGAATGGAAGGCGGAATATGCTGCCCTGCCGAAAAATAGGGGGCGATATGGGAGCGAGCATTGTGAGAAATGAATCAAAATAAAATAAAAACGAGGATATATAAATCGACCTTCCTTCTTCCCTTCTCTATCTATTCTTCTCCACAAACACACCCTCGAAAGACAACAAAACACATCCTACATCTCCAACCCACAATGAAGTTCATCTTGCTAGCTACAGCAGTGGCCGCTCTTATGACGGCATCTGCATGCGACCTTGCCAAGCGCGATACACCAACTGTCCAATGGGATGTACGTAACTTGATATTTTCTTTCCACAATCTACGAGGATACAAAAAAGTCTTGAGTCAAGGCAAGGCATATTTATCCTCACACCTTTGTTTTCTTCTTGTTCCCAACACTTCACTTTTTAGTACGGCGCCGACCCTCACGGCCCGGCACATTGGGCCCTCCTCGACCCCTCGTACGTGGCCTGCGACGACAACATGAACCAGTCCCCCATAGACTTCAACCCGCACACCATCGGCAGCCTCGCCACCTGTGAGGACACAGACCTGCGCATGGACTACATGCCGCTCAGGAATGTGATCGCGCACTGGACCGGGCACGCAGTCGAGGTCGACTGGACACCCTCCCCCAGCGTGCACAACGACTCAATCACCCTAAAGGGCAAGCAGTACAACTTGATTCAGTTCCACTTCCACACGCCGTCGGAACACCGAGTGAATGACCGCCATGCGGATGCGGAGCTGCACTTGGTGCACCGCAACCCGGTCGACCAGTCCGTGGCAGTGGTCGGGGTGCTGCTGGAGGTGGTGGCCAAGAATGTGCCAATGTTTAATTTCGTGAATGTGCTGCATCATAATGTGGATATGGCGTACGATGGCGTGCATGAGGACGAGGACGTCGATGAGGAGGACGAGAACGAGGTGACCGAAGAAGAAGACACGGATGAGGAAGGAATGTTCGAGTCGCAAGACATTGACTGGGACGAGGAGAAAGATGTGGGTGCAGAAGAGGATAACGTTGCAACAGACGATATTGACGACGACGCCTATGCTGAGGTGGATTCTACGCCTCTCATCAACCCGGCCAGCTACTTTGAGAACCTGAATAACAACGGAGCCCGGAAGGACGGCCTGTGCCACGGTCATGCACCCACCTCGGAAGAGGCCATCAATATCGATGTTCCGCTCAAGACCGTAGATTTCACACCCTTGATGCGCGTGCTGGGCCACTTCAAGGACCGGTGGGTGTACCAGGGGTCGCTGACGACGCCGCCCTGCAGTGAGAATGTGTCCTGGAACGTGATGCAGAAGACGTTCCCGATCGGGTTGCAGCAGCTCAAGGCGCTGGTGGCCCTCCAAGGATACAATGCGCGCGAGATCCGAGAGAACAAGGGGCGGCCTAGACGCAATACTTAGATCGACATAGGGTTTGAACTCCAAATGCATTATTCGCAAAAAAAAAATATTTGCTTCAACATACCCCTTGACAAGGAATGTGCATAATAATTCGATGGAAAAAAATGAAGCGCGTACATTTTAATAAGACGGTGTACTTTTTTGTGGAAAGGCGAAAGAGGAATATTGTATAAAGGAAAAAATGATGGTTCCAACTGACAGCTTTAGCCCTCTGCGCTCCTTTACTTATAAACATCGATCCATGCTATTGCTCCTCGTCCTCGTCCTCACCCAAGATCTCGTTATCATCCAGCCCCCGCATGATCTTGTACGCCCGTATCCGCTCCCGGCACACTTTGTCCTGATGCACCGTGACGCCATAGTGCTCCGGGAACCTTCGACACTGCTCCGAGAACCCATTCCGTTTGACAAGATACGTCAGCGCCGCTTGATCCTGCCGGTGGTTCGCACGGCTGGACCCCTTGGGCGCAATACAGGCCTTGGTCCGCGAACATGTGTACCACTCTTTAAGCAGTCCGTCGTAGATGTCCTTGTTGGACGCATCAAACGCCACCGCCGCACCATTGCAATTGGTCTCCTGGGCATAGTTCTCGACCGTGTCGCCATAGTACTCTGGCAGGCCAGGATGTGTATACTGCTGGAAATTGCCCGAACTCTGTGGGCTCCAGAACCCGTACTTGTCCAAGTATCCAGGTAAATATCTCAGAAACTCGAGCGCCAACATATTCCCGGAATCCAACCACAGGATCAGTCCCCTGTACTCGTCTGCAACTTCCTTGATGATCCCAGCCTTCCAGCCATATTCGCCACGAGCTTTGCTGATGTTCCAAAAATCTGGGTAGCGCGCGTAGTTGAAGTCCCGGTACTCGTCCATGAATTGGTTTTCCTTGAGGAACTGGAGTTGTTTGTTCTGTTCGGGGGTCATGCCGCCCAGGTTATAGACCACGAGCTTGGGCCGCACTTCGGGGCGCTGCAACTCGTCGAGGACTTCGGACATGGAGTACAGAAAGCTTTCGAGGGCACAAAAGTGGTTGGAACTGGCGGCGGTGACGATGGTGAAGGTCTTTTTGAGAGTTTCGAGTGGGGAGGTCTTGCCCGAGGAGACGAAGAAGGGCATTTCGCGCTCTGGCTCGGGCGGACCGCGATCGCCCCAGTTGTTGTTACTAGACAGTTTCCCGAGTTGTGCGCCATAGTTGTTGGGTTGTGGTGGGGTTGAGTAGACACTGTCATCGTTTTCGACGGCTACTTTCATGTGTGGTCAGGGCACATAAATGAAAATATATAAAAAAAGGTTAAGAGTTAATTCGTTTCAGAATATTTCATTTGGGGTACGTGTGTCCCTCTGTTGCTTAGGTACATGCCTGGTAAACGACGACCTTCCCAGATGACCCATACCACGACCAGGGTTATGAGCAGGAAGAGTGCTTGCAGGTATGAGAACCGGGCAACTGCCATGGGAATGGGAGAGAGGTGGGAGCTGGCTGTGGGTTCCTTGTTCCTTGTTCCTGTGTTCGTTGGTCCTTGGCTGCGCTTGTTCCTGTGGGTGGTGTGGTGTGTCTTGTGGAGCAGGGTGATGAATGAGAAGAAAACGAGCAGTGGTGATGGAATGCGATCAAGAAGAGATGGGTTGATGGATGGAAGTGGTCATGAGAATGTGAGTGGTGGATGAGTGAGAGGAAGGAAGGAAGGAAGGAAGGGACAAAGGAAATAGAGAAAAAGGGAAGGGATGGGACGAGGAATAAAGTGAAAGAGACAGGAGAAGAGAGAGCAAAAGGGGAAAGCAAGGAAAGCAAGACCTCCATCCCTCACAAGATGAATGGAGAGATGGACCTCATTCATCTTCAAAGAAGAGACTCAACGTGTGGAGAGAGAGGGAGAGTGCGGCGTGTTCATTTCAAGAACGTTTGTTTATTGGTGTGTGGCAAAGGGAGAGGCACAAACAGAGCAGAACGGTGGCAAATTAAGAAAAGAAGATTGAGCGCTGGGCCTGGGCACACCACACTCTCAGAGAAAGAGAGAGAGAAGAGCTTTTCCTTCTCTCTTCGCCTCTTTCTTTATTCGAGCGACAAGCAGCGGCGAACGCAGCAGGATTGACTGAGGCTGGAAGTCCACTAACCAAGCATGGATAGCACGTTCCTATCAATGACATGTTGAAAATAAAGTACGAGTGAGTAACATCTCTTTGTAGGCTACGATCCTGTGGTTAAAAAGATCCCCGGTTAGGGCTAACTCACCGGACACCGACAAAACAGAGGATGCACACAAGCACGTCCACATGAAAGCCCCAGCAATTATCGACGACTACAGCACGACCAAAACACACAGGTAGGCAGCAAATCGTCAAGATGCAGTTCGAAAATGCGCATTGAACTTCAAGATTGCTAGCCCACAAACCTTACCTCAATCCTGTGCGCCTTTGAATGTGTCGAGGTGTTCACGCCACATAAGAGCATGCGCAATAAGGATAGTCACATATGACTAGCAGAGCTTAAACATCAGTACCCCTCTACTCTTGTCGATGGCACTCCATTGTCCACATCATACTACTATTTGTTGCACTAGCTATTAGAATGCAGCCCCTCTTGGACTACCCGAGTCAGGACGAATCCTCTGGAGACGATAATCACTATCCTCTTAATCCAAACGAGCAGAGACCTCAAGTACCTAAACGAATTAGAGGCACACCACCAATCTTCGTACCAAAGACATTCACCAATGAGGTCGAGAAAGACAAGGAGGTTCCTGAAAAATGCTGCGCTGTCTGCTGCAAAATATTATATCCCAAGAACTATTGTAAGCTTTGGATGTCTCACAAGACAAGATTGAGGATATATTTGTCAAAGACCGGCGATACGCTCTAGCGCACGGTACAACCGTGGCTGAAATTGAAAAATAACTTGGCCCTTTGCTGAATTACCACAACCACAATGGAGAGCGGATACACAAAATCAATATCCATAAGCCCAGGAGGGGAAGATGTTATTGTATGTGCTAGGCGAAACCCGTTCTCACGTAATAATGTGTACTTGAAGGTCTCAAAACAGTGACACATAATAATGTGTGGATCAGTCGCGTTTCCAAGCCACAAAGTGGTGAAACGGAACCAGTTTATTAATATGTACGTGAGTTTCAAATAAATACGCACAATAATGTATGTATTCAATGCAGATTTAAATCTAAGCATGCATGACTGAAGTGAGGCCGGGCGTATCAACCGTTGAAGGGCTACTGAACTTGGTCTGGAGAAACACCTTTATGATGCCCGCCTGCTTGAGGTCGAAGCGCCTGTAGACTTCCACAGTCTCCTCCAGTAGGAATCTGTGCGTCAATATGACGGTAGGGTCAAATTTGCCACTCTCGATGTGCTCAAGACACTTCGCCCAGTGCCTTTGGATGGGAGCTTGACCGCAACCGATAAGTCGGATCCCCTTCTCCATGATACCTCCAATCAAAAAATGGTTGGCATACGCAGCATAGTCAGCGATGAGAGCGATGGTGCCAAACTTCTTTGTGGAGCGCACCATTTCGTTGATGGTTTCGCTCGTGTCCGTCTCAAGACCAACAGCTCGTTCCACCTTATGGATAAGACTTTTGGCGTAGCGGAATCCGGCACAGTCGATGGCGCGGTCCAACCCTCCCGGAACGATCATGTTAATTTTTGCCGAAACATCAGTATCTTTGTCAAAGTTAATAACCTCGGCGCCCCATCGACTGTGAGCAAGTTGAAGACGTTCAGGGACGTTGTCGATAGCAATGATGCGGCTGGTCTTAAAGACGTTCCGAAGCCACTGGACTACGTTCAAGCCGATAGGGCCAAGACCCCAGACACCAACAACTTCGCCCTCTTCAACACCTGCCTCCCAAACGGCGTGATACGACGTGGGAACAATATCAGACAGAAAGAGCGCTTTCTCGTCAGACAAACTGGCAGGGACTTTGAGAAGATTGGTGTTACCGTACAACACGCGGCAGTATTCGGCTTGCGCTCCAGAGAATCCACCAAGAAACTAATAAATACGTGTTAAAAAGGGCTGACCATATCCTGACCATATCCTGACCATATCCCTTGTCAGGAGTATTATCACGCTAAGCTTACACAAGAGCCTAACTTACATGAGAGTAACCCAAGACACCAGCAGTGCGGTGACCATAAAGCTTCTCCATAACAGAGCTGTTATTGGTGCAGTCACAGGCAGTGAATTGCTTCTTCAGACAGAATTTGCAGTTTCCACAGGCAATGTTGAAGGCTGCAACAACACGGTCACCGGGTTTAACCTCCGTGACCAAAGGTCCAACTTTCTCAACGATGCCCATACATTCGTGGCCAAGGATCTCACCAGCTTTAAGCTGCATGATCTCACCATGGAACAAATGCAAATCCGATCCGCAGACTAAGAGAAATCGTATTCTGGTTTAGTATACTGATTGCTAGCTTTCCGAGGAGCTCGGAGAGGCCGCGCACCATCTGTTTTTGTTTTTGCTTTGTTTGTTCGTTGCAACATACCTGTACTGCCTGTAACTCGGATCAAGACGTCCTCACCGTCGGTGATGTCAGGTTGGGGCACCATCCTCATCTGAATATTCTCTTTGCCCTCCCAACAGCATGCAAGCATCTCGGAGGAAGATGTATGCTGCTTGTCTTCATTGGAGGCTTGAACGGGAACTTCTCCCATATGATGTTGAGCGATATTTGCGGCTGCGTTGGAGGCCATAATACAAATAGTTGATGAAATTATGGAGGATGAATGTGTCTATTGTTCTTACACCCGCATTTTGTGCAGTTTATATATCTGTGAGCCTTGTTGGAGACACCATGGCCTAATCATGAACGAGTTTGAGCATCATGATGCGCAAATGTTTCTGTAGTTGAGTTCGGGCGTGACGTTTGGCCAACATGAGACTCACATTTCTTTGAGGGAAAGGGCGAACCGGCGCCTTGTTGGAGACACCGTGGCCTAATCATGAACGAGTTTGAGCATCATGATGCGCAAATGTTTCTGTAGTTGAACTCGGGCGTGACGTTTGGCCAACATGAGACTCACATTTCTTTGACGGGAAGTGCGAATCAGCGCCTTGTTGGAGACACCGTAGCCTAATCATGAACGAGCTTGAGCATCATGATGCGCAAATGTTTCTATAGTTGAATTCGGGCGTGATGTTTGGCCGACATGAGACACATTTCTCTGAGGGAAGAGCGAACCAGCGCACGAGCCCTATAAGAAATTACAAATTCGGAGATAAATCGCAGCACGTGCTGAGTTCGGACAAAATTTTTCCTTTAATGGGAAGGGAGGCATTGAGACCAGGTTTTCCTAACCGTCGGACAAGGGTGTGACATCATACATGCGTTACGATGGACGGCAAGAGAATCACACCATGGCATCAGTATGTGCTAATTCCCGTGGCGAGACGTTTAAATAAAGAAGAATTTGTCAAGTTCTATTCCTTCAACTTTAAGCCCCAAACTACATTTTCCTATATAGGCTCTCGCATTACAAGCCCAATCGAACCCTAACCACAGCACGTTGTGTACAATCTATCTTTTCCACTTCCAAAATGATCCGTGTTTCCGAAGCTATCAAGCGTGATCACCGCGAACTGGAAGATTGTTATAATAACATTCTGGATGCTGTCACAGATGATGACAAGACCAGATGGCAGAACCAGTTTACGTGGGAACTCGCTCGCCACTCCGTCGGGGAAGAACTGATAGTATATCCGGCCATGGAAAAGCACCTGCCGGACGGCAAAGAGATGGCCGACAAAGATAGAAAGGAACACCAGAAAGTAGGTCGATACATTTCTTTCTCAACCTCATTTGTGCAGATCATGAATTTGCCTGAAGTGCGCTAACTTATTCCATCTCTGATATTAGGTGAAGGAGCAGCTGTACATATTCCAAAATCTGAAGGCTTCAGATCCTAAGTTCAAGCCTACCATCAAAGCCCTTTGGACAGACCTCAGCGAGCACATCAAGGAAGAAGAGGAGCATGACCTTAAATTGTTAGAAAAAGCTCTTGAGGAAGCCGACTCTGAAGAATTGCTCCAAAGCTTTAATCGCACCAAGATGTTTGCTCCTACTCGTAGTCACCCCAGTGCCCCGGACAAGCCGCCTTTCGAAAATGTCGCCGGCTTACTGGCCGCGCCAATCGACCACCTCAGGGATCTGTTCAATAAGTTCCTCAATCAAGATAGTGTCAGAAAGGCTTAAGACGCAAGCCAGCATCCATTTTTGAAAGGCCTTGCGAATAACGTAGTGTTTAGCACACCTCTCGAGACATTTTTTCACATCTGTGTTTTGTTCTGTGAGAACATACTGTACATAATTAAACTAAATTTACGGCGACATGCTCATTGACTAAAGCTTTGTATGAAAATATGTAATATCGATTGGCAATAAGGTGTTATCCGCTGGCAGCTCTCAGTATCAACAGAACACAACTGGCCATTTTGCGCATCGTCTCGCATAACGATTACAACTGTAACATTTTTGGCCTGGGATGTCCAACAAACTTCAAGATTATCAAGGAGCTGTCTGGTATGAGCAAGCAATGGTCCATCTTTTTTATTGAAGTATGTTGAGTGCTGCAACATCTGTGCTAACCCCTTCAACATTGTTCTTGTAAATAGGATCTGACGCACCTCCAATGGTGGCCGCCTACTTGGCTGACCCCCATGATGTCCTCAAGAACAAGGAGAAGGTCAACTTCAACAACGTCATCAGGGTCTTTGTGCGATGTGAGCAATCCGAAGGTCTACTTCTGCCCAATTCCAATGCGGAGACACTAGATGCGATCAAGGCAGACTTTGCCGATGCACGCGAGAAATATGATCGGAAGAAGTAGGAGAAAGCAGCATCCGCACCGGCCAGCAAGAGGTACCGTTTACCGCTGCCTTTTTTTTATACTCTTTGTTCTTCATCGCATTGTGTTCAGCCATCGATTTTTTTTTTTTTTTTTCGTCAGTAGTGCATTTCCTGACGAACGTGTGAAAAGGCACAAGAGCACCCAACAGTTCAACCGACATCAAGCGATAGACGGACCGCCACCTAAGGAGGACAAGAAGGAGGACAAGGCGACGCCGCAGCACTTCGATCCGAACCTTACCGTCGCAGGCCCAGGATCAGCCAAATTTCTGCGAAAACACGGATGAGAACTGTCAACAGAAAACTAACAGTGTCCGCCGCCCACTCGGCTCAACTCGTGGTACGCCAATACTCTGCCGAGGAGACTGTTTGAACAAGTGTTCCTGCTGTCACGCCTGACCAAGGTCACCTTGCAGAGCTTCATCTACGTCAGAGCAAGTAGAGCCCATCATCTGCCTCCTGTGAGCTGTCGCCTTCTTCACAATTTTCCTCCGCATCAAATAAAGTCGCGAACCCATCCAAGACAATCGCCTCCAAGCTCCGACATTTCCACGGATTCGCAAACAAGGCCAGCCTGGCCTCTGGATTCTACTCGAGCAGATAATTCTGCAGCGCAAAGCACTTGAGCAGGGGGCACGCCGCCAGGAGCCTGGTGGCGTTTCGAAAAGTTCCCGGCCGCGTCGCCACAAATGTACAAATCCAGTGTTTCTAGCGACGGCGCATGCTCCATCAACGCCTGATAGATCTCCAGATCCAAATCTCTGATAAGCATCTCGAGATGGGCAAGAGCCTTGGTCGCGCCAATGAGCACCGCGTACTCGTAGCTGGTCATCATGACGCCGACCTGGAAAGCCTCGTAGGGGTCCTGGCACTCGATCGAGATCAGTCTTGGGCAGCACTCCCGCAGATTCTTGCTCAGGTCTGCCGCGGGGCAGTCCGCGCTTGGGTTCAGGAACAGGCGCTCGAGGTCTGGGCAGAACCGGACTAGTTGTGCGAGACCCGGGTTGGTGTGCCAGTCACAAGCCAGGCGCAGCACGGTGAGGGATGGGAAGGGTTCGTCGAAACTGGCAGCGTCACAGGATTCGATCTTGGAGCAGTTGCGGATCGAGAGATGTTTCAAGGAAGGTAGGCCTGTGAGCAGCCAGAGGAAATAGTGGGTGTGGCAAGCTTGTAGTTGTTCGATTGAAAGGATCTGCAGGTTCTCGAGTGACGCGATGAGGGCGGTGAGCAGGTGGGTGCTGAAGAGTTCCTGGTCCGTAGTCTTGGATATGATGACCCATTTGAGTTCGGTCAAGTGTGGGTTAGACCGATTCAGTTTTGAGGCGTGGCGAGTGTGGATCCAACCGCTTGTGTCAAGATGTCGGAGCTGGGTCGCTTGGTGAGGGTCTGTGGCTATGGTGGGTGAGCCGACTTTGAAGGAGCGGGAATACCGGCTGTTGGCGTCGTAGGTCGCCTGGGGAATGTAGAAGCGGTTCATTTCCGTATCGTCAAACACCGTCCAGAGGAACGGGGTTAGAGTGTCTCGCCATGTCCTATTGAGCTTGATGGAGGCGGCAAGGGCTCTTGGTCAGAATTCGCAGTAGAAGTGACTCCTGTCCTCGGCACAGACCCATGGTGTGTCAAAAAGAATCCGAGTCTATAGAGGATCTCTGACAATTCGAGTGGATTCCTTAAATGGAGTCCGCGTGGACTAGAGAGGGATGATGTGATGATGAAGCTAACAGTGGGGAAGATGGTGCTTGTGATGTGTTTGTGTGCGTGAGCGATGCGCGCGAGTAAATGTTTGTGAGTGCCCATCCCATCTCTGTGCCATGTCCGTGTCTGCGGGCGAGGGATAGAAAGGAAACGCTCTCCCTTCACGCTCGCAAATCAATTTTTCCCGTTTTCATCTCCATCCATGGCTCATTCCGCCGTGGCCATTTTCCACCCTAGAAACGATGGAGACGCAGATATCTCAAGGCATCTAGATCACCTTTCGACATAAAAGGTACTGGTCTCAATTTCATGTATCCCCAGTTGGTTGTCTGCACCCTCGTCCATGAAATGCCACGTGGTAAATCAAACGTTGCCAATTGCTTTGGACCCTGATTTGTAGTTTTCCATTTAACTCTTGTGTGCCTAGACCTTGGTATCTCTTCGTTGGGGTAGGAGAGCAATTGCATGTACTTTATCAAGTACATGATGGATATCCCAGCAATCAAAACAATAAGCCGTTGTGTCAAGGCCAGTTCTCCAAAAGACCACAACCTAGAGTTTGTACTGCGCTTTGAGTGAGGTTGAGAAAAAGGCGCACAATTACTTTTGGTGGCAACGGGACGGACATTCTTGAAACCAGCTATCAAGTGGAGCGAGCCGCACAAGGAAACACGATAGGGTTCTTCTGGCTGTTGAGATCGATACAGGCGTGCATACATTGCGTTTCTTGGCTCGAGTTTTCATCTGCTCGCTTTATTTTGCTCACTTCTTTCATGGGTGGCGCCTATGTGTGTCCTATTCCTCAGATCGCACAAGTTCATTTCATGCCTACTCTATCCGTTTCACCGTCTTCTTCTTTCTCATTCACTCACTCCTTTCTCTCTCCTTCTTTTGACCCCATGCCACCTTTAATGCTCCTGCCATCGGGACAACTTGGCGACCTTCGAAACTCCATGGTATGATGGCACCCTAGTTTCAACTGGATGGTGTCCGTTCATTGTGAAGCATAATGACGGAAGGATGAAAGGACAGGAAAATAAAGGAGGTTTTTGTTTGTTGTAAGTACGTACTGTAGGCCATGCAGCAAACCCATATCTTAAAAGGAGTTTCGCCCAGTCCTGTGTCTGTCTGTATAGTACTATTTGTCTACTATGCCCCGCTTTCCTTGCCTCTGCCTCTACCTCTGCCTCTGCCTTTGCCTTTGCCTTTGCCTATGCCTTCCTGGCTCTCCTCCTTGATTTTCGGCATGACAGCCCTCAAAGGATGGATTGGTCCTCTGTTACTATGAAAGAGAAAGGCAGAGATTCACTATTGTGCACACAACATCACGTTCATTCAAACAAAAGACAAGGGAAGAGCCCCTTCTATCCTTCTGAACTTGGTCCATAGTATAAAACGACACAAGGCTCCGTTTCCCTTTCCTTGCCTGCTTTCATCTTTTTCTCTTTCTCTTTCTCTTTCTCTTTCTCTTTCTCTTTCTCTTTCTCTTTCTCTTTCTCTTTCTCTTTTTCGTCTCTTGTTCTTGAGTACATCTTCATCACTTCTCTTGAGCACAACGCAGCTGAACGGAAAATTAGTCCATCTCTCCACTTCCCCTCCATCCACTCCACACCAAACACCAAAAGAAAGATGTTTTTCACAAAGCTCTTCCCTCTCATCCTCTTGGCCTACTTCGTGTCGGCAGCTCCAGTACCTTCGATGGAGTATGGACAACACCCTCAACCAGTCGCTTTGCCCGTCGTCCGAACACTACCCTTGGCCGACACCCGGCGAGGGGGTCTCTCGGCTGATGACTACATCCAATCGCATTCCATGGCCACCAACGGTGAAGGCTTCACAACTGACCCTATGGCCGAGTCGAATCTGGCCCGTGGGCCTGCCCTGACCAAGCGTGGACTGCAAGAGGTGGATCCTTCCCAGATGTACACCATTGTCCCAGCTGGCCATGGCAACCTCGACAAGCACCAGGAGCTGCGCGAAGAAGTGATGACCACACCCACCGTTGCAGAGTAACACTGATCCCATTCATGCTCGCGGTTGTCGTGGCTCCCTTCCTTTCCACTCCTTTCCAATGCTCCCATCTCCTCATATAATACACCCCCCGGGAAATGTTCCACTCCTTGCACTTTTTCATCTCTCTCCTTGTGCCTTAGTGTGCCTTCGTCCGGTGTGTTTGCGGTCATAGTGACAAGAACAAACCCTCAAACTAGTGTAGCCCCATACCTTCGTCCAGACCTTCTAGGCCTCACATCATTTATTTGTACCATATAGTCGTAGTATTTTGTATTAGTAAAGCGCATCTCACCAATGGCTTTGTTCTGTGGATCCCATGTTTGCACAAAGTGGGACGACTCCCATCCATCCATTGGAGCACTGTGCACACAACAAAAACAGGCTCTTACAATGGCGAGTGATGGGGATCCAATGGATCATTGTGATCTGGGAGCGTCGCACAGCGCGACAAAAGCAAAGTATAGATGGAGTTTCGATCAAAGGCTCAAGGCATAAGAAAAGGTAAGGCATGAACAAATGTAAAAAAGAAGAATCGATAACTGCAGTAGAATAATACTTAACCCTCTGTCTCGAGATAAAAAGCCGTGCTAGTGCAAATAGGTAGAAGAGAGGTGCACGAAACCTAGGGCCACTACGACCCATTACTCTTTAGTGACCTGCTTTTACTGGAAAGGAGCAAGATAGACAGGGGGAGAGAGAGAGAGAGAGAGAAGGAGAGGGAGGCAAGAGCAGGTTCATCTCTTCTCGTTCTTTTCATTTTTCGCTCTTTGGTGTTGAGCACGTTCATTTCCTGGCTACCATGCGTGCATACTAAGGTGAGGCACCATCCATGGCCCACTGAGAAAGAAATAAAGTACCTCTGGGAGGGGATTACCGACAAATGCCCTCTCCCATCTGGATCAAATCAGGCCAAAGGATGAAGAGAGGTATGGAATGCATGGACCATTGTCCACGGAGTGACATGGACAGCAAATACACAAAACACACGGAAGGCAATGAAAAAAAAATGTTGGGTTGAAAAAGGAAGGAAGGAGGAAGAGAGAAACAATGGGTTAGTTCCCAGGGTGAACAACCATTGCCCCCAAGATGCATCGACCATTTTGCAACGTACGCGTAATGGAGCATGGCTAATGTGTGCTGTTGTATCTTGTTCCTGAGCCAAAAGAGTTTTTTTTTTTTTACCAGTGACACACCAATGCACGTTGACGCGTTTGTCTCTCTTGCTCGTTTCCTTTTAAGCACACGGACATGGATGCTATGTCTCCGTTTGCACTTCCACATCGCGTCTCTCTTTCATTAAACACACACACACACACACACACACATAGGCAGGAGATGGGAATTATATGCTCGTTTTGCCCTTAAAGAAGAACACGACTCCTTGACAGACAAGAAAAAAACGATAAAAAACGGTGGGGCAAACTAGCACCATCCAGGACAACTTTTTTTTTTCTTGATGTGTGTACAGAGAGACCTTTTTTTTCTGTCCCGTTGGGATGGCATGGTTCTCGCAAAGAGGAAGAAGAAGAATAAGAAAAGGCGTTGGGATGGGGTGGACATGACATGACACGATATGATGGTTCGATGCGTGGATGGGACAAATACTGCGTCCCGCTCATCCCATTTCTCTCTCTCTCTCTCTTTTCTCTCTCTCTCTCTCTTTCTCTTTTTGACTATTTTTGGCTTTGTCCCTGAACAGTGACCGAACCGCTTTTCTCTCTTCGACATCAATCGCATCACATCCTCTCGCCCATCCACTCACTCACTCGCATCATACAAACACTCTCACCCGCATACACACATACTCACACACACACACGCACGCACACCACATCTTCTCATTACTGCTCATCTACTTCAAAGTACCATCTTACACATAAAATAATGGGATCCTCCGACCACAGTTACGGATCCTCGTCCACCAGCAGTGTCAGTGAAATGAGCAACATCAACAGCAGCGTGGTGTCAGGTACCCCTTCGTCTTCTTCCTCCACAACTCCCTCTACCCCACTGCCCGTACCAGGCCTTGTGCCCTTGCTGTTGACCTATGAAGAAGAGCTGGACGATGACTGGACTCCCATAGTCCAAGGTACCATCCTCTACCTATAGTCCCACAAGCAAAAGGAAGAAACAAGCTCTACAGCTCGTACTTTTTTTATTCTTTTTTTCTATGATCCGACACTCTCTTTACCCCGACCAAAGCACAATCCAACGCAAACATATGATTGTTTTTTAAACTGACCATTCCTCAACCTATCCCCCTCGTTTTCTTTCTTTTTCTTTTCTTTTGTTCTTTGAGGTATTGCTTGGAAATGGCTGGGATGGATGGGATGGATGGGATGGGTGGCATGGATGGGATGGACGGACCATCACAAGCTAACCACCTGTTTCGATTGTTTGTTCGATATGGACATGTACGAATTCATAGACAAGAACATGGAATTCATCTGGTGGATAGCCAACCGTTTGACCAGCTACGATGAGGAGATGCACAAGGAGATCTTGGACGACTTTTTCACAGCCGACGCAACGTAAGTTGGTTTTCTACTCTCTTTCCTCTTCTCCCCCATCGCCAGGATGACAAAGAGAAGGAAGGGAAGGGAGAAGAGAGAAATAGAGAGGGGGGGCAAGAACGTGGATGCTCGGTCCACTTGCTTTGGTGGACAATGAGGTTGGCTCAGTCCACCCGTTTTTTCTGTTTTTCCTTTGTTTTTTTGCTGAGGGAGAGAGAAGGTGCGCATTAACTAAATGGACCATGGCGCACGACAGGATCGCATAGGAAAATCCAAAACATCAGAAATAGCATGTGGAAACTATCCAACCCAAACCCAAACCAAAAAGACATGCGCACGATACGATGCACCCCACGCAACACACTCGGCACATGCACGCGACAAATACACTCACTCACACAAAGGCGCCTCTTTGTTCATATCGCAGTGGAAAACAACAACAATAACAATAACAACAACAACAGCATCGCAACAGACCCATGCCATGAGCGAGAGAAGGAGAGAGATTGGCTATCGCCTATCGCATATGAACATTAGATATTTTTTGCATGGATGGGGCAGGATGGGCATGGATGTGGTCTATATTTTTGACTGTCGTTCTGGCTTGTTGGCTGTCAACGCATGTCCAAGGGCCAAGGGCCAAGGGCCAGCTCAAAGGGCCAGCTCAAAGGGCAACGTCCGTTCATTTGCGCATCCATCCATCCATCCTCCTTCCCCTCACCCTCATCCTCATCTTTCTTTGAGACCCACCCTTTTTCTTGGGTGTGTGCGATGATGGGCTTGGGAACAAAAAAGGGCGAGCCAAATGTCTTTTTGATCACACGGAAATCCGCCATAAGCCTGTTTGTTCCCTCTCTCTCTCTCTCTCTCTCTCTCTCACTCACTCACTCACTCGCTCTTTGTCCTTGCCCTTGTCTTTCATGGATGGCATTGGCATGTGCGTTCTTATGACGACGCCAATGATAATGCTCTGTGGTGTATGTCATTCTCAATACTGGTTCAGCCAAGCGTACTTCTCTCATTGGGGTGTGTTTACACGCCCGTGTTTTGGCAATATAAGCTCATTGAGATATGTTGACCAATAGCCTCTTGACATCAACACATTGAACCAAATAGATACATCCACCCAGCACTGACAGTTGTTGGGCGGTACAATATTCGAAAAGTGTTTCGCGTATGGACATCACTAAACAAGGACGAGCCTGAAGTCACCAACATTGTCTTTGAGTAAGTGCTCCAATGCCATCAACCATGTGGCTACTCGGTTCACATGAGAGTAAATCAGGACAAGACAAGCCAGGACAGGGCAGGATGAGGCATCAAGATATGATGGAAAGACGTGTTGTGCTGCAAAATCTCGGTGACACACAATGGTCTGATTTTTTTATCATGGACGGTCTCGGACCATATAGTCATGCTCACTCTAATTTTTTTTACTTCTTTGCGATTCGGAGGAAAATGCGTGAGCATCGTTGGAGCAGGAACACGGAGGGCGCTAAAGCAACATCGTACCATGGACCCTCATTACGGATGCAGCACGTATCACACTCATAGCTCCTGGAAATTGCGTCCCACAAGGACATAGCCCATGGGGAGAGCTGGCATGGACCTTGTATCATGTTGCTGCAAAAAACACTAACCAAACCCATCTTTATTATTCCGCATAGTGGCCACACCGCAATCATTTCACTGATCCAGAACATGAGACCAAGGCTGTTCCCACTGATCCATCTCCAGATCCCAGCCACGACTACACTACTCTTCCAGGATTCAGCCATCGGACCCATGATCTATAGTCAGCAGGACTCGTGGACCCTGGAAGGCATAGTCCAGAGCATGCCGCTGCTCGGATGGTGGTACGACAACGTTGTGAGGTAAGTGACAGCTAAGTGTATCTTATTTTGGGTCCGCACTTTTACTTCTAATGCCGATACTCAAATAACTCTAACCAAAAACTATGTTCTGATAATAGAAATTTGCTCGGCGCAGTATTCACCAGTGCGGGAGGGTTCTTGCACACGGCCAACCAAACGACGGGGTACCTCCAGTTCCGAGCCGAGGAGGTGCAAAAGCTGTCGACCGAGATTATTGAGAAGTCGAGTGCAGAGATCCAACAGCGTTCACGGGACATGACACTGCGGGCACAAACGATTGTCGATCAGGCCAAGGTCACGGTGGAGCAACGCGTGGCGACGGCGCGCGAGGAGGTGGAGCGGATGCGGCAGATGATGCGGCCTCAGGCGAATTACGTCAAGGCGATCACTGGGGCTGAGAAGGCTTAGAAACATAAACAAGCTCACGACTTTTGTATTTATTCCGCATCCACCTTTTATCTTATGTATTACTTTATGACATTTTTTCTTCCTTCTTTTTTTGTATACCCACCCAACATGTTTTTTGCCACGTACACCCCCAATCATAATAATGAAAACTAAAAAAAAAAAAACAATAAAAAAAAAAGAGAAACGAATAGAATAAGGAACTGTATTATAATATATTTTACATATTGAAATCTCAACTCTCGTTTCTCTCACTATTGATTCTCGGACCCAGACATCAATTGGAAACTTGTGCTCAACATCCTTGCTCGGCTTCTTGGGGTATGGGTCTTCCGCCTTGCTCTCGTCTTTGACGACATCAGATTCAGCAGCAACAGCTCCGGCCAATGACGGGGCTGACACACCCTTGGCCAACATGGGCAGATAGGATCTGCACTCAGAGCGAATGGTCTTGTGGGACGGCGGAGAGTCGATCAGCGAGGCGACGGTGATCTTGCTCATCTCTTTGGAAGCATCAGGCTTGACGATGGGTAGCAAGGCCAGCACATCCTTCGCCAAAGTCGGCTGACAGAGACCGGTATCAGAAACGGAAAAAGGTGGCGGGCTGAGAGAAATCAAGGGTCTCATCGACCAATTCAGCATCGCTCTTCTGCTGGAAGTAGACGCTCTCGAGCCGTAACATCGTCAGAGAGCTCGCGTTGGCGACATGCTGGACAGTCGAGGCGCTTGAGTGGGAGGGATTCTGTGGAACGGAGCCTGTTCCTCGGCTGGCAAGATGCTGAAGTTGAGGAGTGTCAACAGTGGGCAAGAGCTGAACCTATTCAGTTAGGCTGCCGCCATGGATCTCCAAGGACTTGATTGTAGACCATTGCACAGATTTAAAGACATTGGAGAGGAGTTAGATTTGGCTTGGCGAGAGGATTGCAAATGACACAGAGGTGTTCCAAACGGACAAGAAGGAACAGATTCTGTACGAGTTCAAGATCCTTTTTGTGGTTGACATCCAGTGTGAACGATGTCATGGGCAAAGGTGAAAAAGTATGTTCCTCACTTTGAGTGAATGGGACTGCGGATTGGAAGATAGCCACTGCCTCTGCGGTCGAAAAGATCTGATGATTGCTGTCTGGCACACGACAAACTTTTCCAGAAAAGAAAGATTCAAGCTCTCGACAACGGGCACCCGTCGTACTTACCCTGTAACAGGATGTTCTCGACGTGCAGTTAATCAAAGGGCTGGAGTATATCTGAAAATGCTCATGTAGGGCGCTTGAGTGAGTTGAAGTGATGCCGATCCTGGGAAGAGGATATCAAGAAAGAACAATTGAGGATCAAGCGCCTGCCATAGTCGCATCCACTCGTCCATGTTGCTCCGTGATGGCCAAGGACTTGCTCGTGGACCACTGAACTGGACCAAGGAGTTGTTGGATCGACTCGGACAGACCCGGATCGAAAGGTGTGCAGGAAATGTGCAAGTGCTCAATACTAGATCTGCCAAGTATGTTCTGAAGAGAGGTAAGGCCGAAACTGGAGAGAGGCGACTTGTCCAGACTGGACGAGGCCAGAACAGTGGGGTGCTTTTGCATCGCTCTATCTAGAAGTGATGCCAAGTAGTCCGACCAAAGCAAAAAACTGTGGTCACAATGCCATTGTATAAAATCGACATCCGAAGGCGGGACTTGATCTTGCACATGAGAATGAGCTGCCTCGACTCCAATGTGTCAACACCAGTTTGTGGAAGCCTTTCCCGTTTACAATGGCCTTAGCAGTTATTCTACCACGCTCATCCTCCGTACGCTCAAACAAAGTCAAGCAGATGGCACGCGGGGTATTGCGCCTCATCCTTGACACATGCTCACCTACTTGGTCGATTCCACCGACCCCTGGAACCGTGAGGTAGAGCTCTTGTAGCCGTTTGTTGAGTCTTAAAACACGATCTACCAGAGCTTCATCAAGTAGGCAGATACGCTGGTAGTCGAGGAAGTTTGTGAATACTCTATAAGTCCGCTCTGTGGTGTCAAGTGTCATCTAGCGTAACACCACCCCCATCTGGCCACAGCGACACAAGTTTCACTGTAGCGAGTGTTAAATAAGCGGGCTTCCATAACGACCAAATCGAACATGGCATGGCAATTGCCAAAGCGGGCGTCGATAAGTTGCTGTTTCGACCATTCATGCTTGGTCAACGCTTGCTGTAGAGTCTTGCACGCTGTGACCCAACTAGCTGCTTCGTGTTTTTGGTGCACTGCATCGTGAAAGCGCTTGACATCTCCTTCCAACCCCACCCAAGCATACGCGCATTGTGTAGGTAATGTTGTTTGATGTAATGCCCACTTTCCTGTGAAAATGTACTGTTTCTGAGGTCGAGGGTAGTTGACTAGAGTTTAACATCTCAGGCCAGGCGGTGGCATATTCGGATCAGTGAAGAGGTTCGTCTTGTGCCGAACATAATCCTGGGAATGTGCGTCGCAGTTGACACCTTCGATTTCCAGAACCATTGTTTTTCCAAACTACTGTCAGAGCGTTGAAATCTGCGATCGGATTGCTTTCCAGCCCAATTTGATGGCGATGTTGAAAGTGTATCTTGTGTCACTAACAAGAGTGCAAAATTGCGTCACATCGTCGTCAGATCCAAGTTGGACACGGAGCATCGCTTGCCGTAAATTGAAATGCCCTCTGCGACTGTAAATAAACCGCTGCAGCCTTTCCAATCATTCTGGATGTGTTTGTTGGTAAGCAGGCCGCGAGCACATCAAATACACTTCTTGAGAACTGGCGGTATGTCGGCATAGATCTCCTTTTGTATTGTCAACATCTCGCACATCCATGTCGTACCTAATCTCGACTTTTTGTGATGGAGTGAGCTCCAGTTTCAGAATGCACTTTGGTAGAGATAGTCTTTCCAAGTACTTGATGGCTGCGTTGACGAGGGGTCCGATGGTGACCTCCGAGATCTGGCTGCCTGGTGTTTCCGAACCGCTGTTCCATAGGATTTGGAACGTATCCAACGACGGAACCCCGACCTTGTTAGCCCCAGCTCTACTTATGTCGCAGCAATAGCCGTCTTTAACTATTTGTAGCAACCTGAACATATAGTCACCGTATATTCCAAGGAACGCCTGTGGCTGGACGATGCTGTATCCTCTATGGTCGGATATGGTGACAATGGATAAACCCTTTTCGGCACAAGCGTTCTTCTGGTGGAGAGTACCACTGAAGGCATGCTGTACATCGCTCCTAAGGAATATCGATTGCCAGTCTCGCTGCAGACATGAGTCGGTAGAGTGGTGAGTTCACTCCAGTCGTCGGATCAAAATATCTGGTAGACAGTATAAGAACATCTAACATACTATAAAAACAGGTGTAGGTATAAGATAACATGAGCCACATGACTGTGGTGTACCAAAGAAAATGAAGAATACAAAAAGAGCACAAAGACATGCTACATTTTAGAGTGAACCTTATCCGCCATGTACCGTACAATTTTTTATTTTTTTTTGAAAGGCACAATACGTTGAGATCAAACTGCTTAAACCACTGCACCACCGCTGGCCACCATGGTATGTCCATTCACCCATCTGGAGTCATTACTGGCCAAGAATGATACGACGTCCGCAATATCATCGACTTGACCAATGCGTTTCTGAGGGTTCTTCAATGCATGGCTGTCCCACTGAGGCAGCGTTCTCAAAGCATCAGTATCGATCGGACCAGGTGCCACTGCATTCACTGTAATGCCCTTGCCTCCGAAATCTGGATCCCTGGCGAGCACTCGAGTGAGCTGGTTCAGCGCCCCCTTGGTCATGGCGTAGAGAAGCCTCGATTCGCTAATATCTGACCGGATGGCTGTAATGGATGAAATGCTGATAATTCTTGATCCTCCGAGTGGGCTTCCTCCAAACTGGACTACAGCTGCCTCTTCCTGAGCTTTGGCGAGATGCGGTTGGGCAAGCTTGGAGAAGAAGAGAGGTCCTTTGACGTTCGTGTCGAAGGCATCAAGATATGACTGCTCCGTCAGGTCACGGATCGAAATAAACTGTACCCAGGCGGCGTTAAATACGACGATATCAATGCGACCGAATGATGCAATGGTGTCGTGCAGAAGTCGCTGAGCGTCCTCCATCTTTCCAATGTCAGCTTGAACAGCGATAGCACGGACATGCTCCACTTCCTTGTCAGAGTGAGTGCCAGGCAGAGCTGCAATCTCATTAACGACCTCCTGAGCCATAGTAATGCTAGAGTGATAGTTGACGACGATGTTGAAACCATCCTTGGCGAGACGGAGAGCAATGCCACGACCGATTCCGCGAGATGCTCCTGTGATGATGGCAACACGACGAGAGGAAGTCATTTTGAAGGATGTGTTGCTGCTGTTGTTGCCGTTGATGTTTGGTATCACAGTGATGATGTGAAAAAGAAGAAAGGGGAGAAGAGATAATGGTGTGAAGAATATATAAAAAAAACGTTAAGAAAAAGGTTTGAATCACGGCGTCTTCAATCTCTCAGGCTGGATAACCTTCATGGTAAGGGCCGTGAATTGCGCAGCATGCGAGGATGAAAATTGAGAGAAGGTGCTTCCTAGCGGACTCACAAGGCAAAGGTAATTAAGCTCGCGCCGCCTTCTGTTCAATTGCCCAAGAAAGAAAAAAGAAGAAATATAAAAAAAAGAGGAAAAAGAAAGCCTTCCCATGAAAAAATAAAATCCTCCCCCCCCCCCAAAAAAAAAGTGACATGAGTTAAAGAAAAAAGATTATGGGTATCACAGAAAAAAAATGCCTGACGTGGAACTTGAAATTCGCTCTCCCGCGCGTAGTGCGGGCACTCACTAGTTTATTTTATTTATGGGGTCTACTTTCCAACTGAGTTTGACTTCCATGGATGTAGTCCTTGCACACTCAGAGTTCTCTGCCTAAACTAATTAAGGGTATTTACTGTCTTCATATACAAACTGGTCAGATAAGTTGGTCTTTAACGCTGCAGACAGTGCCAGAGCTCCACTTTTTGATCGTGTTGTGCCACAAGTCCAAAGTGGCCAGAGTTGAATTGGTCTTGAGAGCTTCAAATAACGCCTGAGCTCCGATTGATCCGATCGAGTTCTTCTGCAAGTCCAAAGTTATCAGAGTGGAATTTGGCCTTGAGTGCCTCAGCCAGTGCTAGAGCTTCGTTGTCTCCAATCGAGTTGGCCCACAGGTCCAAATTGATCAGAGTCGAATTCGTCTTGAGTGCCTCCGATAGTGCTAGAGCTCCATAGTCTGCAATCGAGTTTTCTGCAAGTACAAATTGGTTAGAGTCGTGTTGGTCTTGAGTGCCTCAGCCAGTGCCTGAGCTCCGATGGATGTGATTGAATTACGCCACAAGTCCAAAGTGCTCAGAGAGGAATTGATCTTCAGTGCCACAGCCAGTGCTTGAGCTCCGTTGTCTTCAATCGAGTTGTTCTGCAAGTCCAAAGTAGTCAGAGTGGAATTGGTCTTGAATGCCATAGAAAGCGCCAGGGCCATTTTGTCCTGGAACCCGTTTTTAAGGAAGTCTGCAGTGGCCAGGGTCGACTTTGTCTTAAATACTTCAAAAAATGCCAGAAGTCCTTTGTACCAGATCGAGTTGTTCTACAAGTCCAAAGTGGTCAGAGTCGAGTTGGTCTTGAGTGCTTCAGCCAGTGCCTGACCTCCGTTTTCTCCAATCGAGTTGTATTTCAAGTTCAAAGTGGTCAGAGTCGAGTTGGTCTTGAGTGCCTCAGCCAGTATCAGACTTCCGTTGTCTCCGATCGAATTGTACTCCATGTCCAAAGTGGTCAGAGTCGAGCTGATCTTGAGTGCCTCAGTCAGTGCTTGACCTCCATTTTCTCCGATCGAGTTGCTCTACAAGTCCAAAGTGGTCAGAGTCGAGTTGGTCTTGAGTGCTTCAGCCAGTGCCTGACCTCCGTTTTCTCCGATCGAGTTGTATTTCAAGTTCGAAGTGGTCAGAGTCGAGTTGGTCTTCAGTGCCTTAGCCAGTGCCTGCGCTCTGTTGTCTCCGATTTTGCTGTCCTGTAAGTCCAAAGTGGTCAGACTCGCGATGGTCTTGAGTGCCTTGATTGCTTCAGCCAGTGCCTGAGCTCCTTCGGTTCCGGTCTTCTGTGACGTTGTAGGCATGGCAGCAATGATATTAGGATCTAAGGAATAAAAAGGATCAACTTAAGAATGGCAGAAGATGGAAGTGAATTGGAGAGGGAGAATCTTGAAATTTAATTCCTTCCAAACTCGACGGACTGCGTCCCTTCGTCCACACACACAGACTCGCCAGAGCTGTGTCTTCAGAGGTGAACGCATTTTCACTCCATCTCTCCAACTGCGCACTGATACTCTCAGCCAAGATTACTTCCCAGCTTCTTATACGCGTTTCTTTCCATGCTCTCTCAACTGCATTGCAGTCGGTTGTGCCTCTCTTCTCTCCATCAATGCAAGTGCTTCCGTTCTCCATCTCGAACAAAAGTAGACATAACGGCTCCCTTTCTTCTCTCTCTGTCTGCCCAATAAAATCTTTTTGAGCTTGTGCCTGATTTTAAGGTTTACGGTCCCATTTCGTGTTCTTATGTAAACAACAAGCATCTGGCTGGGAGAGGTGGTCTTTTGAAGTAAGGAGCACTCCTGCACAGATATTGAACGGGCTTTTTTTACAATTGCAACAACTAAAGCAAACAACACGCACATATCTCGTTGCCAAAGAAAGGGCGCATTGAAGTGATGGGATGTGTCGAAGGCGTGTATTGTACAGTATTGTTCTATTAACAAAGCTTAAAGCTTCAAATGGTCAATCATGACCTTGAGGGACGTGTTGTCACGGAACCAGGCCCAGTCCTCCGCCCAAGCATGTCTGATGTACTCCAGGCCGAGCGAGACAACCTCCTTGCGCTTTTCCAGGTCATTCCTGTCGAACCAGCCCGTGTAAGGAGCCCAGACGAGCAAGTGGCCGCCTATGTGGATCGCAGCCGTCTTGAGATCCTGGACTGTCAGCTTGTCACCATAAGTTTTGCAGTATGCCTCGAGGATCGAGGTCTGCAGCTCGGGGCAGGGCTGGCGGTACATGTGCAGCGTATTGCACTCGGCCAGCAGCTGGCCCAGGTCCATTGCGGCGGGCGCATAGCGTGCCAGCTCCCAATCGATCACATAGACCTGCTCGAGATCCGTGGCACCAGTGGCCTCGTTGGTCTTGGTCTTGACAAGGATATTGCCGGGCCAGAAGTCGCCGTGTGCCAGCGTCTCGGGCTCGGTCATCAGGCGCTTGCCGCCCCACTCGGCGGCCTTGGTGACTAGCGCGACATCCTCCTCAGAAAGCTTGTGTTGGTCCTTGGCAACCTTGGGCATGTTGTCGTACAGGACCAAACGTGACAAATCAAGAGCCATGGGGTTCTCCATTTGCTCCTTGGTGTACAACTCGTTGCGGTGCTTGTGGCCGTACAAATGCAGGCGCGCGATAAACTCGCCCAGCGACGATCCGATCGCCGTCGTTAGCTCCTTGCTGGGGGCCTCCTTGAGTGATGAGATGTAGTCCTTGAGGTGAGGTGCCGATCCGCCGTCCTCTTGGACGGTGACGTGGTTGACGGGGTCGAAGAAGTAGACCTTGGGGACGTGGACCTTGTGCGTGGCAATGTTCTCGCCGGGTTGGGTGGAGGCCTTGTGCACGATGTGGAGGACGCGGTCCTCGTACTCCATGCGGATCGTGTCGAGCTTCATCTCCTTGTAGCTGGCGACATATTCCTCAGCGTGTTTGATAACCACAGTCTTGGCACCATCAAAGACATTGGGCGAAGGAGAGGCAACCGTGGCGCGCCAGACAAAGTTGGCCGAACCGCCGGTCAGCTTCTCGAGCCCTGTGATGCTACGCAGTTCCTCTTTCGAATGCGCATATTCCAGGATGCCGGCTTCGGTAGTAAGATGCATGTTGAAGGTAAATGAAGGTGGATGAAACTTTGATGGAGTTGGAAGTGGTGACAATGCTGAATGAAGAAACGAGAGACAACGTTTGCCCATAAAGTTTACTCTCGCCTTTTTAAGTGCGGCCAAGCGAGCTGCGGATCGAGTGCGGCGTTTGGTTGGCTTTTGGTTGGAGACTTTGGAGAAATGCGCAGGAACAGAGACGACCGTGAAACTGCGGGGAAAGTCAACCAGCGTGCCAAGTCGACACTCATTCTTCTCCAGATCTCCTATGCCTACTCTCTCATTCGCGCAACTGTCTACTTTCTCTGACTCTCGCACCGATAAACCCGGACATTGCCAAGCTGCGCATCATAGCCGAGAATGCACACATGGGCTACAAGACAACACGCGTTGATTGAGGACATACCACATGGAGCGCATTGTGTCGTGGTTGTCCGAGACATATGCTGTGCTTACGGAAAGCGATTGAATGATTTGTATAGTTTACATTCAATTCAATTTACGACTCTCAAACTTATACCACCCCTTCATTGCCCTCTGGTTCTCTCTTGTAGCAACAATCTGGAAGTGAATTATTACAGTCAATTGTCATTGGCACGCGATTGAAAATTAGGTGAGCATTCACTCGCTTTATTTACCATTACAGTCTGATGATGTGCCCCAAAAAATAGAATCTTTGATGTTTTTCAGAAGTCTGTGGAGCGGCCGTTCCTATTGATGACCTGAGCAAGAATCACTGGCCTACTGTTGTAAAAGTTCGAAATATAATCGTCTTGAGGTTATTCTAAATGTTCTGCCCTCGTTCCCCAGAGTTTATCCATTCTCAGGGATAGAGTCGTACTAGTGAGCAACCTGATGTACGCCTAGCCATGCTCAACTGGGTTGAGGATAGCCGAGTTTATTGGCCACCAGAGGACATTAATGTTGTTGTCGGTGACCCTCTGTTTGACAATCTGTGCTACAAGTACGCTGACGTTGTCCTGCATGAACACAAACTGGGCTGCATCCATGTTATAACGGTCGCGGGTTTGCTTGTTGTAGAATTCTGAGTCCATGGTACCACCAACAACTCGACATGCGCGTCGCCGATACCATGATGTGCGACGCTTCCACAGAAGAGTAATTTTGCCATCGCCGGCTTGAGCTGAGTTCTTGAGCTGGTGGTCGAGATTCAGCTGGTAGTTGGGCGAGCTGTGGTACTGTCGTCCAAACGATCCCACGCGCGAGATGCAGTCTTCACTAAACACGTGCATCCATTCGTCCATATTCCTATGAGCAAACTCGAGTGCAGTGGTCGGGTGAGAGTTTCGTATTTGAGCCGGGATTCAAAGAGTTTTGATAGCGCCCCGCCGCATGACCTCTGGTAGTCCACGCACTCCAGTTGAAATGACCGGCCATGATTGCTCGCCTCGCACGTATGAGTCAAGGAATAGGCAGGCATAAGATCCAGGCGCAAAGAAACGTCTGCGATTTTTTTTGATATCAGCCCTATCGCCTGTTGCAGAAATGAAGGAGCTGTTAAACAATGAGAAGATGAATGAGTCAAGACAGGAGCTAATGACACTCGGACTCACCAGAGAGTGGGGTATTGGGACGAGACTGTTCCGAGAGATGAGCAGGTACTGGAGTAGAGGCTCAAGTAGGGACGAGTGCATGGACTATGTCAAAAGTAATTGCCTAATGGTTAGTAACTGGACTGCCTCAAGCAATTAGTAATTAAAAGAAAAGGGTGCCAGCATTACCTGCTGGCGGCCGTTGGACAATGACGTGAATGGTTTTCTTGGGCGGTGCCTCTTCAAAGATGTCAGAGAGGTCGTCCATTGGGAGAGGCTCTTCCTTGGAAACTAGCATGTCGAGTTCGACGGCGTCATGTTTCTCGGTAGCAATCACGGGTGCAGAGACACGCCATAGCTTGAGCTCATCGGCGGCGACATCATCAAATCGAGAAGACTTCTTGGTTCATGAGGCCTTTGAGGTCATCGGCTGTGTCGTTTGAGGAAACTTTGTCAGAGAAGGCGTTGGATTTAGTCTCTCCATGCACTAGATAAGAACATGTTCAAGGGGGAGGGGGGAAGCTCGTGCGCGATCGATCAAGGGTGGTACCTTACCGAGTCCTTCGTTGTCCATGCCGCGCCTAACCTAATGTAGTTACGACATCGGTAAGGGCTGGCAAACAGCGCGTACCGAGGATTCATAGACTTTTTTCTTTAGTTCCATTAGAAGTCGACAAATCTTATTGAGAGTGCGGCGTCTCTTTGTTTTCTCTCTCTCAGTCTCTCACTCTCTCTCGCTCGCTCTCTCACTTTGTCTTTTCTTCTCCTCTCTTCCCTTCGCCTTTTCTCTCTTTTCTTCTCCTTCACACTCCCTCGTTCGCTCCATCACCCCTTTCATCCACCATATTGGTTCATCCCAATGGCTACTGTCGATCCGCCCCTCTGCGCTGCCGCCAACAGCAATGCCGTCTACCTTGTCACCCTTACCCCAAAACAACAAGATGGTAGACCCTCACTCCTCAATCTGTTTAAGAGTCAGCAGAACCCAACCTCGTTGGACTCGATCGTCTGGACAACATTAGGTGGTTCGTTCGTCAACTCGATGGCCGGAGGACAGCAGTCGCTGCCAATAGACAGCAACGGCTACTGGTGTGCCGCAGACGACAGCGGAGCGTTTGCAATTTTGTCTGGGGCCAAGGATAACTCATTATATCCTAATCCCTACAGCCAAGGGCGCATCCAAGGCTTGTTCTTTAACACGCCTCAAAAGACGAATCCTACCTCCGGCCCTGTTTCTGGAGGCCCTATTGTACCGGATTACATCACCTTGCGAACAAATGGCTCGTACCCTTGCATCGAGGGGTCATGCAATGCCTTCTTGTATGCACTGTCGAGCACAACAACGGGAGCGCCTTCGAATTTTGTGCTTGCCTCGTATAACTCATCGGGGTTCTCGTTCGAGACGCTTGATCGAACAACCAACAAGTTCACTACCCAGTTTGCATCAGGTATCCCTAGTGTAAGGCAACAGTAATCAGCTTTATGTATGGGTTGTTGGTCAGAATCCACTTGGTGTAGCTTTCGTACACTTGCTCTGCTAACCGCTTGTGGCACCGTGCAATGTCTTCCCACTAGATTGCGAATGTCAAATATTTGGACGCATTTGGTTACACCAACAATCGACTCGTGGTGATGTCGTCGACCACAGTGGCTAAACAAGTCCAAGCATATGACCTGAATGCACAAGGTCTACCAGCAGGGGGCAATGGAACTACCCCCAGCACCAATCTGGATGCGAGTGTGGCAAACGATTGCGGCACCATTGGCCGTGGCTTTTACAGCAATGTCAATGGCCGTTCTTACTTTTCCTGCACGGTAAACCCTGGGATTATAGGATGACTTTTGACCCTTGACAGGTGAAAACAAGAAAGAGCAGAACACTAAATCTTGTTGATGTTATTTTCCTTTTTTTAAATCCTTCAGTCACAGTCGAGCCCAGGCGCGCGTTATGTTTTTTCAACAGATGGTAGCACTCTCACTAAAGTGACAGAGGTCTCTGATCGGAAAGACACCACCATCCGTGGCCTTGTCCCAGTCCCAGCACCCAATGGTGGCGCATCCACCTGGGCGTTTGCATACAGCGGCAGCGCCAACGGACTCTACGGCTTGATAATGTCAGAATCGAAGGGCGAATGGGAGGATCAAAAAGCAACGAGTAAAAAAGAAACGAGTAAAAAAGGAGCTATTATCGGCGGTGTTGTTGCAGCAATCGTGGTGCTTGGCATCGCCAGCTTTTTGCTGTGGCGCCGCAAGCGGAAACAGAGAGAAGCCAGCAAGGCCCAGGGGCCTCAATATTCCGCAACTAATCCCAGTGTCATTGACGGAAACAGTCCTCCTTCAGGCAACGAGGGCAAAGGGATCGGGAGTGCACCCATCTTGGAATCACCGCCTCTATCACTTCCTCCACTTCCTCCACTTCCTCCACTCCCTCAAGGTCAGCCTCAGCCCCAGCTGCAGCCTCAGCCTTATCCCCATGCCTTTTCTCAACAATATCCTCAACAATATCCTCAACAATATCCTCAACAATATCCTCAGCAATATCCTCAGCAATATCCTCAGCAGTATCCTCAGCCGTCTCCTAACTTTGCGCAGATGTACGGGTCCTACCCCCAACAGCAGCCTAACTCAATGTTCAACGCTCAACCAATCCCCCCAGCATCGTCACAGCCATTCGGTGCCCTTTCACAGCCTTACTACCAACAACCTTCATCACCAACAGCAACCACCACAGCACCAACATCAGCTGCTGCGCCAACAGCTACAAGCTCTCCCAGCACCAATGCCAGTCCTGCCTAGCAGTTTCAGGATATCCAGTTCTCGACCCAAGCTAGACCCAATTTTACCAACACGTTCAGTGGAGTTAGCTCGCAGACCGTCAATGCAACATCGACATCCGCTCCCTCCCCGTCTTTGACCACGGCTACACTTACTGCGCCAGACAATACCCAATGAGTATGATATCGCCTCGTTGTTCTTCTCTTTCCTCCGCTACCCCTATTGAAAAATAAAAATAATGATGCCGGCTTGGTTTATTAATGTGGACTGTTTCGTGCATGTTTCCATTTGGCTGAGCTGGCTACTATTGCACAGTTATTACGACGATCCTAGGATCGGGAACGAAGAAAATGATGTATTGGCCATGCGAACCTCCTGATTTGACTCATGGCGAACACATGGTTCGACATTTGCATGCTTGGCATGCTTTTATTTCACGATGCTCCTGGGCCTTATGCGAAAGGACAAACAAGCACAAATGTTTGAATTCAACACTGCTTCGTCGACAATAATGAAGAGGACTGGAATTGGTTAACCTGAACACTGCCACTCGGATAAGAGAGCAATTCCCCAGAGCAGCCTCGATGTACTCTGATAAAAAAGTGCGGCCAGGCGGGAGATAGGAACTTTCATGGAATCTTCGCTCCTTTGAGAGCAGCCTCGGCCCCAGCCTCTGCCATATCTTCGAGCCTATCCTCCGGCCTATCATCAGTCGTATCTTCAACTAGCTTACTTTACACAGATGTGCCAGATCTACATACTTGTCACTAAAGTGGTCTCATGTTTGCCGTCATACGACATTTTCCTTCATTTCTCTTCCATCATCCTACCAACCCGCAACTGTACCCTCACCAACAGAGAGGAGCCACTCAGCGAACGCAGTCTGATCGAATGATATCCAATGCAACGGAGTGGCGAAAGAGTCGCTTATTGGCGAAGGTAAAAAGTGACGGATCTAGTGATTTTATTAGCAAAGGCTGGGATTGCTCTGCCCATCAAGGTCTTCTAAAGAGAAGAGAGTGCGGCGTGTGCCATCAGAGTTGTGTCGCTGCTCGAAATAAGGTGTACTCGCTCTTTCTTCGTCTGCATTCTTCAACTATTCTTTTTTATCATTTTCTTCGTACCTTTGTCCCAAAACTCCACCCTTCGACTTGTTCACCAGAGGCTGCTGCCTTTTCGTCTTTTGTTCGATGGACGGTCGTGGATATAAAGTAGCGCAAGATGGAAATGATGCGAGTTCTTCGGCTCGCGCTTAAAAAAACCAGCCAATAAAAACGTGGAGTGAGATCCATTCTGGGGAGGAGTACATACGAGACCTACAAACACTGTCTAACAGGTCATTGGCCTAATGATCGGCCATTCTACAAGTAAGCTCTCAAACCTTAAGATGCTAAGCACCAATTAAGGCAACGGTCGGTCCAACTTCGTTTGACACTATTTGCCAGGGTCTCGGGAAAAAAAAATACAAAAAGACCCGCCAGAACAAAAAATATTTTCATTTCTTCAATTTTTTCCTTCTCTCTTCCGACCATAACCAACACATATCCGACATGTCTGACGACAGCACTCAAGCCCCTGCATTCGAGTTGATCTGGGACGAAAATTCCGAGTTTCATGCCATTGAGGAAGCATTCCGTGAGATCTTATCACAGTCCGACTTGTCCACGGATCTTCGAGCCGAAGCCATGACCCAGCTTGCTCGATCCCAAGGTCTCCAGGGTCAATTCGAGGCCGCAAAAACAACCCTCAAGGAAGCTCTCGAGACCAGTCGGGAAACCATTCCTCATCTCCGCTACCAGCTCGAGATGGGCAGAGTCCTACGATCTTCGGGTCAATTGCCGGAATCCGCTCCTTATTTCGAGAAGGCGTACAAGGAAGCCGATCGTGCTGGAGCTGCTACAGATTATTTTGCCGCCGATGCTGCCCATATGATGGCGATTCTCTATCCCAAGGCTGGACCCTGCGACGAGAAGACTTGGTCGCAGAAAGCATTGGAGATTGCTCGCAAGTCGGAGAATGTTAGGACTCAGGGATGGGCGGCCATTATCTTGAACAACTCGGCGTGGGATTTTTTTGATGAGAGGAAGTATGAACAGGCACTGGAAATGTTCATTGAGGCAACGGCGATTAGAAAGCGGGCACTGGATGCCAAGGAGACTGTGAAGAGTAAGAAGACGTATAGGATCGCGAGGTGGTCGGAGGGTTTTACGTTGCGACATATGGAGAAGAATGAGGAGGCGTACAAGATCCAGAGACAGTTATTGGCTGAGGATGATACCAAGCCTAACAGGGAAGAGTTGGCCATCTTGTGTGATAAGCTGGGACTCGTGGAAGAAGCAAAAGAACATCGATCTGTTTTGGAAACCAAGTTCAAATAAAACCTCGTAGGGACAAGTTGAGCATCTCAATACCTTTATTATATTTTTCTGACATGCTGACGGTAACAAGACTATGGTGCAAGGAGGATATTGGTAGTCCTAATTCTAATAATGCTCGCACCTTTTAAAGGTAAGGACTGATGTTTCAGCCCAATACAACAAGTTTGACTCTGGAGAGTTCGGTATAGTCTGCGAGATTGCTGTTAGCGCCATGTTTGTGGCAGCATTATGATCGCGTTCTCGAGTCATCCGACAGCTGGTAGAAACTGGGCTCCGACCGACAAACTCCCCTTCCACCCTACACTGGCAGCAATTGCAGGAAGTACGGAATTCAGACGCACAAAAGATCTTGCCGTTGAGAACCAGCGACTAAATGGAGAAGAGAAATAAAAAGTGTTTTAATTAGGGGGTGAAGAGATAAGAGAGAGAAATGGTAAAAAGTCAAGGGATTCCAGAAAAGATCAAGGGACACTGGAAAATGGCAACTTCCACGGACAGTTTGCGTTATATTTTTCCGCAAACAGGCACCTGGCACACAGGATGAGTATGAACAACGATCAAGCGACCGCCGGAAGTTAACGAATGTATGTCTGTTGCACTCTGGAGCATTGTGGAGACCTAGAAAGGGCTTGGAGAAAACCCTAGGAGGTGAGACAGAAACATAATAGGTATTGAGGCGGAAGGGCGAAAAGATCTGGGGGTAAGGAACTGAGTCGGCGAAATATGTTTCTGGCTTAATACCACTTTGCAAAATAAATCATCCATTTCGATCGAAGCTAGGGATACGCTCCTTCTATTTTCATCCTCCCCTCTGTCTTGTTCTTATCATTCATCCTTCCTTGTTTTTCAATCAAGTCTCAGAAGATGGTGGATGACGGTATATGCAGAGACGCTGACAACACCAACAGCAATAACGCCAAATTCGATCTTGCTGAGTGGAATCGAACCTTCAACATACCCCTTGTGCGTGCCTGGATAAACGAACGTGTTCGATGAACACTGTTATATTGACATTCAAAACTAATTCACTCGAGTACGAAGCTAAAATGAGGCTACCTTTACTTCTCTTTGGATAAAGCCTGTTCTTTGGATGTAATCTGTTGCTTGGATTAAACCTAGTCATTGGATGAACCCTGGGCTGCTTCTTGAACGTCCAGCATATCGACTTTGCGCCTCTTGATCAGGGATTCCTCTTCTTCCTCCAGCTCATCCTCCTCGTCGACCACTATCACTGCCTTCTTTTGCTTCCTCAGCCACATGTGCCGTCTGATCGACTGCACAAGATCAGCAGACCGCTCCATATTGATACCATGAACTTGCCGCATCCTGGCTTCGTCGCGACCAAAAAACTCAAACTCTTCCGCAATTGTTTTTCGGCTCACATACACCTTTTGCGTCCGACTTGATGTTTTCCACTCTTCTGGCCATGTGGAGATGGGTTTGAGACCACGTATGGGGTCGCCAATCTCCCACTGCTCAACCGCTTGCTTCCAATTTTTGAGTCTGAGCGGCACATCCGGCCACTGTACTGAGGAACCCTCCTCCTTCCCTTCCTCCTCTGCCTCTTTTTCTTTGTCCACCTGTTCTGACTCTTGCTCGCTATCCTTGTGTGGCATGATCACTTTGCTTGCTTCCTTTTCCATCAAATTGCGTCGGTCACAGACTGCTGTGACCAGGCTGAGTGCCTCCTCGTTCTGTCCCTCTTGTTCTGTTTGCTTCTCCGCCTCCACTTCCTCCTCTTCATCCTTTTGTTGCAGCTTGTGCCGTCTCCGGATGGCCTTGGTGAGGTTTGAGACGCCTCCATCCATGCTTTCGCCATACACTGCGCGCATCATGTCCTCGCTGCATCCAAAAGCCTCGAACTCCTTGACGACTAGCTTGCGATCGCTGAAGGTCGAGTACCTCATCGAGGATGGCCATTTGGAAAGAGGGATGTCCAGTCCGTTCGCCGGGTCACCTTCCTCCCACTGCTTGAGAGCATCCTTCCAGTGCGCGATTGGAGGTATGGTGACTTGGCGCTGTGGATGTTGTTGTGCCTGGTGTTGTTGTGCCTGCAAATTTTTCTGTGGAGTTACTTGACGTAGTGGCAGTGGATGCTTTTGCTTGGATGGGTCTAGTGGTAACGGATGTTCCTGCATTCTTTTCGGTATAGGTACTCGACGTAGTGGCTGTGGATACTTTCTCTTGGATGGATTCAGTGATAACTGGTGTGTAGAATGCTGCGGCTCTGGCTCCAGTGGCAATTCTTCTGGGTGTTGGGATGGTTGTTGGGACCGATCAGGTTGCTGTGTCTGTGGATCCAGTGGCTGTTCTGGGTGCTGGACTGGTGGCTGTGACTGATCTAGCTGCTGAGAGGGACGACGATGAGGATCCGGCGCTCGAGATGAGAGCATATGTACAACCTTCTCCAGCAGCAGATTGATCGTGCCTCTCCATTCAGTGCTCTCCTGGCGGAACTCAGCGTTTTGTCGCCTGAGTTCCAGCACTTCTTTCTCGATCTTGGCCAGTATTGTGGCATGCCTGGACTCCATGGATCGGATTGTCGATTTGAAGCACTCTCTCGTCACCATCATCTCCGCTGAGAGTCCCGCTGTTCCTGCGTGCACTCGAGTTTTGCTTCCGCAGGGTGACATGATGTCTCCAAAATTCGCCTCGTACTGGAAGTCGTCCAAGAGATACTCCAGGATTTTCTCCGCACGCTCTTTTTCGGACCACCCTCCCCACCATTTGATTGCCCTGAACGGCCACGGGCCCTGAGCATAGGAGAGCCTGTGCTGTGCTCCTCCACGACGGAAGCAGTGTGTGTCAAGACTGTTGTATCTGTGATCCGTGAGTCCGGCATCCGCGGCATACCTGATCAGTTGATCTGACACCTGAGACACCGAAAACGGTTGCTCCAGTTGGATTTGGTCGTTGTCAGCCAGGTCTGGAAACAAAAATTCGTTCGCTTGTAGTCTTCGTCCTTCATTCAGCTCCAGCTGTTGTATCCATGCAAGAAGAAGTGATACACAGCAGGCGTGAGGCTCTTCCGGTTGTGGGTAGATCTTATAGACATTGGCTACAACATTGCAATAGAAAGGGTGGATTAAGGAAACAGTGGACAATTCAAATAGTCAATCTTACTGCAGTCATTGCATTCTCCTCACCTTGCGCAGGGTTGATCGGATTTGAGTTACGGAAGGGTACAGTGACGGAGAACCATGAGGGTTCATCAGGATGCGACTGTCGTATGTGAACATTTCCACGCTTTAGCTTTAGAACTTCGTCGAATCTACCAACGATAAAAAGAGAAAAGACAATGTCACTTCACAAATACGAGATGTGCGAAGCCAAGAAAACCCCCCAATGACACAGAACATACGTCAGCCATAGCGTGAAAGCAGTAGCAACAAAAGCTTGAAAGAACAAGCATCGTGCAAGCCCCTCCGTCTTGATAGTCTCAGGCTTTTGAAGGTGCAGCACGAGTTTTGTGACATCCTCGTACCCGATCGCCGCCCTCCGCTTTGCTTGGCGCGTTCCTTCTGATCTCTCGTCATGACCTTTGAGCTCTTGCATCAAGCTGACAAACTCTGCATCATAGACGGGATTGCCGATCCATTCTCCTCGCTTCTCCTCCTTATTCGTATTTCCTTCGCCACCCATTGCCTCGCCTTGACCAGGCAAGAACAACCAGTATGTGCCAATGCAGCGGAATGTGTCGTCAAAGTATTGCTTCATTGCATCTCGGATGTCCTCGATTTCGCTGTATGAGTGCCCTTCCTGGAACATGGCTCTGACATATTCACGGAGGACTAAAACGGTCTTGTCGCTCAGTGTGCCAAGCGCCGATGCCAGATCCGGATCGAGTTCTGCAGCATACGCTCGAGCGTGATCGACGGTGCCCTGATACTTTTTCCTGGTATCGATGTGATTGTTGAGGAGGGTGGATACGTTTGCCCAGGCCAGCGCTCCTTCCGACATGGTGTTTGTTCGTTATTTTCTGGGAAGCAGGGGAATCCGTGAGGCTTATGTGGGGAAAGAAAGGAAAAGGAAAAAGCACAGTGTTGTGTTCTCAGGACAAATTAGAGAAAAAAAATTGTGGCTTTGAACTATTCAAACTAATTTCCATGGGGTAAAGGCAAAATATAAAAACGGCCAGCTGATGCACCGTTGAAGAATGCATGCAACCCCATTTGAATAAATCCTTTGTTGATAATGTTGAATCACTTTTCCAAGCGATTTCCAAGGCTCCATGCAGTTTGATTTCTTGCTTGGCAATGTCAGGCATGTCGATGGGCTGAATGTCGAGGATCAAGTTTGGTCTGATTGTCTTCTCATATTTTGCCACCAATTTTTTTAAAATTTTCGTTCTCGCGGATTGGAATTCGATGCTGCGTTCGACTTATTTGACCAAATTATCCCGACCCACAGGTGTAAGAGACAATGAAAATCTCCCTCTATCGCCTGCGAGTGAGACGTGCAGATGGGAGCCGTGCACATGGACAAGGGTTGGCAAGCTAGTACTAATGGTGGAATCCTTGGAACAAAATTTTTGGGAAAGACGGTGATCGGCACTACTGAAAAATGCCATGGTTCATGAAAGCGAGCAATGGTTGAGTGTGAAGACCTGTGTTTGGGCTAAAAAAGATCGCATCACCATGTCATGTTAAGTTTTCTCGTTATTAAAGCTCTCACTTTGCCAACCTCGGTGGCATTGTTGAGCACAAACCTATGTGTACTCCATTATCACACATACAAGCTCACTTTGAGTTTGCTGACTTGGACAAGCACCTTGGCCCCCACGATGGGCCACACACCCTCATTCTCACTCCACTCTTCTAACAATTACGTGCAAAGCAGAGTCGCAAAACAGAACGACAGCAACAAAAAATACACTCAGCCGTTCGCTATTGCCATACGCTCAATTCCAGTATGGTTTAGCAAAAAAAACAAAAAGAGACTCGAAAGCCACCCATTACGCTCATAAGAGCGAATCGTCCGATGACAGGAAAGGACATTTTAAGGCGACGAGTTATCATCATAGTCAGTGCGTGGTCCGGGAATCGAACCCGGGTCTACCGCGTGGCAGGCGGTAATTATACCACTAAACCAACCACGCTTGAATTGCTTGTTCATATATTAGAACTTTATTTGAGTTTGTATTATTTAGGAGGACGGAAGATGGAAAATCGCAAGTACTGTGTCGCCAATTAGCGAAATGTGCCAATTAGAGATCTTTCCAACTGGTCCGCTCTCGAGACTCGCAGAGGCAAGAGCATGATTTTTGGACTCAAGCAAGATACATAGAGTCAAGACAGCGTTTTATTATCTACCTCACATACACTCCTTCATATGATTCGCCTCTCACTCTTACTCTCTCTCTTCGTTACTTCTGTGCAATCGTCGAGTGCCATCCCTCCGCCCTCTCAAAGCCATGCTTATGCTGCTGGTAGTCCATAAACGTCTCGTAGATCTCTTCCTGGCTATTCATCACAAACGGCCCATGCTGCACAATCGGCTCCTTGAGCGGCTGGCCCGCAATGATCACAAAGTGCGCCTCCTCGTCCACCGTCCGCACTTTGATCGTCTCGGCCCCGTCCTCGCTCAGCACCAACGTATGATGTGCCTCGGCCTCGTAGTTGCTCTCGCCCACCACAATCTTGCCCTTGAGTGTATACAGAAACCCAGTGTAACTGGCCGGGATCGCCTGCACGATCGACTTGTTCTTGCCCATCTTGACATCCAGGTACATGGTTGGCGTGCGTGTGTACACTGGGCTCTTGACCCCGTAGGACTCGCCCGCAATGACCGTGATCACTACGCCGTCCTCGGGGTTCGCACGCGGGATCTGCCCATCGCGCAACTCTTGGTACTGGGGATCACACATCTTTTGGTCATGTGGCAGATTCACCCACAGCTGTAAACCATGGGCCCGACCAGGGTTGGACTTGACGGGCATCTCGGAATGCACAATCCCACGACCGGCCGTCATCCACTGCAAGTCGCCGGGCCCGATGGTGCCCTTGTGGCCCGCAAAGTCTTCGTGCTGGAACTCGCCCTCGAGCATGTAGGTGACGGTTTCGAAGCCGCGATGGGGGTGGTCGGGGAAGCCACCCTTGACGTCGACGTTGAACTCGTCGAGCAAGAGGAAAGGGTCGTGGTTGCGCAGCTCGGGACGGCCGATGGAGCGGCGGACGAGGGCGCCGACACCCTCGCCTTGCTCGCGCGAGAGGACGGCGGTGACGATGGAGCGGGAGGCTTTTGCGAGGGAGGCCATCTGATCGATCTTGGTTGTTATTTTTTGTTGTGGATGTGTGCTTGGTGGAGGAAGAGAAAAAAAAAAGAGTTGTGTGGAGAGATGGGATGGGTGGTGGTCGAACAAAGAAAAAGAGAGAGGAAAAGAAAGAGACAGTAGCAACGAAGGTGTTTGTCCCGCGTGTGAATCTTTTCCGAGGATGGGACAAGGAAAACGGTGACAGACACAAAAGACAAAAAAAAAGGAGGGAAAGCACGATCTGTGCAACATTCGGTCTCTTTTTATGTTTACCTTTGCGGTGTGTGAGGGTCAAGGCTCATTCCCAACTGACCTTAATCTTCACCCCATCCCATCCAACACATCCAGCCCATCCAACCCCCACCTCACCCATCAAGCATGCATACGTTGGTCTGCAGGCACATTGTCGCACAAAGACTAGGAGAGGAGGGGCGCACAAGAGCAACGAATAAAGAACGGACGGGGCGCATATGATCTTTTTTATTTTGCGAGGTTGTGCATCGAGAGAGAGAGAGAGAGAGAGAGAGAGAGAGAGAGAGAGAGAGAGAGAGAGAGAGAGAGAGAGAGAGCGTTTTTAGAAAAGTAAATAGGTAAAAGGGAAAGGAAAATGAAATGTTCTACAGCTCAAATGTACTCGTCAAGATCGAAAAGTACGTCAACGCCGTCCAGAGCGGCCGCGCCTTAACAATCTTGCGCATCACCCCAATCTCGCCGCTGCCCGTCAGCTCGCGCTCCGTGTCCTTGCCGAATCCCTCTGTCTCCATCGAGGTCAACTCGATCCGCAGCTTGTCCCCAGGCCCCGTGGCATAGTGCTCCAGATCCACCCTCCAGCCATCACTGACATGCCCACCGACATGGCGGATCACATAATGCGTCGCGTACGGGAACGGATCCGAGGACCCCAAGGACCATGACGCCAAATGAGTGTCAAAACTCGCCACCGTCCAGATGTAATCCGGGTGGGTGCACAAGACCGTCAGCTTGCGCAGGCCCGTCGTGGGGTCGTACGAGACGTTCTCGGCGATCAACCGGGGCGCGCCCTGGATCAGGTCCGTGAGCGGTTGCTTGGACTCGGCAATGGTCTTGTTGGTGGTCTGGCTGCGGATGTATTCGGTCGTGTCAAGCACATACGACTCGAGGAACTGGTTGAATGGGTAGATCGCGTTCCAGTCGCTGGGGTTGTTGTTGGCGCTGCGGAAGGTCGACTTGGTGTTGAACATGGCTTCGACCTCGGTGACATAGGGCTCGTAGAATGGACCCGGGTCGGCGTGGGCCAGGTAGAGGACAGACTCGCCCGAGGTCATGTTGCGGAGGTGCTGAACAAAGACGCGCTTGGGGTGAAGCTCGTCATAGGGGTTCATGACGGCAGAGGAGATGAGCACAGTGATCAGATGAAGAACGAAGAGGCTCCAGATGACTTTCTTTAAAAAGACGCGGCCGAAGCGGTGGGAGAAGGCGAGGATTGGTGGGCAAAAGACAAAAGTGACAAAGCCGCTCATCACAGCGACAATGGTGTCCACTGGAGCTGCCACTCCGATTCTAGATAGAGAGTGATGTATAAAGAATGGTTTCAGTGGGCAGTTAGTCCACGGTTGTAGCAAGTTGTACAAAGTAGTGAGTGAGATTATGAAAGTGTGTCATTACCTTCCAGTGAGCGGGATAAACATGTCTAGGAGACTAAAACACACAAACGAAAAGTAGGCCGTAGGGAGAAGAGCCCCCACAAAGTAGGTCGAGTAGTCCATGCGGGCCACCTCGGATCCATCCTTGAGCTCCTGTGCCGCCTTCTTGTGGTTGAAGATCATGGCGATCGTTGTACTCAGCGTGAAGAGCGCAAACACATAGCTGCTAGCCAGTCCAACATAGGAAGCACCGGCGAGAGCAAACGTAAAGAACAGTTGGAGGCCCGAGAAGGTGCTCAGCTCATTGGCACTGGTGCTCGACTTTTTGTCGTGGAAAAGATACTGGACTGTGAACATGCCTGCCAGAGCCATGGGGCCAAACAAGACCATTGAAAGCCACTCATGCGAGAACCATTGCATAGGCGTGCCGAGGGCTTGGAGGAGCACGACTGAGAAATTGGGCATCATCAGTGCGGCGATGAACGAGAACAGAATGGACAGAGTGCCTCGGACAGTCGGGCGAGAGGCACCAGAGGCCACAGTGAACAGAGCCAGACCGCCGATCAGAAGGTGGGAGCGGATCGCAGCGGTCCAGGAATATGAGACAAAGAAGAGACCAAAGACATCAAAGAACACGACACTCGATGTCCTTTCGAGGTTGACCAGGTTGGCCTCCTCGGTGAGATACGTAGCAAGAGCCAACACGTTCTCGCCCATGTGCTGTGGCAGACCTGCTTCCATAAACTCGTCGAGATCGAGGTGGGTATGATAGAGATAACTGTTCTTGTAAACAGCCATATCGAGACCGGTGAGGTTGCCATGATCGACAAACTGACGAAAGTCGGTGTCAGATAGGATGAGACCTGTGGCAAAAAGGTCGTTGGCCAGGACAGTACCGTGCGGGTAAGGTACGGTTCTGTAGGCCTCGATCATCTCGCGCGAGTTGGCTTGGAAGAGCACCTCGGGTCCGCTTGTGCCACATGCCTCGAGATTGACCACGGCACGGACATTGTCCTTGAGTTCGTGAGCTGTAATAAACGAGTGTGAAGCATCCTGCAGGGACTCTTCGCCACCATTGAATACTATGATTGCATAAAGTAATAATAATAATAAAAAAAAGTATGGTCGCTTAGACAGCTGTGGCAGTAACAACGTTCATCCAAGCCAAGAATATATATTTATGATTTGTTGCTTACGGAAAATGACACTGTTCTTTTTGGGGGCGGGTCGTTGGGACATGATCCGAATGATCTCCATCATCACGCCGCATCCGAGAGCATCGTCTGCTGCACCGGGTGAACCGAGGGTGGTGTCGTAGTGGGCGTTGAGCAAGATCGAGTTTTGATCACATTCGGGGCCACAGGAGAGTCGGACAATAATGTTGGTCATGTTGGTGTACATCTTCATGACCACTGATGGATGAAGATAGAAGGAGAGAAACAAAAAAAGGTGGTATTAGATCCTGGCTGTCTCGACCAACATCCATTCTGGATTATGAATAGTGTCTTTTACCTTTGGACATAAAATCAAAGCGGTGGGATCCGTCACCGACCTGAACCCACATGTCAAAGTTGGGCAGATCCTTGGCACCGAATAGGGACTCGACTCGAGCCTCCTCACGGAGTCTGGCGAGTTCCTTGATCAAGTATGTCTTTGTTACGAGTTCCTGCTCTGTGCCCACGACGCGGTAGCCGATATCGCGAGTCATGTAGCGCACTATCTCACGGACATTGTGCTCCGAGAACTGTGCCTGGCCTGAGATGGGATCCTTGCCTTCGGTCAGGGGCGTTGGCAGGGCGTAATGCAACTGGAAGGTGATGGCGACAATGACAAGGAGAAAGCCGAGAAGAAGACCCCATGCTTGAACGATGGTTTTTGGGCTTGAGAATGAGGAGTGGACTTTTCTGGTATTGGATCTGTTGGTGGGGACGTCTTGCAAGGTGGCGTCGATGACATGGTCGCCATCAAAGACCGATTTGAAGTGGCGTTTTTTGGCGCCAAGAGCCTCCATTTCGGAAGAAGAGATGAGAAGGTTAAGTCAAGGGAGAGAGAGTTGAAAGAGAACAGAGTGCTTGAGCTTGGGGTTGGGTGGAGCAGGGGTCGTTACAATGGTGCAGGATGGATAATGGCGTGGATATGGCACAGCAGAAGATCGTAAAAGAAAGGGACGGAAGGAGGAGAAGAGGCGTGAGCTGAGCACAAAGACCGTGCACGAACAATAAAAAAAGAAATGACAGCACACCCGAGGAACACAGATGACCAGAGGATGGATGAAGAGAGAATGAAGAAATGGAAGACAAAGAAAGGATAGAAAAGAAAGGAAAGGAAAGGAAAGGAAAAGAGAGATGTGAAAGAAAAAAGAAGAAAAAAAAGCACGGAAAAGGATTGTTGGGGAATGATGGACGATTTGGATGATTGGGGATGTGATGGATGGAGAGGTGGATTGTCTGTCTCCCTCAACCTTGTCCCCAGTGCTAGGGATGTGTGTTATTGCTGGCCTCGGACATCCGCCCTTTTTTCTTTCATAATGGCGGGCAAACGTGTGCCCATGGATCAGGACTGGCTTGCTTCTTTTCCTTGGGCGCTGTTGGTTGCCTGCCCTCTTCCACCTTCCACGTCCTTGCCCTCCCCACGAGACATGGGTCACACTCAAGGGCGTGCATTATCTTGACGATATGGAAAGTGTCCACCCCCTCTCCATCTCGCAACATCCACAAATGACAGCCAGCAAATAAGTTTTGACCTGGATCCCTTTCCTCGTTGCTCACTCTCTCGTGTGTTTACTGCAACAATAGCATGTGCCCGGACAAGGCGTATGTCCGAGTGTTGTCGAGTGAGTGTCGACTCGTGCTCCGTCTTTCTCTCGCTTTCTCTGTCCCTCTCTCTCTCTCTCTCTCTCGTTCAAGGGAAGACATATTGGCAGGGCACAGAATTAAGGATGGGCTATCTCCTATTTATTTTCTTCGCACAAATGCGAACGAGGATCCGTGTGACAACACATTTGGACAGCACGCCCTCGATTTGGTCTTTGGAAGCATGGGCCACATGGCTCTGCAATCAATAGAGCAAGAGCTTGTTCGCTTTCATAAATGTCTCTTGTTTATCACCCCTGCTTTTTTTGACCCTTTGACCTTGCCCCTCTGCCATACAAATAGGATCACACGTCTGTTCTGCGTGCTCCCTCTGTTCAAAACATGGCCAACAAACATAATATTGCGCCTCAAACAAGTTCTCGCGCACTGGCGATGGAAGGGGGGGGATTTTTTTTCGTCGTTTGGTTTGAAAGACAGATGGCTATGGGACGTCAAATGCATGCATCTCGGAGAATACGAGGAGACAACAGAGTAGGCAGGGGTCGAAGGGGGGGGGGGGGGCTCTATGATCTCCCATGCGATACGACGCCCTTTCTTTAGTTCCACAAGCACGCGAGACAGGTCTTCAAAAGTGCTAGTTCTATGCAAATGCAAAAAGCGAAAAAGAAGGTCACCCTTTGTTCGTTTTTATTGGCGAATGTGGCGACAATCAGCAAGGCTCAAGAGATCCAGGGTGACAATGCCGCTCAGGGTCCTGTCCAGCTCGTCCTCATCGTAGATGTCAAACTTGCCCAACACCGGCAAGCCCTCACTGTCCAGCTCCACCTGTGTCCTGAACCTGGGCGTCAACTGCACCTCCGCCGAGTTGTCGCCCTCCGAGAAAGAAAGAACGACTGCCTCCTATTGAAATGGTAGCAAAAAAAAACATACAAAGAATCCCTACGTTAGTCACTTTTACCTTTTCACCAAACAACAAAAAAAAAAGAGTTCTGAGTCGTTGTTCGTGCTTACCTTAAAGTCAGAAATGACTGGGGTGTATGAGGCGTCCATCTCGAGTGTCTAAGTGTTTGATATAATCGGAGGTTGTCCGTTAGTTCCTCATTGCATATGAAAAATAAAAGAGTGGTCAAACATAGTAAACCATGGTATTACCTTGTACGCGATAGTGTCACCAGCAGTGAGGTTACCCTCGAGTCTTGGCAGGGTGTCGTAATCTCTGGGGGTGGTGTCTTCCTCAAAAGGGAGCTTCTCTGTCTCTTTTGTGACCTTTGGTAGTTGGTGACTCTCGGTGTGCTTCTGAGCCTTGTTGGGTTGATCCTTCACTTGACAGTTGGGTTCGATGTTGGTGTTGTGTGGTTTGGCGTTCTTGGGCTTCTTGCCAGGCCCATCGTTCAGTTGCACAGTGGTCATAACAACCTTGGGCTTTGGCGCCTCTAATACTGTCTTGGGTTGTTGCTTGGGGGGTTGAGGTTGTGATGCCTGTGGTTGCTCCTTTGACTGCTTTTGTTCCAGCATCAAATACCGTTTCCGAGCGTTTCTCTGCTTAGTCTTTTTTGATCCTTGCCCAGGAGGGTTCCGTCTTGATGAAGTGGCCGGATTAAGCTCGTCCTCGTCATCAGAGCTAGAGCTAGAGTCCGAATCCGAGTCCGAATCCGAGTCCGAATCCGAATCCGAATCCGAGCTTGAGCTTGAGCTTGATGAGCTTGATGATTTGTCCGAATCCGCGTCAGAATCGTCTGAGGATGAGCTTGCGATAGTGGTTGTAGCTCCCTTGGCGACGGTTTTTAACGCGTTTTGTTTCTGGGGTGTGGTTGTCTTCTTTGCTTGGTTGTTCTTGTTGGGTAGGTTGGTGTTCTGTTGGTTGGCGTTGGTCGAAGGCGTCTTCTGGTTTTTGCCCTGGTTGTTCTTGTTCTTATTCTTGTTGTTTTTGTTGGGGGTGGTGGTGTTGCTGTTCTGGCTGTTCTTATGGTTTGGGGTTGGCTTCGCCTGCTTCTGGTTCCGATTCTGGTTCTGGTTCTGGTTCTGGTTCTGGTTCTGGTTCTGGTTCTGGTTCTGTGCTTGAGGAACAACCGGGCCCTTTGATATCTTCTGTTTCTTGGCATTGGATCGTCCTGTGGTAGTAGCGTCGTCTCTTGATCTCTTTTTGCCTCCTTGTGGTAAGAAGGAGCAAATACAAAATGCGAGCTTTGTTAATTTCCTCCGATTAACCACCATCATACAATTCCTATGAACACTAGCAACAAACATACCTGCGACAGGAAGCGACTTGGGCGGCAGCACGTCCGTCTTTCGCTTGATCATCACGCTATAAGCGACAGTAGAAAGAAGAGGATCTTGTCAATACTGTGCCTCCACGGTCAACACATCCGTCATCCGTAGTCCTGTCTTCACTTACTTCAAGAGATCGCTGTCCTTGAGTGATCCAGCAATCGTTGACGTGGGGAGCAGGTAGAAGCCATCTAGGTCCAAGCGTGTTGTTTTGCAGAGGTCGTCCAGCTTGAACCCCTTCCTGATCGCCTTCTGCAGATCATGCACCGTCTTGCATGCCTCTGGTACCTCGAACCAACATTTGTAAGCCGGCAATGGTGCCTCGAATGCCAGTCTTATCCTCATGGCGCGATCGGTGTTGGATGTGTGTGTCCTGAATGGGTCCTGAGGAAAAGGGAAAAAAAAGCATGACCCTGTCGTTTTAAGCTCGAAGCAGATCTCTTTCGAAAATGGCAAAGCCACCGAAGTAGATCAATTAGTTTCGACATACTTAAAACATGCTCTACCTCAGCTGTGTTGACCATCACTTCTTTTTTACTTTTACTTTTCTCCCATCAATTTCCATCCATCATGGCACAGATCAAGGCCGACCCTAACAAACAATCGTGGGAGGAAGCGGTAATGGACCGAGCAAGCATGGAATTGCAGGACATTCTTATTCAGTCTGAGCCAGAGTTGACTAATCAGCCCTTACTTTCTTTGTCGTTCACCAGGAGTTTCCCATTCTTTGCGAGACATGCCTTGGCGACAACCCATACCTGCGCATGGTAATTACAGAGGATCCTTTATTCATTACCAGGGCAGAAAGAGTATGTATGCATAATTGTCCACTCTAATCACGCTACTCTTCCTCATTATAGACCAAGCAATCTCAGGCAAAGGAATGCAAAGTGTGCACCCGTCCCTTCACAGTGTTCCGCTGGTGCCCCGGTGTGGGCATGCGTTTCAAGAAGACCGAGATCTGCCAGACATGCTCCAAAGTCAAGAACGTTTGCCAGACCTGCTTGCTGGATCTCGAGTTTGGTCTGCCTGTCCAAGTCCGCGACACTGCCCTCGGCCTGGAGGACAATGCCCCTCGATCTGATGTCAACAAGGAGTACTTTGCACAGAACATGGACGCACACGTAAGGATCATGCCATGTTTTTGTTTTCTTACCATGATGTTGTGGTAGTTATTACCTACAATAGTATGCTTGCATACTGACGTTGCTTCTTTTTTTTTTTTCATTCTAGTTTCAAAATCCGGACAACGGTTTGGGTGAAGGAGGGTTCGGTAAAGCAAACTCGGCAGGACGAGAGATGTTGAAGAAGTTGCAGAGGACAGAACCATACTACAAGCGCAACAGACAGCATATTTGCTCCTTCTTTGTCAAGGGCAACTGTACCCGTGGCGCCGAATGTCCATACCGCCACGAGATGCCTCAGGAGGGCGAGCTGAAGCACCAGAACATCAAGGATCGTTACTATGGTACCAACGACCCTGTAGCCCGCAAGATCATGGCTGGACCCAAGGCAGGAGCCAGACAGGCTGGGCCACCCGAAGATCAGAGCATTGTACGTAACCAGGATCGAACGAAGGATGGTTTTCGTGCGAGGAAATTTTAGGTGGATGACTAATCAACAGCTGTTATTCTTTTTTTTTTTTTTTTTTTTTTTTTTTTTTTTTTTCTTCCCTCTTTTGTAGACTTCATTATTCATCACGGGAGTCACAGAGGAGATCAAGGAGCCAGATGTTCGTGGATTCTTTTATGTCTTTGGCGAGATCAAGTCGATTGTGGTTGTGCACAAGTCCAAATGCGCCTTTGTCAACTTTACAACCAGAGCGGGCGCAGAGTTGGCATTTGAAAAGTCGGGCGGCGGTGTCAGTCTGCAGGGAGTGCCTCTGCGTGTGTCATGGGCTAAATCAAGGCCAGTGGGAGCAAGGACTGAACAGAGGGGCGAGGCAGCACCGTCACCTGAGGCGGTTATGAACTCACTCCAGGCGGGTCCTCCACCACCCCCAGGCGCGTCTTCGTTCAGTTACCCTAGTCAGGATCCTACATACCAGGGATCAACCAGCAAGCATAGGTAGTCTATTTTGCTTTCTTGGTAATAATATCTCTTTGTCGACGAGTTGCGTAATCTCTTTTTTCTTTTCGCAAGACTATGCGTATCCCTGTGTCTGAGTATTGCCAAATTTGCCTGGGATGCATGCAAAGGAAAGAGGGAAGAAAAAAGATCTTGTTGCATGCCAGGGCGGAGGGTTTGGTGTTGTCCCTGAAACTGGTGTTTGGCCAAAGGGGTGAAAGTTGGGGCGATGGTCAACGGTAAAAGATGAGCAAAAGTGGACCTAGGTCCGTTTTTTTTTTCTTTCTCCCGAGGACACCATCTTTGCTTTTGCTGTCTTTCTTGTTCAAGACGAGGACCATGCGCCTTAGACAGGGAAAAGGGAAGCACAACGACAAACGTGCGAGATATATATCGATTTTGGAAGAACATACTCAGCCCAGAGGTACATTACATGTCCTTTGCCCCCGTTCCTTGGTTGAACTCTTTTTTTTTACTCGCCTTTTCTCTCGGGGCATACCGTTCTTTTTCTTTTTCTTTCTTTCTTTCCTCCATGACATCCATCCTTTTCAACCGACGATAGACACATTCATAGACCACACATACTTGTACTATCATGTCAATATCAACACATCGCGAGAGCGACAATACCATTGCATCGATCCCATCCTCACCAGGATCAGGATCAGGATCGTCATCCACTCAGCCACCTTCTTTTACGGCACTATCGCCACAGCCTCCACAAACGCCATCTCAACCTTCGTCTGCACCTGCACCTGCACCTGCACCTGCACCACCGAGAGCCTTTTTTCTCATCGGAGGGAGGATAGGCGCCAGATCGTCTCTACCTACACCTGGACTAGTCAATCGAGGCAGAGGTTCTTCAAGTGAGAAGGAAGCCACTTTGGTCAATATCCCTGGTTCCGAACCTCCAACAAACGAGAAACTAACTCAAGGGGCACTGGAGGACATTGACAACAAAGACCACCCCAAAGAGACTAGTGGTGACGACCATCATCATCATCATCCTCACATCTCCTTGACGGATCGTCTACACTTTCACCGGCCCGACCGACACTTGTTCCCGTATCGCAGTGCGAAGGAGAACTGGCGAGCGGCCCGGACATTCCTCCGGCGGTTCTTCTTGCTCTTCTTGATCATCCCTGCGTGGGTAGTGCCGAATGTGCTGAAGGCCAAGGCAGAGCGTGACTTGGCCTTGCATGGAGGTCAAGAAGGAGGGCATGGCGAAGGAGGAGGACACGGGGTCGAGTTGAGAAAAGGAGAGAACTTGGTTGTGTTCTTTCTGAACATGCTGGTGATGATGCATCTGGGCAAGGCGGCAGGGGCGGCCCTTGAGGAGCTGGTTCCGCGGTTTGGCATGGTAAGTGTCTTGACTTTTTTTTTTGTTCCTGCAGATATGATGACAGCATGGGGTCAAGGGTAGTTGAGAAGGACTTTGACAAACAGCAAAGGAGACATTTTTTTGGTGGGTCGAATGGACACAACACACACAGATACACATACAGATACACATGGGTGGAAATAGGAGATAGTTTTTACCGAGGGAAAAAGATGAGGACGTTATTGATGGACAGAATACACACACACACACACACAGAGAGAGAGAGAGAGAGAGATAGGACGACGTGTGTGTGTGTGTGTGTGTGTGTGTGTGTGTGTGTGTGAGAGTGAGAGCAAAAAAAAAAAAAAATCCTCCCCTCTGTCCATCCATCCATTCCATCCCATCTCCACGGCAAAAGGCTAAAAATACAAGGGTCCATCCATCGCTGTTTATTGTCGATATTTGTTAGGGGAGGAGGAAAGACACGCTAATACATACATCCATACATCGAGGACATAAACCACTCCGAGCTCATGCGCGGAAAAGGTACATGTCCATCTCTCTTATCTTCCTGTCAAGAGAACTAACTCTATGCATGACATGTCCAACGTTCTAGAGCATTGTCAGCGTCCTCGATGCATTCACAAGCACAGTCGTCGAGCTGGCTGTCGCCGCATTCGCTCTCCGCAAGGGTCTGATCAAGGTCGTACAGGCCGCCATGCTCGGCGCCATCCTCAACAACTTGCTCCTCGTCATGGGCATCGCCATCACCGTCGGCGGCATCTACAACCACCAGCAGCAGCTCAAGAAGGTATTTCCTCACAATAATCATGTCATCCAGGCATGATCTTCTTCTTTTCCTATGGTACTAAAACCTAGCATGAACTGAACAAACATCCTCTAGGAAACAACACAAACAGCCATCAACATCCTCATGCTCTGCACCATCGCCTACGTCATCCCCGTGGCCCTGGATTACTCCCTCTTCAACGTCCACAAGAAACTCTTGCCCACTTTCACCGATCCAGCTCAGATCCTCCAACAGCGGGTCGCGATCCAGACCCTGGTCGACAAGGACATCCTCACCCTTAGCAAGATCATGGCCGTTATCATGCTGGTCGTCTACCTGTGCTGCTTACTCTATCAATACCACAGCCGCACCTTCATGGTCACCCCCGAGGAGAAACATGAGGGCCCCCACACGCTTGAGCGGCGCTACACACACTTTTGGTTCGCTGGCCTGGCGTTTGTGGTGACCATGGCGGCACAGATCTACTCAGCCAATTTGCTCGTCCACGCGGTCGAGACCCTGGGGAGACAGTACCACCTGAATGATTCGTTTGTGGGGTTTGTACTCTTGCCCATTGTTCTGGTGGCGGACCTGCAAGAAGAAGTCATTGCGATCCGAGAGAGCCGCGCCAACAGGCTGGACAAGTGTGTGTCGCTGATGGTGGGGTCGTGCATGCAGATTGCACTGTTAGTCACACCGGTGCTGGTGCTGGTGGGCTGGTTCCTGGGCGAGCCCATGACCTTCCGGTTCACGGTAATGGAGGTCGTGATCCTGGTCGGGTCGGTGCTGATTATCAACTATATGATCTCGGACAGCGAGACCAATTGGCTTGAGGGGATGGTTTTGCTGGCCCTGTTCATGATCTGTGCAGTGGCGTTTTATTATGACCTGTCACCGTTGGAGACGCTGCCTAGCGAGGGCAATACGATCAGCGGCGAAGGGGGGCATTAATATAGATGCCTGTTGTATACACAGTTAGTGGAAGGGATGGATTAAAAAAATGGCATGTATTTCAGTCCTTGGCATACAAGTTTTTTTCTGATGGTGATCTATAAAGTATGAGTTATGAGGTGTGTATGTGTCTTGTTATGCTCAGCTTTATGCTGCCGCTGGTGCTTCTTGTGACGCCTTGAATGCCTCGGAGATCTTTTGGTGCTCCTCCTCGTTGCCAAAGATGATATCGTGGCGCTTCTGGTTGGCGATCTTGATTTGCATCTCGCGGTCGCGGCGCTCAAAGTTGGTGAAGGCTGTGTCCGATCCGTTGCCGAAACCTCCCAAGAAGGCTGCTACCATCAACCACATCTAGTATTACAAGCAGCACAAGTAGAGGAGTTGGAACTGGATGTTAGTAACAGGTTGCTTTCTTTTCTCTGTCTGTGTGTTTGTTGCATTTGCTGTTTCCCTTTGTTTCTTTCTTCTTTACCTTTTGTGGAGGCTTGATGGCGGCGAATCTGGGCGAGGTGGCCTGGAGGACACCTCCAACAAAGGTGGCAACTGTGACGTATTTCAATGCACCAATGGCACCTCCGCGCATGGCCTCGGTGGCAGCGGCATCGTCATCTCTTTGCTTGATAAGACGCATATTGTGTTGTGTGGTGTGTGTGTGAAGGAGATATTAGTGGAAGGAGTTGGAATAAGGTATAGTACGCAGAACGTGGATATTGTTATTTTTGCTGTATGGATATGTGGAATGAGAGGAGGTGGGAGTGAAGGGAAGAGAGAAGAGAAGAGAGAAAGTGTGGAGAGTGTTTGTTTGTTGTTGTATGCTTGGTGTGTGTGTATGTGTTTGGTCGTGAGAAGAGTGCTGCGATGGATACGAATGTGCGAGTGTTCAGCTTTCCCACATTCGCGGATACGTCCCTTTTCCTTTAAATACTTTTGTGCATTGCGCCCGATCTGACTCTCTTTGCGCTGCTGTGACGATGATTTTTGTTCTCAATTTGGATGTTCCGGGTTTCAGTCAGTGCTCCTTTCCCTTCCGTCTTGATTTCTTTGCTCATTTGTGTGTCGATCTGTGTGTGCCATGTTTATTATCTGCTTGGATTATGTCAATGCGCCATTTTGGAGACAAAACCTCATCTCCACTCTTCCACTCTTCCACTCCTGCACTTTCCCACTGTTCTCTCTTCCTCCACCCATGGGTCCCTCCTTCACTTCCCAACATGATCTAGCGTAGATTTGTCTCCACACTGTGAGCTTGTCCACGTTTTTTTTTGTGCGGTCCAAGTAGGTACGTGTGTCAGACACCAGTCGCAATGGTTGTTCAATTCTGCCGATACACATCCAAGGAAGGATCCACAAAGGTCATGTTCTTCTTTTGTTCCTTGAACCCTTTGACATCAGTCAAAGGATCAGTGGAGGGAGAGCGAGCGAGACAGGGAGAGAGGGAGATTGCCGAAACCTTAAGTGCGGGGCGTCAATTACAGATAATTTTCATTTCTGATTTTTGGTATTTGTCCGGACAAACCCGGTCGGAAGGGAGGGATAGAGCGCAAATAAGGGAAATGGGGGGATGTGGCAAATGCAATTATGGGAAGGTGTGTGGGAAGACAAGGAACCAAAGGAACGAGAAAAAAAAGTGCCACTTTCCACAGTGCGGACTTTATTATTTGATCCCATTCCTCCTATCCTTCGTGGGTGGGATGAACTAAAAGAGGTCTTGGGAGCCAGTTTCTTCGTCATCGCTCTTTTGCCCTCCTCCATCACCTCGCCACCAAAAAAGGGACCTCGCTCATTTGATCGTTTTGTTTAAGGGTGGGAGGGTCTGCGCAGTCATGGGTGGGTATTGTTTAGTGTACTTTGGGGATCTATCTTAGTGTTCATATACATATGTGGAAAAGCCTTTCTTTAACCTAGGCAAGATCGTGGGTCTCCAGGTACTCGGCCACATTGCTGACCCCCGCAAGCCCCAAATACTCTTTCAAGTCCTCGATCTGCTGCTGCACAGTGGCCCGACTGGTGCCTCCAGGCGTGCACCGGTTCTCGATGCTCCGCTCAAAATTCCATACATTGGCCACATCCGCCTCGAACGAAGGGTGCAGCGACTTGAAGTCGTCCAGGGACAGATCCGCCATCGTGCACTGGCGCTCCTCGGCCATCCGGACTGCCTCGCCCGAGATGTGGTGGGTCTCACGGAAGGGTACACCTTTGCGGACCAGGTACTCGGCCAGATCAGTCGCCAACATATCGATGCTCAACGAGGCCAGCATCTTTTCGGGGCGGATCTTGAGTGTGGCCAGCACACCAGTCGTGATCTGGATCGAACCCATGAGGGTGTCGTAGGCGTCAAATACGGGCTCCTTGTCCTCCTGCAGATCCTTATTGTAGGTGCTGGGGGTGCCCTTGTAGGCCATCATGAACCCAGACATGCCGCCAAAGACTCGTCCAGACTTGCCACGCAGCAGCTCGAGTGAATCTGGGTTCTTTTTCTGAGGCATCAGACTGCTTCCAGTACTATTGGGACGATAGAAAAAAAAGCAAGTCACATCAGCCCAGCTGTTCATCTTGGCCTCCCTTTTTTTTTTTTTTCTCACGAAATAGTAATCTCGGGCGAGATACATACCTGTAAGCATCTGCCAGCTGAACAAAGCCAAACTCGCCAGTGCTGTAAATGATCAGATCCTCCGCAAAGCGACTGATATGGACCATAGTCAACGACCCCCAGAACAGGAACTCGGCCACAAAGTCGCGGTCACTCACACCGTACAGCGAGTTGGGCATCACTCGAGCAAAGCCCAGCTCGTTGGCCAAAAAGTCTCGGTCGATCTGGAAGGGGTTGCCCGCCAGTGCTCCTGATCCAAGAGGCAGTTGGTTGAGTCGATGAAGAAGCTCTTCCAGTCGCTGGCAGTCGGCATGCCAGCTCCAAGCATGTGCCAGAATCAAATGTGACCAGCGGATGGGCTGAGCGCGCTGGAGATGGGTGTATCCGGGCATGATGACATCGATCTCGTTCTGGGCCCTGACCACAGCAGCGGCGATCAACTGTTTAAGGACCACAACGAGTTTGCGGCCTTCGTCACGAACCCAGATACGGAAATCGGTGGCGACCTGGTCGTTGCGCGATCGTCCAGTATGCAACTTTCCTGAGATATGTGTGCCGATCAGTTCACCCAAACGGCGCTCGTTGGCGGTGTGGATGTCCTCGTCGCCGTCCTCGAGCTTAAAGGTATTGGCTTCCCACTCGGCCAGGACCAAGTCGAGTCCCTCGTGCAGCTTGGATGCTTCCTCCTGGGTAATGATGTTCTTGCGAGCGAGGGCTTTGGCGTATGCTTGGGATCCGAGAATGTCGGCCTTGTAGAAGCGAGAGTCAAAGGAGATGGAGGCGTTGAACTTTTCCATGAGGGGATCGGTCTTGCCGGTGAAGCGACCACCCCAGAGTTTGCGGGCAGGTTGTTGTTGTTGTTGAGATGCCATTATGATGATAGTGTGTATGTGAGAAATATATGTTAAATCGAGATGAAGGATATGAAAAACAAAGCCAACGGGTAAGTGTGGAGTGTGAAGGCGAGCGTGGGAGTAGGATGAAGTGAAGAGTAAAGGTGAAAAGTAGAGAAACAAGGCCTTTAAATAAGTTAGACAAACAAAAGAGAGATGAGATGAAAAAGAGGAGTGTGTGAACGCTGTGTCTGTACCGAAGCCGAGATATGCGAATTGCGAGGGTCCCCTTGCGTGTGAATGTGTGTGTGCGAGATAAACTTTGGCCACATAAATCGAGACTAACTCAAGGTCAAAATGTGTCATGAGGACTCTCTCTCCGTGACTGCCTTTGAGATTGGCCACCAAAACCTTAATTTTACACAGGAAGCAGGAAGAGGGAGCAGAGATCAATCCAATGCATGTTCTTGAAGGAGACATGGTCCCGATGCTGCCTTGATTGGAAAAAAGTAATTGGATCAATACAAGCAGAATATCCCATGGCAGAGCCTGTAAACAAACAGGGCAAATACAAGAGGTTGGCATTAGCCCGCGATATATCGAATCCATGTGCGCCCCTTCTATTTCCTTCTCGCTCCTCACATTTTCTTACACTACACCTCACATCCATGGGCAACACGCTCCAACCGTCGACACCTCCCGATGCTCCTGATGATCTACTAGTCCTTCAAATGTTTCGACAGGCGAATAACGTGATCGTCCGTTTACGGTCGCGAATCCGTGCAGAATCTGGCAAAAGACACATCCTACGGAGTGAGATTCAACACACATTCGTGGATATCGATTACTTGGCCGACGAAGAGGAACTACGGTGTCTGCTTATGACAGGCGAGGTGTATGTATATATTTATTTTTCCGAGCGTGTACCAGTTCCAACCTGGAGAATATCAGGAAACGGATCTGATTTGAGATCCGGGTATCCTTTTCTTTGCTCTAGTTCCTTTCCATTATGCATCGGGCATACGTCTTATCATGTCTTCCAAGTGGTCTGTACCAGCTCTTGAGGAAGACCACCTTCCAAATGTGATATAGTGGGTACTGACAACAGGGCTCAAGATCCAATAGACAATCGATCTTGTATTTTGAGTGCCGATACGAAGCGTACTTGGATCTGCACAGTCATCTTGAATATTATCGCGTTCGCGGCCACCGAGACCAGTTTCAGAAGGTGACTGCGAACAGTCGGTACTGCCAATGGACACCCATGGAGGAGCTCCGGAATCTGGACAAAGCTGGCGTCGCGGCGCATCAGAGAGAACAGTAAAGAGATTATATTCTAACCCAGATCCGACACCACGAAGAGCAGGCGCAAACTTGGTACCATCACATCACCTGCAGGATAACACTGAACGAGGTCAACTCATGGGGGAATGAGATCTTAACACTCTACATTATGTTGCCATCAGACATTGATATGTGGGACGCGGATCCACTAACCCACACTTCCGGCTGTGCTTTCGGTGCAACGTCAAAAGGTGCTAAAGCTTGCCAGGATGGCCTCATCACACACAAATTTCTCACCAAGGATACGATCTCAAGCGACCCGCTCGAGTTCTCTCAGTTATACTGCGACTACGTCCTACAAGTATCGGGTGGATGAGCCAATCGCATGCGTACCAACATCCTGACCAGGACTTCTGGAGATACTGCAGAGTTTTGTCCGCAGTCATGGAGGGCAAGTCGACATGCAAGTGGCGGCGATGAAAGCGGTGCTGGGGTCCATGCAGAAGCAGATCGGTTCCTCGCTCCCCTCACGTATAATACATCAAACACATATTCAATTTCACTCAAAAGATGAACTGGAAGGCGACACGGTTATACCTGACAGCATTTTTTCTCGGACTCGCGGGAATAAAGTCTAGTAGGCTTGAGATCGACGGCATCACGCCCGATATTCATCCCGAGGGATTCGTCCTATACTCGACCAGTCTTTACACCAGCATTTCTGCAAAGCACTGATCCCAAGTTCGCTACGCTGATCAACTACCCTCGACCACAGGCGCAGCGTTAGCACACGGACAAGTCTGGGCTACAACTTGATTATGATATATACCATCGGGAACAGGCTTCCTCATAGACCTGATGGGCACAGTGAAGATGTTTTACGATATGTTTGGCACGAAAAGGATGGCCAACCACACAGCATCGATGGACTTACTGACAGCACTGGCCAAGCACGGCGCAAAACAGCTTCACTGAGCATTTACGACGATCATTTGGCATGCAGTTGTTGACTGCGAGAAAGCGGCCATCGTCTATTCGCATTACTGATAGACGAGTACGACAGAGCTATGGTCTCCAGAAGACACTTAGAGCAACTGACAGTCGATCTTACAGATCCGGATCTCGATGATGAGGCCGATCTCTTTACACTTCTCTAAAGTGGGCTCCAGGAACTCAATGTATTCATTCCTGGTGGCAAACGAGATCTACCAGATTGGGGGAGCGTATTGTATGGAGTTGGCACATCATGTCAAAATCTTATTGCCTATTTATACTTGAGCGCACTGAGGGTGACCACGGACGGATGGTTGCGGAGGTTGACATGAAAAAAGGACGCCACAACATCAGGTACTTGGAGAGCGAGACATTGTGGACCGCATATATTGCCTTTTTGAACTGGAGCGCCGAATTTGTCAATGCACCACTTTCAGACTATTCGGCTTCGATTCTGAACTGTGCCGCGGGGCAGCACCCCACAATGCTAAAGTTCTTTGCTTTAGACGTCTCAGGTCTGTCACAGACTGGTTTTAGCTTCATTCAAAACATTCTTCGCCGTCCCAGTTGTAGCATCTCCATGTCGTCTGCTCCTCTTTGGACCCAAACCTGGCTATCCCTCAATGCTGTGAATTGGTCCACGCTCAAGTCCCTAAAACTCTCTGGAGACGAGATCGATGCCTGGATCCACATCTGGATGATGGCTCATAAGAATGATATCTCCCCCAACGTTGGTCTCCAGTCTCTCACTATCTGTAGGGGATCACATGAGCTCTCGCACTCCAGTACATTGTTTATCCACCATCTGGTATATGTCAGCTCACTCGAGTTGCATCTGAAGGTTCACTTGCAGGACGAGCACGATCAGCGACTGATTACTGATGCCGTCGCGTTTGCTGGGGGACCGTTGATGTGAATGATTAAGAACCCTTTTGGCGTTTGCTCCTAGTCTAACGCCCAATCTGAGCGGATATGGCACTTTTAACCCTCCTCCCCACTGCAAAGAACCAAAAGAAAAAAATATAGGACTTCAAGCCCAACATCGGATCTCTTTGGTCGTGACTATTAATGAAACCGTTTCCCATCAGCATTTATTGATGGCATAAAGTCTTATTGAAGGTCCCATGTTTTCCAGTGTGGTCAGATCTGGACGGAAGCGGGTGTTATGGATTGTTTTTGCAACTTATGAGCGCGCCGACAACGTTGCCACGAAAGCATAGATGTCAAGTAACACAATGGCACGATCGCAACCCGGGATCTTGAATGTGAGGGCCATGTAATTTCCCTGATCGACACACTCTGGCTAATTGACATCAAAGATTGCAAAGCGAATCTAGACTCCCCTTAGTTTGCTCGCAATTGATGGACCGCTCTCGGGCTGCCGGATCCGGGACAAAGGACACCGCGGTGCAGCCAGAAGCCGAGACCATGGGAGGGGTGCCTGCAAGAAGGAACGAGACGAGACAGGCAGTGGGAAAGCGTATTGTTGCTTGGCGTTTGCTTGATGTCGGTGTTTTTACTTTTGGAGGGAGAGGCGGGTAGTAAGCGAGTAAAGGTTGGATTTGAAAGAGGAGAGATTGTTGCAAAAAAAAAAAAAAAAAGATATTTGACAATGTGTTGTGTTGTGTTGCAAAACATTCACTGAACAACGAAAACGAGTTCAGTCCCCTAGACACTTCTCAGGTTGTCGCCCCCTCCTTTGCCTTTCGGGTTGAGTTTATCTTGTCCTTGTCCTTGGCTGACCACTTTCATCTACATGCTTCGAGGGTTTAGAGGAAGGACCCTTTGCTGATTTACTGAGGACAGATCTAGGAGACGTACAGGGCATTCGTACTGTCCGCCTGAATTAGTCCCCACTTAAAATCCGACCAAAGCTTCAAAAAAAAAATTCATGCCTTTCAAGCTTGGCAGCATGCCCCTCCGTGGCCCCTCGTCTTAGGCCAAGAAGTACGTACAAAGCGACTTTTGTGCTTGCAAACCACCCAAGGAAGACAGGTTTACACAAACACACTGACACAGTAACAGCTAGACGGAAGGAGATGCAGACGTGAGCCTCTCCGCTGTACGAAGCAACAAGCAATAGCAAGCGCGCAACCCGCTCTCAAGTACATTTCTGCCAAACTGCAACGCCAAAGGCAATATTTCTCCGACATGGAGAGACAAACCAGATCTATGGTGTCGCCTCATCACTTTTTCATTTATTTTAAAGTCAGTACTATGATCCTCAACTATTGGCGCAGTGCGTTCACTCTCCTTAGTCCATGCGTACTCAGACCAAGAAGTCAAGACTCGCTTTTACAAGCGAGGTTCTTACTGGTTGATCATTCAAACAATGGGGAACCCATGCAAGAAAGACTCCATAATCAATTCCCTTATAACTCACACCTCTCCACAGACACAACGCTTACGTCTTCGAGGCGCTCCAAAGCGATAGGAAGTCACGTCTTGAGTGGCAGCAGGGTTGCGCCATTGCCAACAAACGATGTACGTCTCATTGTGTCTGCTCTAGCAAACATACAGGTCGCCTCCATACCTAATTTTCCTATCATACCGGCACCTGCTACTTATCGGCGAAACGAATCCCCACTGGATCTCATTCTCCACCGATTCTGCATATTACCTTGTCCTGGTACTCAAGAAAAAGTCCCCAGGTAAACTATGTCGACCTTTACTTGGTAGCATAGAGTACACACGCCATATGGCGACAACGAAGAACAACAGGAATAGTTATGGATGCTTCCCACAATTCCATTCCGTGGGAAAGTATTGACGGTTCTAACCCCGCCCTTGTTCTATGCAAAACGGGATCCTCGCACTCATCCTGTCCTTCCATGTCTTGTTCTCTCATGTCGGTGAGTGAAAATGGGCGGAATGGGAGGGATGAGTGGGATGAAAAGGATGGATGGAATGCAAAGTGACGCATGGACCAACCAAAGGACGTTGGGGATTGGTCTATGAGAGAACAGAATTTTTTTTTGTAAATAGTCTGTCGTTTTTAATTACCGACATGACCCAACGGTTCAAGGTCTATGGTCTATGGTCAATGAGGTGAGCATTCTTTCTTTTTCTTTCTTTTCTTTCTACCCCAGCCAATTGAGTCCAACTCGGGCTTGGAAGGACATCATCAAGAAAAGAAGAAAATCGTCAAGGGAACGTCGTGGCCCGGGTAACCTGCATCCATTGGTTCGTCTGATAAAATATAAATACCATGGAGAGGTACATAGACATGCTCAGATGCATGTCGCACAACAAACAAAGAAAATGTCCAATCCTTCATTTTCAATGCCAGTTGGCTTTGCGCTCTATTTCTTTCTTTTCTCCTCACTTTCTTGGTTTTCTTCTTAGTTGTTCTTTCCTAATGCACATCTCTCTGAGTTTATCTATGCGATCCATAGTACCTTTTCTTTATGGTGTTTGATTATGCCGACGAAATGCACAATCGAAGATTCTTCCTCCGCAAATAGTATGCAGCACACCTAAACGAGACGCTTCGAAGAATGCTTGAGGCAAATATGCCGCTCGGATCGGAGAAGAAGAAGGAGAGGTTTTTCTTTCCTCGTTCGAGAGTAAACCGGGCAAGAGGGCATGGGCAGAAGAGCCAATGGCCATGCATTGATGTTATTCATTGGTGTAATCATGGCTAATACACCGACATTCCCCGAGCTAAGTCCATGAACGGAAAGCACATTCTTAACAACAAAAGAGAAAGAGACCTACGGGACTTTGAACAGGATAAATAGCGGCGGGTCCCCCACCATCTTTTCCTTTTTTTTCTTCATCCGATCCAGCATCAACACAACAACCCAACCAACATCTCAACTCAGCAAGACCAAGCTCCTTTCTCTCCACCATGTTCATCAAGTCCACCATCGCTGTCGTCGCCGCCATCTTCTTGGTCACCGTCTCTGCCGCCCCTGCCGCTCCCGCTGACTGCCCCAAGGCCTGCACCATGGACTACAGACCCGTCTGCGCCAAGTCCTCCACCGGTACCCTCCAGGTCTTTGGCAACGCCTGCACCCTCAAGGCCCACAACTGCCAGCGTCCCAAGGAGCTGTTCGCCTTTGAGAACAACGGTGAGTGCTGCCCCAAGGCCTGCACCCGCGAGTACAACCCCGTGTGCGGTGTGAACGCTGCCGGCGAGTACAAGGTCTTTGGCAACGAGTGCACGTTCAAGGCCCACAACTGCGAGAACCCCAAGACACTGTTCACCTTTGAGAACAAGGGCCAGTGCTGCCCCAAGGGCTGCAACAAGATGTATCGTCCCGTCTGCGCCACTTTGGTCAATGGTGTCCGTCAGGTTTTCGGAAACGAGTGCATGCTCCAGCTTCACAACTGCGAGAAACCCACCGAGGCCTTCACTCTCCAGAGCCAGGGCGAGTGCTAAACAAACTCCAGACCAACTATGGGAGATTCGGGTTGCTTAGAGTAGAGTCACCTTTTTTCCCTCTATCGATACATTTTCGCATATCATATTTTCGTCCGCATCTGCATTCCATCCTTCAATTATAGAAAAAATAAAATAGAACATTGCCATTTTCATCTTGCACAGACCGCGAATATCGTCTTTTATTTTATTTGTGAGTTTGAGAACCAAAACTGAAATGTGTCCAGGACGCAAGAGCATGAGGCGCGCAATGCTATAGCTACAGTCCTGTCAATGCACCACTTTCAAACTATTGGGCCTCGATTCTAGATCACGCCATAGCAAAGCACCCCATGTTGCTGAATTCCTTTGCTCTAGACGTCTCGGGTCTGTCACAGCCTGGTTTTGACTTTATTCAAAATGTCCTTCGCCGGCCCCAATTTGGAGCATCTTCATTTCGTCTGCTTCTCTTTGGAACTCAGAACTGGTTGATATCCCCCCACCACTTCCATTCTGTGAATTGATCCACGCTCAAGACCCTAACATATTCTGGATACAAGCTCGATGCCTGGATCCTGTTCTGGATGATGACTTTCAACAACAAAGTCTTCCTCAATGTTGATCTCCATTCCCTCAGTACCCGTGGGGGACCGCACGAACTCTTGCACGCCAGTGCGTTGTGTATCCACCAGTTGTTATATGTCGGATCGCTCGAATCGCATATGGAGAACGTTCATTGGCAGGAGGAGCACGACTGGCGACTGATTACTAGTGCTGTCAATACATCTGCTGGGAGACCGTTGACATGAACGAGCATCAACTTATTTGGCCTTTACTCCGAAATCTGATCGGTTAGGCACTTTTCACCCGTATGATGGAGGATTTTTTTAAAAAAGATCTCACAGAAACCTCAACAGCGGATGTTTGTGACCCATAGCTGATAATGTCACCCTTTTACATCACCATTTTATTGAAGGTCCATGTTCTCTGGAAGAGTGGAGAGATCCGGATGGAAGGTATTCAGGGTTTGTTCTTGCACTTTAAGAACGAGTAATCGCCCTCAAAAACATGAAGGTCAACAAACATAGTGTCAACAGCACAATTCAGGGTCGTGAAAGTGAGGGTCAATTCATTTATAAAGGCCCCTCCATCAATATCGACACACCCTGGCCGCTCAACGTCAAAGCTTGAAAAGCGATCTAGACCGCCCTCGATTTGAGCGCAAGTGACGAATTTAGACAGTTGAAGTGCTCCTTGCCGTCGAGTTTTACAGAATAGTGCGGTGCAACCTGCAACTTAGACCATGGGAGGGATGCTTGCAAAAAGGAGAGACGAGACAGACGATGGAGAAGCGTACTGTTGCTTGATGTTTGCGCGGCGTCGGTGTTTTTATTTTGCAGGGGGAGCTGGGGAGAGTAAAGCTGAATTGGAAAGAGGTGAGATTGTTGCAAAAAAAAAAGAGATGTGACAATGGACTCCTTTGCTTTTATTTTGGTTGTGTTGTGCTGCAAACCATCCACCGACCAACGCAAAGCATGCCCAATCTCCTAGGTATTTTCTCTGACTTTCGCCCCTTCCTTGCCTTTCGGCTTACGTTTGTCTTGTGTTTGTCCTGAGCTGGCCTCTTTATCTGCCAGCCCCGAGGATTTGGAGAAGGTGCGATTTGCTAGTTTGCTAGATTCAAATCAAAGAGATGTACAATGCAATGAATTATTTTTCGTTCTACAATGGCTGCCGATATGTGCTCTCAGGACACATAGACACGTACAAATAAAAAGGAAAGTGCCATCGAAGGCATGGCTCAGGGAGTCCGGGATAATCAAATGTGGGGAGGAACAAACGCGAGGGGCTGGAGAAGTACTTCTCATAGTCCTAAGCAGCACACAAGGCAGGCGCTCAACCCGCCATCATGAACATTTCTGCCGAGCAACCTCAATAGAATTATTTTTCTGACATAGAGAGACAACGCGGATCTAAAGTATCCATCCACCCATCACCCTTTTTTTTTCTTTAGGTCAGCGCCGTAATTCCCAACAATGGCTCGGTACCTCTACGCCCCTTGATCTTTGCGCATCTCAGGATAAGAAGTTGGGGCCCCCCCTTTTTTTAGCTGTACTTGCCAAATCATTCAAACAGCGACGAACCTACAGAACATCAACCCCAGCACCAAATTCAAACAAAGCTATAAAACAACAAGCACACGACTTATTTCTCCGGGACAAAAGGTGATGTCTGTTTCGGCGGGAGACGTATTACTTGGCAGCATGGGTACCATTATTGCCAGCAGCAACAGCAGCAACAAAACACAGATCCCGGTCTGTACATTTCATCACGCCCTATTTCGGAGTGCCCATCCGTACCTCCCGTACGTAAAACGTCGGATCAAGGTAACACCTTCTGTCTGGTCGCCCATCTTTTGAGTGGATCTGTCATACAGAACAATTTTTTCTCCGCCTACTCTGCATACTACCTTGTCTCAAACCCAAGAAAATGTTCTGGATAATATGGCTATCAATATCGTTTTCTTGTTGTAATGGCGAATAGTACATACGTCATCCGGCGGCAGTGAAGAAGAAGCCGAACAATTATGGACGCTTCTCGGAATTCAATGCCGTGGGAAAGTTTCAATGATTCTCACTCTGCCTTCCTAATCCATTACATCTCATTCTGCTCTCTCGTATCGGTGAGTGAAAATTAATGGAGAGAACGAGTCGAATGCAAAGTGACGCATGGGCCAACCAAAAGATGATGAAGAGTGGCCTAAGCGAACAGGAATAAACAAACACATTGGATGTATATTTTTGGTCTATGGTTTTTAATTACCGACATGGCCCAACGACCCATGGTCCATGGCATTGGAGTGAGCAGATTATTTTTTTTTCTCTTCCTTCTATCCCAGCTCATTGTGGTCAACCCGTGGAGGGGCATCGCCAAAGAAAAAAAGTAGCGTCAAGGGAAAGTCGTGGCCCGGGTAACCTGCATCTATTGGTTCGTCCGATAAAATATAAATACCATGGAGAGGTACATAGACATGCTCAGATGCATGTCGCACAACAAACAAAGAAAATGTCCAATCCTTCATTTTCAATGCCAGTTGGCTTTGCGCTCTATTTCTTTCTTTTCTCCTTACTTTCTTGGTTTTCTTCTTAGTTGTTCTTTCCTAATGCACATCTCTCTGAGTTTATCTATGCGATCCATAGTACCTTTTCTTTATGGTATTTGATTATGCCGACGAGAATGCACAATCGAAGATTCTTCCTCCGCAAATAGTATGCAGCACACCTAAACGAGACGCTTCGAGGAATGCTTGAGGTAAATATGCCGCTCGGATCGGAGAAGAAGAAGGAGAGGTTTTCTTTCCTCGCTCGAGAGTAAACCGGGCAAGAGGGCATGGGCAGAAGAGCCAATGGACATGCATTGATGTTATTCATTGGTGTAATCATGGCCAATACACCGACATTTCCTGGGCTAAGTCCATGAACGGAAAGCACATTCTTAACAACAAAAGAGAAAGAGACCTACGGGACTTTGAACAGGATAAATAGCGGCGGGTCCCCCACCATCTTTTCCTTTTTTTCTTCATCCGATCCAGCATCAACACAACAACCCAACCAACATCCCAACTCAGCAAGACCAAGCTCCTTTCTCTCCACCATGTTCATCAAGTCCACCATCGCTGTCGTCGCCGCCATCTTCTTGGTCACCGTCTCTGCCGCCCCTGCCGCTCCCGTTGACTGCCCCAAGGCCTGCACCATGGACTACAGTCCCGTCTGCGCCAAGTCCTCCACCGGTACCCTCCAGGTCTTTGGCAACGCCTGCACTCTCAAGGCCCACAACTGCCAGCGTCCCAAGGAACTGTTCGCCTTTGAGAACAACGGCGAGTGCTGCCCCAAGGCCTGCACTCTCGAGTACAACCCCGTGTGCGGTGTGAACGTTGCCGGCGAGTACAAGGTCTTTGGCAACGAGTGCACGTTCAAGGCCCACAACTGCGAGAACCCCAAGACACTGTTCACCTTTGAGAACAAGGGCCAGTGCTGCCCCAAGGGCTGCAACAAGATGTATCGTCCCGTCTGCGCCACTTCGGTCAATGGTGTCCGTCAGGTTTTCGGAAACGAGTGCATGCTCCAGCTTCACAACTGCGAGAAACCCACCGAGGCCTTCACTCTCCAGAGCCAGGGCGAGTGCTAAACAAACTCCAGACCAACTATGGGAGATTCGGGTTGCTTAGCGTAGAGTCACCTTTTTTTCCTCTATCGATACATTTTCGCATATCATATTTCTTCCGCATTTGCATTCCATACATCAAGCATAAACAAATAAAATAATTGTGGCGTTTCGTTCTTACATCTCTAGTTCACGATCGAATCTATTAGTTTTCAATAAAGCAAAAGAGACCTGTATGACAACGCGAGAATTGAATGGGTGCGATGTTGGAGGGTGACTGAGCCCTTGGAGGGGCATCTGTAGTTGGGTCCTGTGGTCAACGCAATGCCACGAAGAGGAATTGAACGAGGAACAAGGTGAGGAGAGGAGACTTCCAGAGACAGCAAAGGGTAGAGTCACTTTCCATCAATGTATTGAATGTATTGCGAAGGAAGCAAAGGATCTCACGCGCAATCTGTTATCAAGTGTCTTTGGAAAGATGTGCGAGGCAGTAAAATGCCAAGATACCGGATCCAAAGGAATTTGTTGCCAAGTTCTCCCCAGTTTGACATTTCTGTCCCGACACAAAGAGCAACATTTCAAAAAGCATTCTTCTTGCTAGTAACTGTTGACACCACATGCGCTATGTACCGATACTATATGCATCGTACACATGGCTGCATCGCTGGTAGAACGTCCAGCCTGGACAGTCGTTGCACGTTGTCGCACGACTTGCGAGAAAGGCTACTTTGTATTTATGGAACTTGGGAGGTCTCTTCACTGTGGAATTAGCAAAAACACAACTCCAGCGCAAGAAGCAACAAAGTGCTTAGGAACAGGAAGGGATCGGCTCCAATGGATAACGGAGGCACTATGTATCAGGTTGGTTCGAGTTACTTCAAATGTTTTCATGACCCACTGAATTTCGTATTACTCATATGGAGTATGCGAGGTCCACTTGGCGACGGAATGGACATCGAAGTGATTGGCTTCGAAGTGAGAATATCGAGAAGTTCCGAGGTAAGACTGTCCGCACTATTCATACCTTTATATTCGGAAAGAGATGGTCCCTCCGTGATCACTCAGATCTACCCCGTTTCTGAGACTGTCCCACAAAGAAGTCGGCCCTCGTCAATCGCAAAAGATCCACCCACAGGAGCTATCAGTAAGCAGGACCGCAGAATATGGAGCAGCGACTAGAGGTAAAGGATCATCTTTTTTTCTCTTTCATATATTCTGATACTATAGGGATTCAATCAAGCCTTTGATGTATACGATCCTATGACCACAAGTCTAAGGACACTTCCACCTGCGAACCAACCATGTGTCACAAACTATTGGAGTTGGCTTGCGCTGTGGTGAATTTCTTCAAGATAAAGAAAAAAGATGACCAAAGTAGGGGAGACAAGCTGCTTCGAGTCCTCGACAGCACCGGAATTGAGCAGTGCAGCTCGAAGCTGGACCCGCGAAATACAACAGCACTATTGTCTTAGCTTAAAATAGTAGAGTACTAAGAGACAGCGCAGTATCGGAAAAAAGATGAACATAGTAGCAATGCCCCATGGAGACTCAAAGAAAGGAAGACGCACAAAGGCGATGTCAGGCCATCTATTTGGCCCTGCACTTCGACAGCCGTCCCCGTGCGATAATTTGCGAGGTGGAAGACAGGTGATGGCGTAAAGAAGGCAGTATCGGTATGCGAAGTCCACCTTTTTTCCCTCTTCTTTGGCTATCTCGACCAAGGCGCAAGGGAATTTTTATTGGTTTTTAACACTATGCTAGTAATATTAGGACGAAGATGCTCTATTTCATCAGTCTATTGCGAAGTGGTGAAATCAAAGGAATCACACACCGACTTGTACAGCCCGTTCAGTTATACATCGCCAGCAGCAATAGAAAACTACCATTCTTGACCCTCACCAGTCTAGAGTCTTTCCAACAGGTGCTAGTATGTTTCACACTCTTTCCACGGCTGAATGACACTCGAGCGTAAACAATGACGATGCATGGACCAAGCAAAACCTGTTGTTACCTTGGCCCATGCGAAGGATACATCCACATTGGTATGTTTGTTATTTTTAACGACCGAAAAGGTCCAAATGGTCAATGGGCTTGTTCTTTCTTTTCTTCTTTCTTCTACCCCATTCCCAATCTGGGCAAAGCCGACCTTCAAGTGACACTATCCATGGCTAGATTGTGCGTCGAGAACTGGGTCACTGTACCATCATTGCTAAAGATGACACGAATGAAAGGAAATGAAAGAAAACAGCGTTGAGATATGTGACAAAGGTACATAGTCTATGCACGCTGTTTGATGCACGACGAAAAAAAAAGAAAAAAAAAAGAGAGCGAATAATGCATGCAACCATTCATACCAATTTTCAAGGTCAGTCGCGCGTTTGCGCCCTTTTTCCCATGGCACTCTTTGTTCTTCTCTGTCCTCTTGTCCTCTTGTTTTCTTTGTTTGTGCACGTTTTTTTTTCTGACTTTTTTGTCTCGATCCCAATAGCGTGTACCCATCTTACGCTTACGCTAGGATGACCATGCCAGCGGAGAATTCTCCCTCCGCAAATAGTCTGCCGCAACTTCAAAGAACGGCATTTTGGCCAGGAATACTTGAAGCAGTATTGCATCATTTGTCTGAGAAATATCTTGTGCTGTGAGTACCGGGCAAAAGTGCATGAAAAGAAACAATAGCGGATATGAAGTGATTCTGTCCATGGCAAATGGCTTGAGCAGGGGATCCGATAGAGAGGATGGCACGTTTTTGGCAGCATCAATGATCCTTCGAGCTTAATAAATAGCAGAGGTCGATCCACCAACTCCCACTTTTTTTCTTTATTCAACACAGCAAACAGCAACAACAGAACAGCACTACTACTCAACTAATCAACACATCATCACACCAACCCAAAAAGCCAATACAATATCTCCAACATGTTCATCAAGTCCACCGTCGCCTTCACTCTTGCCGCCATTCTCCTCTCGAGCGTGTCCGTCTCTGCCGCCCCATTTGCCTCCTTTGTTCGCCGTGGTGATGCTTCCGCTCCTGCCTCTGCTCCTGCTCCAGTTTCTGTCACTGACGCCAAGAAGTGCCCCGAAATGTGCACTATGCAGTACGACCCTGTTTGCGCCAAGTCATCCACTGGAGCCCTCCAGGTCTTTGGAAACGCCTGCACCCTCGAATCGCACAATTGCCGCAGCCCCAAAGAGCTTTTCGCCTTTGTGAACAAGGGCGAGTGCTGCCCCAATGCCTGCACCAAGCAGTACGCGCCCGTCTGTGGCGCTTCGTCCTCGGGCGAACTCAAGGTCTTTGGCAACGCCTGCATGCTCAAGCTCCACAACTGTGAGAACCCTCAAGCAAACTTCTCCTTCCAGAACCAAGGCGAGTGCTGCCCCACCGCTTGCACCATGGACTACAGACCCGTTTGCGCAATCACTGCCGCTGGCGAGCGTCGCGTTTTTGGCAATGCCTGCACCCTCAAGTCGCACAACTGTGCCCATCCCGAAGAGACCTTCACTGTCCAGAGCGAGGGCGAGTGCTAAAAAAGATCCATCCGTTTTTTTCATCTTATCCCACTCCTGGGATTCATTTCTATACACATCATCTTTGCATTACATATCACACTTCACACTTTACCAACACTAGCACTAGCATTTCTTTTTTTAAAAAAAATCTCTTTACATAATCCATATTTCAAACATTAGCATAGTCCAAAATAAAAACAACAGTTCATATTATATCTACATCACTTTGAATACCAACGAGTACTTTAGGGAGTGGGTATCATGCCTGAAGAAAAATGAACGAAAATATAGACGTGTGGAAAAGTCGCCGCATCCAGTGTCCTTCATGTTGGTTTTGTATTAGGAATGAGACATTCTCCCGCCTGGTCGAGTCGGTTCTCTGATCAGATTTTTGCGCCAAAGTGGATATTTAAAGGTGATGCTTCTAGCGAAATTGGGTTTTGTGCTTGATGTCCTCCTCCATTTGCCTTCATACGAGAGTGTTTTTTGTGTCAACGTGGATGAAACATCATCATTTATATCAATGAAATTGAGCGCAGGAACTCCATGCAAGCTCAAAAATTGAAATTCAGAGTGGGAGCGGAGGGGAGAAAATCACTTGGCTAGTTCGCCCTCTAGTAATAATTCTGTGATAATGGACGCAATGGATGTCTGGGTGTAGTTACATCCTATGGAAATGATACATCTTTGGGTGCAAATATGGTTCTTTCTCTGCCAGATCCATGACTACTTTTTCTCAACCTCATTTTTTTTACCGTTAGAGACCATGCCATGGAACACATTGAATAAAGATCATCCGTCGGAAGTATCGGAGCATTCTTGAGACAAGTGCAGGTGCTTGGAGGTGCATGCCTGAGGGTAGGTACTCCTTGCAATACGAGTCGGAATGCTAGGCAGACAAACAACCTCGCAATTATGTACTTTTTTTTTGTTGCGATGTCTTCCCACTTGCAACGCTATCGACATAGGCTCCGACAGAACGACACACAACTGCTGCAAAAGTACCATCCGAAAGTGTTTTTTAAGTCAGCTCCAGGCTCTACAACAAGAGTCCCCGAATCCTCCCCTCATTCTAAGGGCACCCAGGCCACACAGTTGCAACACGAATTGAGCTCGCTAGTTCCGTATCGATTCAGATCGATCAATCGACGTGGAGGAACCCAGACAATAAACCCGGAACCAAAATATCCAACAAAAACACAAACACCCCGGCATATCGCTCGATCATTGAGAAGTGGACTTGTCCGGGCTGCATACCATGACAGTGTTCGCGTTGAGACCTTTCCAACAACACCCCATCTCTACCCTTGAACATAAACACCAACTTATGAATTCATGGTGCATTTCACTCATCGGCCAAATTATTTCCCATTAGATCGTTTCTGATCACCCTATCGTTGTGGCATCGGTTCGTCATACAGAACGTTTTCTCTGACTCCGCATACTACCTTGTCTCGATACCCATAGAGTAGTACTTAGACAACATGGTTACCAATACTCGTTTTCTTGTTTCAATAGCGTGTAGTGTACAGTACACACGCCATATGGCGACAGAAGAATAACAAGAAGAATAATTATAGATGCTTCCCACGATTCCATGCCGTGGGAAAGTACTGATTCTTACTCCGCCCCCCTCGTTCCATCCTAAACAGTACTCCCATCTGTGTTTCGTACTCGTCCTGTCCTGTCTTACTCTCGTGTCGGCGAGTGAAAATGAAGAATGGGAGGAATGAGTGGAATGCAAAGTGACGCATGGACCAACCATAAGACGTTGGGGAATGGTCTATGCGAACAAAGAAACAAACATTTGATGTAGATTCGTTTTTTAATTACCGACATTTCCAAACAGTCCAAACTCAATGGTCAGTGAGGTGAGCATTATATCTTTTTCTTTCTTTTCTTTCTACCCAGCTAATTGAGGCAACTCGGGCTTGGAAGGACATCATCAAGAAAAGAAGAAAATCGTCAAGGGAACGTCGTGGCCCGGGTAACCTGCATCCATTGGTTCGTCTGATAAAATATAAATACCATGGAGAGGTACATAGACATGCTCAGATGCATGTCGCACAACAAACAAAGAAAATGTCCCATCCTTCATTTTCAATGCCAGTTGGCTTTGCGCTCTATTTCTTTCTTTTCTCCTTACTTTCTTGGTTTTCTTCTTGGTTGTTCTTTCCTAATGCACGTCTCTCTGAGTTTATCTATGCGATCCATGGTACCTTTTCTTTATGATGTTTGATTATGCCGACGAGAATGCACAATCGAAGATTCTTCCTCCGCAAATAGTATGCAGCACACCTAAACGAGACGCTTCGAAGAATGCTTGAGGCAAATATGCCGCTCGGATCGGAGAAGAAGAAGGAGAGGTTTTCTTTCCTCGTTCGAGAGTAAACCGGGCAAGAGGGCATGGGCAGAAGAGCCAATGGACATGCATTGATGCTATTCCTTGGTGTAATCATGGCCAATACACCGACATTCCCCGGGCTAAGTCCATGGACGGAAAGCACATTCTTAACAACAAAAGAGAAAGAGACCTACGGGTGTTTGAACAGGATAAATAGCGGGGGGTCCCCCACCATCTTTTCCTTTTTTTCTTCATCCGATCCAGCATCAACACAACAACCCAACCAACATCTCAACTCAGCAAGACCAAGCTCCTTTCTCTCCACCATGTTTATCAAGTCTACCATCGCTGTCGTCGCCGCCATCTTCTTGGTCACCGTCTCTGCCGCCCCTGCCGCTCCCGCTGACTGCCCCAAGGCCTGCACCATGGACTACAGACCCGTCTGTGCCAAGTCCTCCACCGGTACCCTCCAGGTCTTTGGCAACGCCTGCACTCTCAAGGCCCACAACTGCCAGCGTCCCAAGGAGCTGTTCGCCTTTGAGAACGACGGTGAGTGCTGCCCCAAGGCCTGCACCCTCGAGTACAACCCCGTGTGCGGTGTGAACGCTGCCGGCGAGTACAAGGTCTTTGGCAACGAGTGCACGTTCAAGGCCCACAACTGCGAGAACCCCAAGACACTGTTCACCTTTGAGAACAAGGGCCAGTGCTGCCCCAAGGGCTGCAACAAGATGTATCGTCCCGTCTGCGCCACTTCGGTCAATGGTGTCCGTCAGGTTTTCGGAAACGAGTGCATGCTCCAGCTTCACAACTGCGAGAAACCCACCGAGGCCTTCACTCTCCAGAGCCAGGGCGAGTGCTAAACAAACTCCTGATCTACTATGGGAGATTCGGGTTGCTTAGCGTAGAGTCACCTTTTTTTTTTCCTCTATCGATACATTTTCGCATATCATATTTTTGCCCGCATCTGCATCTCACGTCTTTTTAAACAGCACATCCATTCATAGAATACATAAAATAAAAAGGCATTTCATACTATTCTACCTCTCTTCGAATGTCGCCTTATTGAGCTTAGAGAAGCAAGAAAAAATGCAGCGGATGATAGGATGGGGCTGCGGGTTCACGACAATTAGGAGTTTCTCATTCGAGTTGCGATCTTTGTTCTCATCGCATGATACGCGAAATCGCTTCAGAGTGCGCCCGCATCAAGAATAAAGTATATCGGCATTCTTAAAAGTCCAACGAATATATTGGCCCAAGAAAGTCTGTTACATCTTCGCTATTAACCGAGTCGTTATCTACAGCAAAGAAAAGTGTTCAGATACAAAAGATGCGTATTCGAATTGCTTCTTCTCTCGCCTCGCCTATCCTCGGTCTTCCATTACTCTACGCTCATTGTCCTCAACCACTTCCATCTATTTCAACACACGCCATAGACACACACGGATTAAGAGCATTCGCGCATTCAAAGTTTGTGCTCCGTCACAATTATCAGGGAGGTAATTTACTTAGGCCTTCTCACAACGTCTGACGCGTGCATTGGGCTGTGAGATGCAGCGCAAATGCTATTGCTTCTGGAAAGATGCAGAAGTTGTGAAGCTCTCTTGAAGCATTCAGGGTCTGTCATGTTGTCATTCGTTTGGTACCTCATTTGTGCCCGCAGTGAAGAGGACATATGTTGTGTTTATTTTGTACCTACCATGCGAACAGAGTCACTAACACTTGGTTTTTCAACGTACACGAAATCATAACATTTAATTGAGTCCACAAACGCAATCGAGAAAATCTCTGCCTCACTCAACGAGGTCCACAGTAACAACGACGACGCGTGATACCGACAAGTTCCCTGTTCCTCGCCCTCGCACCTTATCTAAAGTCCCTGTATATGTATCCCTCCTCCTTTCTGTACAATAAAGGACATCTGTTTGACCCTTTCATCTTATCTAGTTAGCACGCCTTTGAATTGTGGTGTCTCCCAAAGCTAGAGTTGACAAGGTACATTCTCGGTATAAGACAATATCACGTCCAATGTATACGGAGCGTCGTGGAGCACTCCAATGGCGTTATCCAACACATTAATAAATTAGTCGGAGGGCACTATTTTTACAGTATGACTGGCATTATTGATACTTACGGAATAGTCGCTTTCCTGATGGGCATGGATATTTGAAGAAAGTTCGTTGTGCGATAGATTTATGCAGATAGATTTATGGAGTTGTACGGCAGGGCCTCGGTGATGGTCTCGCAGGAATGGCCACAGGTATTGCTGTTGGTGTTTCGGTGACGGTATCTGTGCCTTCACACAATCAACACCCTTCTCTTTAAAGGAATGCTCGTTTCGTTTCGATTTTCGCTAAGGTACTGGCTAGTTGAAACGGGCTTCAGGACCAAATCTAGGCATTCCTATATCCCTGAAGGGGGAGGTGACTGGAACTCGCGCCTAAAGTTCGTTCAGCGCTAATGAGAAATCTTCTTTGCCCTCCCCCGCCCCCTCTACTAGGTCGAAGGCCTTCAGCACTATGTGCCACAGGTGGGTCCTGTGGTACACTGGTGGCCTTTGATGTTACTATTTTATTCTCCTTCCACCATTTCTTCATTGCATGTATTGGAAGGATGTGTCAGTCGCATGCTTCGCATAATTTTAGTGGCAAACTAAGATTGCCAAACCTGATCCTCGAGCTGCAACTCACTGACTATTTCTCAGATTACTCTTTCCACAATCAAAGTACATGATGTCGTAGATGGTGCTTAAAAAAAAAAGGCGATTCGATTCAGCATTATTAGTACACTCATTTCAACCACCCGTTGGTGAGTGACGAATGTCTTTTGGGTAGACTGCGGTGAGCACGTGATTGTTCATTTCTTTCGTCCAGACAAGGGCATGCGCGTCATTCCTTTCCTTTCTTTCTTCAATTCAAGCCAAACCAAACCAAACCAAACCAAGCTAAACCAAGCCAAGACAACATGTCGACTATTCTGACCAAGAAAACACACCCATGCCCACCAAGCACCTCTTTGTCCTACGCAGATGGCGAACACCTGAAGTGGGTTCAGGATCGAATTACTCGCAAGCAGGAGCGTCAAGTTCCAAGCATTTGTCATTCGCTTCCACTACTACGACCAAACCAGTGTACGCCGCGCCTACGACAACCTCTTGGACAGCGATAAATCCCAGGGTTGCGATTGGCCCTCATGTAGGAGGAGTACGTTTTTTTCACCAACAACATCGAGGACCTCTTTTGGTCCAAGCATCGACTCGACCTTAGCACCAAGATTACTTCCATGAAGGCCACCGCGTTCTTGCAGGAGACTGCGCTCAAGCATGTGCGACTCTACACTCAGCGTCCCATGGAGGACCTCAAGAAATCATACAAGCAAAAGCTCGACAACAACGCCAACGGATACGAAGGCGACGATGGCGGAGATCTCTACGGATCCGATGATGGTTCGGATAATCGGACAGACGACGAGCAGGTCGAGGAAAAGAACCATGAGGAAAGCGATCATGGCCAGGGCCAGCACGATGAGGATGACCGGGACCAAGACGAATACTGACGTCAAGGTATAGGAGGGGATTCAAGGGTGCGATCACAAAACTGGAGCTTTGCGAACAGATGAACCTTTGCGGAAGAAAACCAAGCTACCTTTTTTCGACTGCAGTGACTGATGTCAATGGCGACATATCGAATTTTCGGCTCAAGAAACGAATATTTGCGACTTTCTACAACTTGCGACCCTCTACAAACTTGCGACCCTCTACAAACTTGCGACCCTCTACAAACTTGCGACCCTCTACAAACTCGCGACCCTCTCTGGATGGATCCCGTCAACACCGACACAAATAACGAAAGTTACGCTTGGCAAGAGGTAAGGTAAGTATGTCTCTGACATGAATGTGGATGGAGACATGGATGTAGACATGGATAAATATTTCGGAACAGGAATAACACTCTGGATGAAACTGGACCTTGACTTGAAGACCTATGTTTATTTTTGTATATCTTCCTAGAAATAAACTAGCGCACGACCTTTCTCCAATAAGACTTTACATAGGTCGCTTTATTGTTGGCCCGCATCGTGGGTGCGCTGGATGTTTGATGTGACGAGGCTGCGCGTAGAGACAGGCATCATACGTTAATTTGTTTCACTTCCGTAGTTTTCTGGCATGAGTGTGTTTATGTGGACGGATACCAAAGCATCTCTTTCATTCAACGGCAACTTCAGAATGTGTCTGGAAAGGAAGGGCCGGTTTAGCAAAGCTAGTCTTGTCCGCCTACTTTCAGCGCCTGTGTGCAAGAGGTTCCAATATTGCCACCAACTTCATATGCTCTTTTGTTGTGCTAAGCCACAAGATATGACGTTTTTTCTGGCTACAGTCTGCGCGCTGCTCAAATGCTTCTTACATCATTTCTCCCACCCTTACCATTAATCCCTTCGACTACTCTTCATCCGACGCCCTTTGACCTCATCCCTGTTCTCTGTCTCTTCTGCTCCTCTCCTACTCGAGAACCATTTTCTTTGCCGTGTCAAGCTTACCGGTTCATTTCCAATCTGCGCCTGGAGCTTGTTTCGCCCGTGGTCGCATTTCTGCCGCTTTTTTTTTGTATTTGGTCTCCTTTCAGGGTTCTCGACTATCCTCGTAATTGACTCTTGCCGGCACGTGTATTGGACGATAAAACGGAAGCTACCGTTTGATACCCACCAGAAATCCCTGAGGCCACATCCCGCCTATTCAAGAGACGAACCGAAAAGCAACACAGCCCGTACCCACTCTGTCTGCAGGAATAGAACTAAGCGGAAATGTCAGAACTGGACCCCTTTGAGGCGCGCATGAATTTTTTGGGTTTGCTGAGCAAGCTCAATGCATCCCAACACTCGATTCAAAAGGTCGCCAGCTTCGCCATGAGACATCGGAGCATGCATGAGGATCTCTACAACTGCATCATTGAGGCACTGGACCAGGTAACTTTTTTTTTTTTTTGTGTGTTTTTTTTTGTTCTGTCGTCACTGCACTTCCCCCCACTTCCCCTCAACCCCACACATCCCAAAGCATATTTTTCACTCATGGACCATCGGATCTCAAGGAGCAAGGAAGGAAGAACAAGGATAGGGATTTGAGCATGATCAATACGACTCTTGGCAGGCGACAATCTCCTCCTTATCGCACCCTATTTTTCACACGCAAGGGGACTTTTTCAGTTGACAGGACGCAACGGCTTTCAATGGCGAATACATTAATAGCGTTTCCTGGCGAGGTTATGCATGCCTGACAGAGTCTTGTTGAAATACCCAGTCAAGTCTCTCGAAGGAGCGTACGATCGTCACTTCAACCAAGAGAAGAGTTTCGCCCGCTTTTTATTGCGGACTTTATCGCACCTTTTTTTGTGTCGTTGATATGACGTCGATCGCTTTCTCTCTCTTTTTTGCCTTGTTCTCGAGAATAAAAACATTACGATGACAAGATGGATAAAATACATGCTTTGGAGGTTCCACAAAAGAAAAAGAATGCATATAAAACACTTCCTTGTTAAAGAGACCCCATATAAAACTGTCCCCGCGGTTAATGTTCTCACAACCGTCGCCATGATACACCACCACCTACCCGAACCTTCCTATATCGACAAACGCATGTTGTTTTACACAGCACCCACGGATAAACGTGCCACCCTCAAAACGCGTTGGTCTCTTGTGCACCTTCACTTCCCCTCTTTGTCCACATCTCAACACACCAACCACCATTCACTATCCACCCCTGGATGATGTCAACGCTTAATATCTCCACAACCCCATCGTTTTTTTGTTTCTTGATCCAAACATGATCAAAGGGACACACCCATCCCACTATCTCATCTTCTTCTTACTTACCTCGTGCCCTGTTTTCTTCATCTATGGAAAATAGACACCCTCCGTCAACGCCCGGATGAATATTTTCTACGTTTTTGACTCGATCTGCCAACAGAGTGGCAAGGCTGGCTTCACAGGATATATGGACCTCATTGGAAAGAACCTGGCATCAATTGTTGAATCAGTGGCGCCCAGCGGACCAAAGGGAAACGTCAACGTGGCCGGCACAAAGAAGGTAAAACAAAAGCCCTTAACTGTCACTCTTTATACCAACACAAAACTAAATGATATCTCGTCTCCGCATACTAGATTTTGGAACTGTGGCGATCCAAGAAACTCTTCCATCATGGCGTGATCGACGTGGTCGAGAAGCCGTTATCAGCCAGAGAACTAGGGTAAGCCAAAATACTTTTTTTTTTTTTTTTTTTTTTTCCCCAATGGATCGGGAGTTTCGAGATTTTCGATCTATGGCAACCCATTTACTGAGAATATCTTTTTTCTTGTCACTATAGGGCTCGCTCAATGACATCGGAGGCCGGCATGGCAAAGGAAGATATTTTGAGGCGCATGGACGAAGACAGAGAGCGGGTATGCAAGCGAGCAATATAGTCATTGGTGTCGATCGACATTGCTCTGGACACCAACATTAACCGTGGAACGCATGTTCTCTGTTCGATTATTTTAGCACAAGCGGATACGTGAAGAGATCTGGATTCGACCTGCGGATGAGGACCCATCGGCAGAGTTCCAGCAGGACTGGGACGAGGTCTCTGATATCGACGAGCATGACTACGAGGACATCGAATGCGAGAACAACAAGTATCTGCCTGGGTTCCCCTGGGACATGGAGCATGAGCCGTCAATACCAACTGCACCCGCCCCTACAGGTCTGAGCAGAGATATCCCAGGAACTGCATCACACATGATAGCGGATCCTTCAACGCCTAAGTTTTCGTCAGGGTCGAGTCTGTACTATGGAAGCACGAGCGCCACTATTCACCACAACCACGCCACATCCGCTCAAGCAACCACCACAAGCAACAGCAACGGCACAAATACCCCGTCGTCTGTCTATACACCGCCTCCTCACTCCTCGCGTACGATGCATTCGCGCCCTTCATCTCGACCAGCGTCACCGCCATATTACGGTCCTTCAGGAAGCTCGTCGTCAAGGCCACCATCCTCTGGCCACTACAGCTCGAGACAGTACCACCAGAGTAGTAGTAGTTCCAGCCTTCATTCAGCATATGTAAACGGCGGGCCTTAGCAGCCCTTGTTTTTGTAATATCTCTCATCGACCCATGGATACGCAACCTTGGCCTTTGCTGTCTGTTTGAACATTTCCACTGAGCGCACTTTGTTCTCGCGGTGTCACGGCAGTAGCCTCGAGATGCCTAAGTGTTCCTCGCACACCCCTTTACCGCCCAATCCAAAAGGTGGAAAGGGGTCCTCTCCAATCGCTGTTTGTGCCTTTCGCATTTCTGCCCCCTTCTTTAGTTCTGTTGCTTTTGTGCCCGATATACCCCCGAACCATTGTTGAGAAGACTCCTATAACTAAATGAAAAGGGAGGCTGTAGAAGAGGCCAAAGAGGCGTTCTTTCTTTTTTTTTTTTTTCCTTTTTCTTTCTTTTCTTTTTTTTTCTTCTTTCCTCTCTTCTCCTTCACCCACACTGCTCTCCTCCAGTCTATCCTCTCATAGTATCTACATCGCAAAGGAAAATAGCCAAATGAGGGTATCACTAGTGTTTCCAGGAGGGCTAGCTATGATGAGCTTGGCCCTTCTTGCATCCGCCTCAAGCCACAGCAACAAAATCCACCGCGAACAACAAAAACAAAAACAACAACACGAGTTCATCCTCGAGGACCCGGGAGCCGACATCCACTCTAAGCTCCACAAGAACGGCGGCGTGGATTTCCACATGGATGGGCCACCCCGGATCGATTACCTCCACACAGATGCTTTGTCGGATCATGAGGCGAAACAGATGGATGAACAGCCCAAAGCAGAGGACCCACAAAAGTGTTTGCTGTTCAGTGACGAGTTTGATAAGCTGGACCGAAGTATCTGGCGCGTAAGTGGCCCTTTGTGCAAAAACCAATGAATACCAACGATGCAACCTTTGAGATATCAATTCCTTGTCTTTCTTCTTCTTCTCTCGGACTGGAGTAGCCCGATCGTACATTGACTGGAGGCGGGTGAGTAAAAGTATCCTTTTTGGCGCATTGTTTTGGCACAAGAACGATGAAAATAAGAAAGCAATAAATGTTCCTTGCCGACCCTACATCTTGCTCATCTTCTCTCTCTCTCTCTCTCTCTCTCTCTCTCTCTCTCTCTCTCCTCTCTCCAGAAACTACGAGTTCCAGTTCTACGATCTCAACATCACCAACATCTTTGTCCGCGACGGCATCTTCTACATCCGCCCCACCTTGACCGAGAACCGAATCGGCGCCAGTGCCTTACGCGAGACGGGCGTGTTGGACATTTGGGGCATGGACCCAGGCTCCCAATGTACAGGGAATTACGACTATGGATGCTTCCGTGTTGCAGGCGCCGGGGGCAATATCCTGAACCCGATACAGTCCGGCTTGGTCCGGACAGTCAACTCGTTCAAGTTTCGATACGGCAAAGTGGTGATTCGAGCCAAGATGCCCAAAGGCAAATGGATCTGGCCTGTAAAATCTTTTGTTCTTTTCCTTCGCTATCTCGTCTTGTTTTATTTTAAAAAATTGTTGTATGGTCCCAGAGCTGATGTGAAAACTATAATGAAAAAAAAAAAAAAAAAAAAAAAAAAAAAAAAAAAAACCATAGGCAATCTGGATGCTCCCAGCCTATTACCAATACGGGACCTGGCCTGCCAGTGGAGAAATCGACCTGGTCGAGTCGCGAGGCAACGGTCCCGAGTACCCCGGTGGAGGGTACGACAAGGTCGCGTCGACTTTACATTGGGGCCCTTCGTATGAATACAACCGGTTCGAGATGACCCATGCCGAGTACGCTCTGCCCGCGGGGCGGACGTTTGGGGACGAGTTCCATGTGTTCACTTTGGACTGGACCCCAGAGGGGATTAAGACCTATGTCGACGACGATTTGGTGCTCGATGTGCCACTGAATGACATGTTCAAGAAGGGCAAGTTCCCGGCTTGGATAGATAACCTGTGGGAAGGCTCGAATGCGGCCCCCTTTGACCAAGAGTTTTATCTCGTAAGGACGCCAAACCCTTCCCCCTCCTCTTCGTGCTATATTTTTCTTTGTTCTTGCTCAAACTGCGTCAAAACTAACATAAAAGCTCCCCATCGACCCCCTTTTTACTTAGATCATGAATGTCGCTGTGGGTGGAACTGCGGGGTTCTTTCCAGATGGAGTGGGCAACAAGCCATGGAGCGACAAGTCAGAGCATGCTGTCAACGAGTTTTATGCCGCCAAGGATGACTGGTACCCGACCTGGGGTCCCGAGAGCGGATTGGATCGCGCCCTTGCCGTGGATTATATTCGTGTCTACAAACACGACTGCTGAAAAGAGTGTGTGTGTGAGAGGAGGTGATCTAGAGACGTACATTTATTGGTCTGTAGCGATAAGGAAGAACGGAAAGAGAAAGCGAAAAGACAGAAAGAATTTATTTTTTACAAAGCAAGAAAATATGCAAAAGTGTATGCAATGTACAATTTTTGGAGGTGGATAGGGATACGTATGCTGTGGTTACTCGTCGTCTTCATCGTCATCTTCGTCGTCATCTTCGTCGTCAACGTGCATCTCTGTTGCATGTCGTGTGTGGGACGAGTGTGAGTGAGACGATTGATGAGACGGGTGGGATCCTTTGCCATGGGTGTCTTCACCGGCCTTGATCCCATGCATCATCTCTGTCTCGATCATCTGCTTAAATCGAAACAACTGCCTCTTGACCAAGACCTCGCTCGCCTGGCTGCCACCACAAAGCTTGGCCAAGTCCCCAGGTCCCCACATCCATTCCATCCTGGCCATGACCCCCGAAAATTTGGCCGAGGGCCGTTCCTTGTGGCTTGCCGTGGCAGAGGGCTGGAACTGCTGGCACTTGGTTTCGCTGATATCGTACACACGCTTGAGATGACCCTTGAGCGTCATGGCTGCCTCGATCGCAACACTGGCCTTGGCAACCACATGTTTCGGGAGATTGAGTTCCGTGTCATCGCCTTGCTCCTTCTCGTCCATAGGGTCGTCATCCATCGCCTCATCGCCCTCGTCGTCGCTTTTCACATAAGAATGGGACTTCTTCCCGTTTGACTTCCAGGAGTTCGTTGTGGTCTTTGGTTTCTTTTTTTTGGTCTTCTTGAGGGCTGCCAGCTGATTCTGAGAAGATCCTAGCAGGCTTTCCATCAGGGTGATACCCGCCCCAGAGATGATCCGATTCAAATAAAAAATGACCAGAAAGATCTCTTCCATCGTCTTGAACTCCAAGTAGGCCAAGTTTTCTGCGATAAACCGACAATAATCTCCATCCACCTAATAATAATAATAAAAAAAGTAAATCCCGAACGAGATGCAATTAGGCACTCGGATACATAGCCGCTCTTCATTTTGTTCCGCACATCGACAAAGCACATACCTCGATCTTAGAAACGGACAAATCGACGTCGAGCACCTTCACCAGGCTGGAGAGGAACGCGTTTCTGGTCTGTCTCTTGTCACTGACCAGTCCATACATGGGTCCTAGCAGAGCAATCGCATTTCCGTTCTCAGCCAACACATGAAAACCTATGACGACGTGGGAATTAGTGTCTTGTTTCTTGTTGGTAAAGGGTGAAGTAAGCTTTTGTGTGAACCCTCACTCTCTCTTACCTTGGACTTCTTCATGAGTAAGACTCATTTGGTACATGTACATGGTCCGCACACACTCCATGCTCTTTGCATAAATCAACGAGGCGTGCTTCTGATGCAGGTCCTTGTGGATCCGAAGCGCCCGCTCGCTCAGCACCTCGTCCGGGCTTGTCTCGAGGGCAACAACAACAGGCATGCAGAGACCAGGATGCGCCAGCGCTTGGGTAGTCACTTGCGCAATGACATCCACAGTGCACATCTGCAGTTTGGGATCCGCTTCGAGAGCACACTGAAGGATTCTCTCCAGGTACTGCTGCATGATGGCGTTGCCGATACCGGCCTCCATGTGATCCTCTGGCTTGGCTACCAGACTGTATCCTGTGCCCTTGTCCAAAGCTGGTGTGGTCTGGATCTTGATCAAAAAGTTGTTGTAGACATGAATAAGCTCCCCCTTTAGCTGATTGTCCTGGCCCGCAAAGATCGCATTCATAATGTCCTTGCTCCGGGTCGAGTCCATCAGGGCCGGGAACGACATGAACACGTATCCTACAAAGGGTGCTCAAATCAGATTAGCAACCATGAATAATTCAAATTCCAAATACGTTTGACAAAAGAAACAGACTCATCCGTACCGAGACACTGGGTAGCCGTTTGGCGAAGTGGCAAAGGAAACCTGTCGTCGCAATACGCGGAAAGGGTCTTGAATACAACATCCTGGACAGAGGGATCCATCTTGGCCTTCAGTTCTGCCAGATGCGCAACCGTGGGGCTTTCCTTGATCTGTTGTTCGAAAGGAAAGTGTTTGACCAGCAAACCACACAGCATCATCAGCCGAACCGTCTTTCTCTCTTGGATCGCCTTGGCCTTCTGAAGTTTGTCCAGATCCACGTTCAAGAGCTGCATACAGCTTAGAACAAGCTTACAGAGGCGGGCACTTTGGCGAGTCAAAAGTTGCACCACCAAGCACAAGACATGGACGGCTTCCGGGAGGAGAATGACTGGGCAACTGGACAGGAGGGTCGACACCAGCCTCTCGACGGTTTGAGAAAAGTTCTCTTGGACGCCTTGGACAACAGGGAGGGCGACTTCGTAGATCCGAAGAACAAACATGGTCACCTTCCAGTCGTCGTGAGTGGAACAGTTGTGAAGGTAGGCTTCCAGAGCGCTCAGATGCCTGGGGGTCGTCAGTCGAGGTTCTGCCTTGATGAACGTGAAAAGCGTGTGAACGGTCGAAACGACGGAAGACTTGGGCGCTTCCTCTTCCTGTAAGACGTCGATCAGGTCAACCAGGCATCCCACAATGACCGAACAGCCTCGCGTAAACTCTTGATCGGGTGCCATGATGTCGAATGCGTGGCCTTTCTCTTTCTTCAACAGTTGCTGAATGACAGACCCGAAAGCTTCGCCTTGCGCGGTCGACAACTGTCCCACCATATCCACCAAGTACCTGGCTCGCATCAGCACTTCTCTCTTTTGCGACGTGGTGACCGCGGCGACTGGGATCAAGGTTTCCTCTGTGAATTCTTCTCCTGGTACTTGTGGAGCGAGAGTGGCTTGAAGGAATTGGTTGAAACAAATGTCGTGCACAGATTTGATAGCCAGCTCACGAACTGTCGTCTCGTCGTCATTCACTCGGAGAAGAAGCTTCCTAGAGATGTCATGGTGGACTGAAGTCTTGTCGGTCTTTGAGTAGATCTCCCTGAGAAGTCGGATCACCCGTTTGCGAACATTAAGGCCAGTGTCCTATTTTTTTTTTTTTTTTTTTAAAAAAAAAAGGTAATCATATCAGCAACTTTTGGTGGCGCTTTCGAAAAAGGTAAAAGTTCGCTCAGGCAAAATATTTTACCGATATCCTGTCACTGACAATGTCGTAGTAAGCGTGAAGGATCTTGTCGTCTTGCAGCATATACTTGCCAACCAAGTCAATGGCGGCATCACGGACAGCAGGGCTCGTGTCCTGGAGTCGCAATGAGATAGTCTTATGCACATTCTTTTGTGCGAGGACTTTGTAATCGCCAGTGACTATGAGCGACAGAGCCTTCAGAGATTTCGTCCGCAGCACAACCACGTTGCATTCCAACGTCAGGAGAATCCGAGCCAAGAGTATATCAAAGGACAAGAACAACTGGAGTCGTGAGGTCAGATAGTCCGAGCTGGAAAGGACGTCCTTCCTTGCCATGGTTGATTTGGTCCTACTAGGCGGCGCTTGGCTGGTCAGAAACTTCCAGCACTGGTTGATCTCTGTCACAAGAAGGTTCCATTCTTCCAATCCCCAGTTATCTCCAGTATCACCAGCTGCTCCACAGATGATGCCGCCCCATTGACAAATCCACGTGTTTTTGGCAGCCTTGAGCGCCAGATCGTTGACTTCGTTGGCAGTAAGGAACTCCAGAATTCTGCCATAACTCGCCTGCAAGTATGACAGATCGGGAAGTTTGGTGCCAACATTCACTTCGCCGTAGAAGGGTCGAGTGTCCGTTGGATCCGCCTTGCGCGACTCGGCAGCCTGTGTAGTAAGACTGTTGGAGATTGTCTTGATTTTGGCTGCAATTAGTCCCAGCGTATCCACAGCCAGCTGGCGCGAGGAAAGGTCCGACTTTGAATCATCCAAGTACTTGACCTGGAAGTATAACGTTGACAAATGGAACGTAAGCAAAAGGTATTTGGGAGAGCTTAAATGCCACATAGTCTTACACATACCATAGACTTGCTGAGAATCAGCAGAAAAATCTCTGCACTTGGCCACTCGGGCAGCCCCAATACCGTCAGCAGATCGTGGAGTAGACTCTCCAGAACGTTCCTGTATTCCGCATCCACTGAAGATTTTGTTCCCTTGGCGCTTCGTGACAACAAAACGTTGAAGATATATCCAACACTGGTCTTGGCATTGTCCTGTAAAATTTTGGCGCAGTGGAGAAACTAGGGAGGCAACAAATGAAAGGTTAGATAAATGATACCTCATCACAACAGCCGCATGGACACAGCGTCGTACCTTCTGCATTTCAATCTTTTGTGCTGGATGCTCTAGTTCTAGAAGGTCCGGTGAGACAGGATCTATCACTGGTCTCTCGGCGCAGGTGTGGATGAGCTGGAGAAGCAGCGCAGAAGATGCGTGGATTTTGGAACCGTCTCTCAATCTGTAATGCACAAGATCAAGACCTTCAGTCAAAATGTAGTCCCAAACTGAAAGAAAAAAAAAGGTGTGTCAACGCTCCAACGTACCTGTATCCTTTGGAGACCCTCTTTCCATGCGGAAGCTTGATAAGTGACGACAAGATCTCTTCCAAGATCCACATCCTCTGATTGTGATACTTGGAGTAGAGCTAAGGACGTGAATATTAAGTCTGGTTAATACATCCGATAATTTTCTCCGATTGATCAAATTGATATCTTTCAAGACAACTTACTGCTCTCAAGAGACCTGAACCAGCCTGCTTCAACGACTCTGCCTCCGTGAGACCGACCATCATTTCGGAAGAAGTGTCGATAAAGAAGAGTGACAGAGCAATGTACACAAGCGTGACAATAATCCCGTCCGACAGCTCAGTGGCACATGACTTGCGGAGCTTTTCCGAGATCTCGCAGGTGCTGCTCACAAGAACCACCATTCTTTGTCTGAGTGCTGGGTTGCTCGAGATGATCTTGAAAGTGTATCCTTTGGCCAATTTAGGGTCGTCCTTTGAATGTTCCAGCGCTGGTACCATAAACTTTTCGACAAATGATTTGAGCACATTGAGCGAGTTGATGAGAAGTTCCTCTGGGAAGAGATGTTGGAGACCTTGGCTGCTGAGGATCGCCAAGCTTAGAGACACATGATCCAGTGAGAGTATCGTCTTGTCGAATCCACGATGGAGAACTTGCTCGTCCTCCCCTTCTGTTCCTTGATCTTCCAGTGGAAATGTAAACTCCGCAAAGTCCTTTGTCGCAGTGTCCAGATATTTGAGTAGCGAGGCCATGGTGTCGATCTGAACATCCTTCAGTAGGTCCTTTTTCGAAAGGTCCTTGATCAATTGTGCCACCTGTTTTATATCTGATGGTGAAAGGAGACGTGAACTCGTCTCTGTTTCTCCATCAAGTGCCTCCAATAATTCAGCGACTGCGTCCTCGAACGGCGTCACGGGATCTAATACATGTGACACAAAAGAGACGTTTAGTCCAATACATGAGCTTGCGAGTTTCTGTGCTTCGGTGACTTACCGTCCTGGGATGAAGGCCCTGTTCCTGTTGCAGGGATAGGGGTAGGCGTGCTCTCGGATGTCTTGACGACTGATGGTTCCGGTGTGACTGGCGATGGTTTCTTTTCGTTGTTGACAACAACAGATGGTCGTGATTTGATTTTTTTGGGTGTGCGTTCCCTGATGCTCTCGTCGTCCGTGTCGTCAGATGCGCTCCGCTTTTGAGATGACGAGAGAGGTAGGGTCGTTTCCTTGGATACTGCTGGAACAATTGGAGAAGGAGGGATCGTTTGCGAGAGGAAAGCTGGGACATGAGTTGGTGTTGTTATTTGTGTTGTTGTTGACATATATGACTTTTTGAAATCAATGAGGGTATCGTAGGGATCGATTGCTGGAAGTTGGTAGTTGGATCCACTTGATGGTCCGGTGTTTGCTGAACAATGTCGAAGGATGGTCTCTGACAGGTGGGAGAGGGGTGGTCCTGTCGGGGGCACAATATCTTCCGTGCTGATCGCGATTTGGGATGCTGATGGGAACCGACTATAAGTGAAAGCGATAAACGGTCAGCTCTTCTTCCTTCACTTCCGCAAGCATAGCATTTTGTTGGTGTCGGATAAGCCTACATGTTCTCCATATTAGCGTTGGCGACCAGGGACATCAGACACTGTGTCTCAAAGGTGGCAGCGTGTTGACTGAGACCTTGTTGAGACAAGATTGCGCGAACCGTGGGATCCTGAGGCTGCACCAGTCGAAACTCTGGGAACGCAATCTTGAGAGAAGGCAGATCGCGCAACACTAAGTCATTGTAGTTTAATGCATTTTGATTATTATTTACTGCCTATGCTCAATGCCTAGACTCGAAAGTGAAGTAATCTCCATTGTTCCTTACTCGAGTCAGTCGATGTCAGCGAAGGGAGCGCGGTGTACTGTAGGCCAGTCTGTGCATTGGTAGGAGCGGTGGCATGGTGTTGTTCCTGGGGGGTGATCGTGGCTTCTTCCTGGTAATGCATTTGAGGCATTGCAGTCCGATGGGCGACTTGATGGGGAGGGGCCGTTGTCTGGTATATGGATTAGCTTAGAAGTGGTGGCTCATCGAGAAAGAGAAAGAGAGAGAAAGAAAGGTGGGATGGGTGGGTCGGTATGAATGATGGGTTGGCGTCAGAGATTGGTCTGAGACGCACAAATAGAACGATTTGGACGTGGTGGCAAAAAATAAAAATCCGAGGACTGCCTACCTGTTGAAGGAGAACGCCACCATTCATCGCTGTTAAGGGTGGCTGATCGAGTCTTTTGTTGATAGAGCAAATCGGGCGGAGCAAATGGCAGTGTCGCGTGTATGACGTTCATCCTCGCCATAATTGTTGCCTTTGCCCCATTAACATTACGCACCACAAACAAGTCGAGTGCTCGATTTTTTTGGTCTTCCTTCACGGAGAATAACCTCAGGTCATAAGTATGTACCCATTTGGTCAAATAAAGAAAGAGATAGGTTGAACTTCACAACCACTGTTTTAGGACCTTGCTAAAGTATACGGACTAACAGCAACCATAGCAGCAAGCGTACTCGCGTTCCACAGTGACAGTTTCCCTTTTTCCTAAACGTCAGGTTTTTTTCGCGGCCTCTTCCTTGGGCAGGTTCTCCAGCTCTTGCAAGCTCGAGATTTGGAGCAGGCTGTTCTTTTTCTTGGCAAGGATCCACTAGGCCATACCCTTGAAGCCAAGGTCAACGTTGACGTTCTGCTTGGCCGAGGTTTTCACAAAGAGACACCCATGTTCCTCGGCAAAGTGGTGTGCTTTTTTGACACTGACCACGCGGCCCCCGTACGCATGATGTTCCCAATCACTTTATATCCAACAAGGAGGATGGGCGAGCCATCTGGACACTAAGTTTTTGCGCGCAGTAGCCATGTCTACAATTGGGTAAATGTCATTCAGTTCGTAATGTCGTACACGGCTATCAAACCTATGTCTTGAGAGCCAAGCTAGAGATACTGGTCAGGCCAGAAACATTGACCACGTGGAGTGATATTGAGCGTCGATCGAGCTCAAAGGTCTTGTGGTAGACTCCGCTTGACATGGAAGGATGGCAGCGGTCCTCGAACTCACCGCTGATAAATAAACGGATGAGCATGGTTTTGCCAACATGAGAATGGCCCACAACATCTATTCGAATAGTTTCGGTCTTTCCTTGAACGGTAGTCTTGACTGAAAGAGAGTGGTTTTGAAAGGCTTAAAAAATGTGAGAGCGAGTGGTTAACGTGTTGTTGAGTTGAGGATGAGTAAATGGGTACAAGGAGCAAGACGAGGAATAAGAAGGGAAAAAGATAATGTGATGAAGCATAGGCGTTTTAATAGAAACCCAACTTCGCCATGCTCGGGCGACGCAATATTGGCCAGTTCGATATGTGTGGTGTGCAAAGTATGATAAACAAAAGCTGCGCGTGTGAGAGCTGTCCATGGCGCCAGTAAACAAAGATCTTCTATCATGGTTTTTATTATGACCTCAGCTATCCAGGTGATATTTGTTCTTGCTCACTTGTGAGTTTCTCTGTTTACTGAGCTTGAGGGCTTCCTGTTGTGCCTGGGTCAATGTGTGGTAGACGATCATGGTCTCCTGGCCATCGGGTTCTTTCTCTGTCTCGACACAGGCTTGGTTAGGGTAGATGTGACTCGAAACAGCGACAATGCCACTTCCCTGCTGGACAACCGCATCTGGGTAGCCAAGGCTCAGAGGTGAGTATCCCATCTGAGCCATGCGCAGACTGATCTTGAGTGGGTCTGAGTGGCTCGATATTTCCGAGTATCGCTTCGAGGATCGATCCCTGGTTGGTATTGACCCCAATCCCAGAAGCGACAAGAATCCACCGGATTGTGATGCCTGTTTACGCAGAGCTGACCTTGGTGTCTCGTCGCCCAGGTTCTCTCTGGCGAGGGTATTGCGGGTGCGGCGTTTGCGTCGGCGGACCATCATGTAGAAGGCGCCTCCGACCAAAGCCACGGTGAGGACGAATGCGATTCCCAGGACTGCGCCCACGCCGAGTTTTCCCTTGGTGGCATCAGGAGCCTCGGGCACGGTCACACCGAGTGGTCTGAACTGGGTTGTCCATGTGTTGGTGTTGGTGTCGAGTAATGCAATGTTGGATGATGCGCCTCCCGTCGACTTGCCTATGAAGTAGAGTAGTGGCACGAAAGGAAGGGGGATATTAGTGAGTAAGTGTGTTGCTGTTGCGAAGAAGGGGAGTCCTTGTTTCTCGGTCCAACGATGACCAAAAAAAAAAAAAAAAAAAAAAAAAAAAAAGTGCTCTTCTCACTAATACATCATCTGTGTCTCTGTCTCTGTCTCTCTCTCTCTGACTCTCTGCGGCTCTGATACCTTTGTGCTCTCGCTTATTAGTATTTGCTTTCTTGCTTGTGTTCGGTTGTTTGTGCGCAACCAACCCCTCCTTTCCTTTGTGTCCCGTCTGTTCCATTTCCCAAAAAGCGTCTTCCGATCTTGCACTTGCGATGCACTGCGATGCTTTACGCTGCCAAGTTCTTTCTTTCTCTCTTTCTTTCTTGTTTCCCGTTACTATCTCCCCGACGATACAATTATTTTTGGCCGTGTTTTGTGGGTGTGGGCGTGCGTGTAGGTATCCGTGGTATCCTTGATATCCTTGATATCCTTGCTATCCTTGTCCTTCCTCGCCACAATAATAAACAGACGCCAGATTGAAATTGCAAAGAGTAATGAAACGCGCTATTGTAAAAGGAGATCCCAAAGCATGTATTGTTAAAAATAATCCGATCAATTATTGGACTTACCAAATGCGACCACCATGGAGCTACCAGACATGGCTGCAGTGTGACCCCATCGAGAGGGGGCATCCCCCGTGGTTGCGGGTGAGGACCAGGTCCAGGAGGGGAGATCGAGATAGAAGGGTGCAGAGTAGGCCGATTGGAAGTCCTTGGTGCCACCATACACCAGCATGGTCGTAGAATTGACCAGTACTGTGGAAAAGGCCATGCGTGGATCAGGTGCAACACCGTTCAGAGGCACTACCTTCCATTCATCGTTGTCCGACTGTGTATCGAGGATGTAGGCGATGCTGAGATTTGCGACTTGACCCTGTGAGTTGACACCGCCGAGGATGACGGCCTGACCATCCGTGGTCAGGGTCATGGTATGTCGAGCTAGTGCTGGTCCGTGTGGCGCAAGTGCAACGGGTGTGGAGGAGTTAGGGCGGAAGTTGGCGGTGTTTTTGAGGGTGACGAGGGATGAGACGACGGTGCCGTTGGCAGGTGTGGTGAGGTAACCGCCCTGGAGGAGAGCACCGTCCTTGCCTGTGCTGAGGGTGGCGTGGTAGAGGCGATGGAAGCCGACGGTGTCGTTTTTGGAGAGGGCAGGGGTAGACCAGGCCCCAGAGGGCTCAAAGAGCAGGATGTGTGAGGCGTCAAGGGAGGAGGATTCTCCGCCCGCGGCGAGCAGGAAGGTAGCGCCTTGGACTTTGGAGAGCGAGTGTCCCGAGAGCGGAGCAGGGATGCGGGCCATGGCTGTGAGGGGAGGGCTGTCTATTGACCATGCTTTTGACAGGTCGAGGGCGAGTGTTTCGTCAAGGATGGTTGGTTTGCCATTGGAATCAGTTGTTCCTCCTGTGATGTAGAGAGTTGTGTTGACGAGTGCCTGTATTTTCAAAATAGTTGAGAATTCGGATCCAGGTTGGAAGTTTTTTTTTGTAGGTCGATGATTTGGCGTGTATGTGTTCAAGCGGGTATTGGAATGAAAGAGAGAGAAAGAATGTCGGTTGGTTAGTTTGTTCTCACTCCATTAGAACCAATGCCCACGGACGAAAAGACGAGATAGAACAAGCATGGGCAATGGTATGTACGAAAAGTATTTGTGTTTTTCAGGGACAAGGACCAACAAAAACACAAAAATAGCGAACAAGAGAGAGAGGGAGACCAAGTGCAAAAAGTGCGAGGTAAGACAAGGCATGGTGCGTGTGTGCTATTATGTTATCGTACAGATGCATGGGCCCATCGCGGTGAGAAGGAGGTGGACATTATGTGCGATTAGATTATGTGAGGGAGTCAGGGAGGGAAGTAGAGAGTGAGAGTAATGTTGAGGTGTAAGGGCTGGAGTGAGGAGTGAGTGAGAGTGAATGAGTGAATGAATGAATGAATAAAGTCGGTTTAAGGCATTTGGGAGAGAGTGAGTGAAAGAGAGAGAGGCAGAGAGAAGAAAGTGTGAGAAAGAGAGAGAGGGAGAGAGAGAGAAAGAGAAGGTGTGGAAGGGACAGGAAACAGGATGGTGCACGGTAATGGCATTTGGGTCAAAGATAAAAATAACGATGGAGACAGAGATATGCGAGGGAAAAGAGGCAGAGAGAAGGGTGTTGGTTGGACGGACGGACGGACGGATACACAGACAGACAGACAGACAGACAGACAGACAGGCTTGACTGACGGCCTGACGGTAGCTGTGTGCCCTCGTTTCATTTCACACCTCGGTCCACCTCCATCGATGGCCAACCTAAAATCCACGAGTTGTCGCTGCTCTCATATGTGGAAGGATCCTTCTCACTCTTCTCTCGCTCTGTCCGCTCTCGCACCGTTTTCATTTTCGTTGGGCTTCCCACCCTTGACCAGCCTCCCTTCTCTGTTCACCAGGGCATCCTCTGTTCGCCGACATACTCGCGCTCGAGGGGGGCCAGTGCCACAATGCGGCCATGCTAGCCCTCTCTGCCCAAGCCTGTCCTTCGCTCTTTGAGAAAACACCCCTTGCCTCGGAGGGGGAGGGAGGGCGAGGGGAGGTCCCTGGATCTATCCATCGCATGCAATAGTTGTGCTTTTCTGCGAAAGCGAGGCCCATCCAAAGCGAAAAAGAAGACGCTTTCGTCATTTCTATTCAGCTCCTTCCCAAACACAGACACACTCCTCATTCTCTCACATCCAGCCCAATCCAATCCAATCCAGTCGCATCCAATCCAGTCCCATCCCATCCCATTCAGTCCCATCCCATCCAATCCAGTCTCTTCCACTCCACTCCACTCTACTCCTATCCACTCCACTGCACTCCACTGCACTCCACTCCAATCCATTGCAAGTGCCTTTGCCTTGAAGCTTGGTTACCCTTCCTTACCGCACCCGTTCCTCTCATTCTCTTTGGTTCTGTCTCCGTGGCAAAGGTCCCTTGTTTTGTTAGATATCCTACCCTCTCTTCCTCTCTCTCATTCTCTTTCAGTCCTTCTTTTTCTTTCCTTCGACACATACCGTCACACACACACACAAACGCTATTCGAACACAAGGACACACACATCCCATTCTCAATTCTCATCCTCGACCAACTTACACAGAGAACAAGGACACTCACGACACGACAACAGACTTGTCCTTCCTTCCTTTCCTTCCGTAAGCAAATTGTTTTCTTCCTAGTCCTGCCCAAACTTGTCTCCATGGCCTCTTGCCCTCATGGAAAGTGCTAACAAAAGCACCTTGATTTACTCACTTGAACACCAACTAGCTCATTAAAAAAAAAAAAAAAAAAAAATGGCCTCCGTCGATTCGTCAAGGTTGCCTGCTCAGGAATACCAGCTGCAGGTCCCAAGAAATGCCAATGTCAATAACAATAGCTATGGTCCACAGAAGCAGGAATACTTGCCACCATCCCCGACCCGGCTCAACAACAACTCGACCTCGTCCCTCGGGTCCGTCTCGTCCATGTCGCTCCAGTCCAACACGTCTACACCTCTCTCCAACAACCTTACCAGCAACATCAACAGCACAAGTAACACCGTCAAATACACGCGACCTACATCAAGTACCCCATCTTCACCCTTGGGAGGAACACCTCGCACATCTCGCAAAATGACGGCCGGCTCTTCTCCTTTGGCCTTTTCTTCGCCCTTGGCCTCCACCCCATCCAAGATCAAGCCAAAGGCCAACATGCCAACTACCTTGCCACTCGAGTCTGTCTGTGAGTGTTTTATCTGCCACTCGGCCTCGCCTTATAGCCAGGAAGCAGCGCCCGAGATCCCAGCCAACGAGCGACAGGAGCTTTCTCGACTGGCGCCCACTTGCCCTTCCATCCATCTTTACTGTCTTGCCTCCAGACTACCCATGTCACTGCCCTTGGACCCAGCTCAAAAGTCTCCATTGACTCGGTCCATTCTCGACTATTTCTATTCTACCTGGATCGACGACTCTGACCGAGGTCCCCGCATCCAGTGCCTGAACTTCATTCCCATCCACCCTATCCCGGCAACATGCTTTGACCGCTATCTGGAAGGGCAGAGCTGGAACAAGCGTCTATGCAGACCATTATGGCATGCTGCCGACCTTCGATGCAAGCTGGGCTTTGAAGGCATGTACCGTAACTGCATGCAGGACAAGTGCGCCAGCTGCTTCATCTTTAACGACGGATTCGAGGACACCATTGCAAAGTAAGCCGGGCCATACATGATGTCGCAACTCTATCATTTTGTTAAGGAGGTTTTGTTTATGCTTTTCTGAGTAGAGAGCGAACATTCATGTCTCTTTTCTGCTTTACTTTGACCATGACCATGATCTGGATATGAATAGGGATAAGTGCGTCTACCTGTCACCTCACTCTTCTCGTGCGCACAACCATTTCATTGGATCCAAACCAACAGGGAATGTAGATGACAACAAGGTGATGTGCATGGTGCTGACATTTGCCGCCTTGGGACGATCGTACGATGTGCCTCCGAGCAAGGACAAGATGAAGCGCCCTCCCAAGGGCTGGGATGTTGTCCACCGCCAGGTCGAAGATGTTAGTGAAGAGTACGGCGTCTTTGCAGCCGACGCCTTGATACCCCTTGCCATGGTTCTCTACAAAGTCATTTAGACTGTCCAAGCAAGCACAGCAAACAGCGTTCTTTTGTAATGTCATATCAACCAAGAAAGAAATAAAAATCGAAGCCCATGGTGCAGGTGCGAACATTTACCCGTGGACACGAGCGACAACAACAAGCTAGACAAGCATGTCCAAGCGAGACGCCGTGCCCAAATTGGGTTCCAAGCTCTTTTCGCTTAAAGCAGCGCAAGGGCTGTGCATTGTTTATGGGGTGGGAGCCTTCCAATTATGTTTTTCGCACTTTGCGAGGGCGAGGACGAGGGCGGAGGAAGACAGCCGACCAGGGCACGACAAGGCAGGGTATAAAAAGGTGGCCACCTTGCTTGCCCATCCTTCTTTTCTTTTCCTTCTCATTCCATTCCATTCCATTCGTTCGCTCCATCCTCCCCGCCTCTTCATTCTTCATCCTTGTCTTCATCCTCTCGCCTATCTATACCCTTAATACCCATACGTAATAGCAACATGAAGTCGCTGAAGAGTGTCTTTCAGAAAAAGAAAAAGGGTCAAGCGCCCCCGTCAGCCGTGGTCGAAATACAAGCTGCAGGAAGCAACGCCAGCACCATCAACATCGCCACCAACGCGGGCATCACCAACGGAAGTGTTAGTACCTTCGTCGTTGCCGCCAACGGAGCCTCCTCCTCGGTTCCAGAATCTAGTTCTCAGCACGTCCTCCCTCCCATCAACGACTCTTCTTTCTCTCCTTCCTTCCCAGAAAAAGTTCCCATGGGGCCTGTCACTGTAGGAGCACCTAGCCGTCCGTCCCCGGAACCTAGCAACCCACAACAACCGCCACAAGCTTACGTCTCTTCATTACCTCCGTCTCCAGGCAACTCGTCTGCTGTAGGCTCGGCGCGAGGCGAGGAACCTCGGTCCCCTCACACCCAGCCAGACGGCAATAACGTCCCACACAGGTCCAACACCCTTCCTCCTTCCTACAATAGCCTCGGGATCTCGCCAACCCTGTCCGCTTCGCAACCTTCGCCAAGCTTGATGCAAGTGTCTCCTCACCAGTCGAGCGGTGCTTCGACTTTCAGCCCCACCACAACAAATTCGTCTTACCACCCTTCGCCTTTGCCCACATCGCCCGCTACTGGAGTAACTTACCAGAACAACGCTTTGCCACCCATCCCTAATCAGGCACCGTATCAGCCCCCTCCTACCTCCAATTCATTCGCGCCAATGCCATATCCAGTGATGCCTCCTTCAAATCCGTATAGCTATCCAGCCACTCAGCCTTCGTATCCTCCAACTGCCGGGGGGAGCCAATACGGACACCGACCTTTTATCGCGCCAGGAAGCGAGAACCAGACGTACCCAATCATCATGGCCATTGATTGGGGTACCACTTATTCCTCCATGGCGTATGCGTACCAGCAAGACGGCGAAGTACATGAAGTATCAACCTGGTGCGTCCTTCTTTTCGAGTGGTATGTATGAACAGGGCATAGGGCGTGGCAAAGAACTAAAAAGTACGACATACTCTTTGATACGGCATCTAGGCCCAAACAGTCGCACAACTACCCCAAGGTGCCTACCTGCAACTTGTACGGACCTGGGTCAAAAGAGATCCTCGAGTGGGGTTACCCTGCCAAGATCGCCATGACCAAGCCGCCGTACAAGAACCACGTGTTGCTGTCCAAGTACAAGTTGCATCTGGATGAAGCTTCGGGTCCCCACCCTCCTCTGCCCAACGGATTGACGGTGGTGGATGCCATTGCCGATTACTTGCGGCTGTTCCATGCCCATGTTGTTCAAGTAAGTGATGGGTTGCCCATCCTATTTTAGCTTTTTTTTTTTTTTTTCTTTTGCTCCATATCATAAGCATGGGCTGTTGTATCTTCTTTTTGCCTTATCGGGCTGTTGTATGTCCATGAGATGATGCTCACCATGTTTTTCTTCTATTCCACGAACTCTTTATTTTTTCTTTTTCAATTTTTATTTTCAGGCTGCGCTTAGAGGATTCGGATCAGTGTTCTCACAGCAGCACATCCAATACTGTCTTTCTGTCCCGGCCATGTGGAACGACCAAGCCAAGGCGATGATGCGACAGGCAGCACTGCAGGCAGGTATGATTTCGCCACTGGATCCTCCTCACCGACTGTTGCTGATCTCGGAGCCTGAAGCGGCCGCTCTTTATTGCGAAAAAAAGTGTGATCAGTTTGCGATTGGACATGGACAAAAGTTTATGATCTGCGACGCAGGAGGTGGCACGGTCGATCTGATCGTCTTTGAAGTGAACGTTGGACCTCAGGGGCGATCGTTGAAGGTAAAAATGAAGGGTTGCCTTTTCTCGCTTTCCTTACGAAAGAACAGACAAAAAGTATTGATCGAGTTACTAACCCGCATACACATTTACACAACATCATGTTATTGTAGGAAGTGACTCATGGCAGTGGACACAGTTGTGGATCCATCTTTTTGGACGAGCGAATGGAGTCTTTGCTCCGACGCAAGTTTTCACGGTGGACAGAAAACACATTGACACCCAGCAACTGGACCAACCTGATGGAGAACTTTATCCACCAGGTCAAACCCCTATTCGACGGCATCGACGACCAGTTCATTACCATGCCAGCCGTGCCTGGGCGCGCGGACATGACCGACTATGACATTGGCCTGGAAGACGGTGTGCTGACCGTGACCGCTGAGGAAATGAGGCGCGAGGTTTTTGACCCGGTGGTGGACGATGTTTTGCGCCTGATCCAGCACCAGCTTCAGCAGACCAAATTTAACTGTCAGGCCATCTTTATGGTGGGCGGATTTGGCTGCTCCGGCTATTTGCACACTCGAGTCCGAGCCGAGTTTGGACACCAAGTTGGGCTGATCGCTGTTCCCCCTCGAGCCGAGCTGGCTGTGGTTCGAGGTGCAGCGCTAGCGGGCATTACACCCAGGATGGTGGCAGCCCGTGTGGCTCGGCGTTGGTACGGTGTCGATTCTCTGATGGCGTTTGAACCGGGCATGGATGCGCCTCACAAACAGGTGTATGATCGCGAGGGTCATCCTCGTGCCAAGGATCGTTTCTCGGTCTATGTGACTCCAGGACAGCAGATCGGTGTGGACGAGTGCATCACCAAGCGCTATATCACATATCAGTACCCCAATCCAGTGAACTCGCCCCTGTATGCCTGTTCGTCGACACATCTGCCTCGGTACGTGGACAGCCCTCAGGTGGAAAAGATTGGCGACTTTTTGATCCCTTTGCCGTTCATTCCTGGAGCGCTGCCTGGGCACAAGATCTTGTTCGAGTTGAGGATGTACTTTGGTGCCACTGAGATCCGTGCCGAAGCCGAGGTCAATGGCATGATTGTGAGTACTCGGTGCCAATTCACAGGATAGTCATTTGTTTTTCTCGTTTGTAGTGACTAGCCACGCATGCTGGAACATAAACAAAACAAAAAGAACCAATTTCGAAAGGAAAGGGGGTAAAAGGGGGGAGGGAGCAAGGAAGGGAGATGGTCCTTTTTTTTGTTGTTTGCCTTGCGATGATCCTGCGTCTGATTGTCCGACGATGTACATGATACAAGAAAATAATGTACCGAGAAGAAAAAAGGTGCCGTGGGATGACCAACAGTAATGATATGTGTTGCGATATGGCTTGGAGGCTTGATGTGACAAGACAATGTGTATTCGTATTACGGTGGTCCCATGAATAGCAAAAGGCGGAGGAACGGGATAGATCTTGTGGAAAATGGCTAGCTCGTGCCATTGAAATAATGTCACCCAGGCTGACAGCATGTTTGCTGCTAGATCGGCCAAAGTGTTACGGGGTCCTGATCTTTCGATTAGCTCAGTCACATCACATCCTTGGTTTGGAATACAGACAGCAGTTTGTATGGTTAGCACAGCCGACAATCTTTGTGTGATTATGGGAAGGACGTCGTTTGTCGTCATCTTCTTGAGCCGCTCTTTCCTTGAAAAGCGAATAGCGTGGGACCTCTTGCTGCCCTGGGAGGTGTGGTTGACGATATATTACTTTGAGACCAAGAAGCTCGTTCGGCCAATCATATTCCTCCCTCTGCCCTCTTCATCACCGATCTCCCGCACGGACATCGAGACCCACCTATTTGAGTTCCCAAGACATGAGCAAACCAGCCCAATGGTGGTTCTTGTCCTTTGGTATTTACTTGGAGCGATGCAAAACAAAGGACCCCTTTTCTGGAGGTACTGGAGCACTGCAAAAAAGAATGTCCCTCTGTTGTCATCATCACAACCTTCCTAGTGCACCCCCTTCCTTCTCTTGGCCCTCTCTCCCTGACTCTTTCTCTCTTCTCTCTCGTCCAACCACTGGTGTCTCTGAACCAGTCATTTGCATGTCCAAGCCCTTCCATGCACATGTCCCTTCTTGTTTGTGTATTGATTATGTCTTTGTGTCTTTCTCGTTGAGAACAACTCTTCTTTCTTTTCTTTTCTTTGTTTTCTCCTAGTAAGCTTACTGCTTTTTTTTATTTTTTTTTCATAAATGAATTAGTGTCTTCTTTTTCTTCAAATGGGCTGTTTGTCATTGGACATCACCTCACATCATCTCACATGCACTCATTGTTTTCCTTCCAACAATCGATTGATGAATTCCACCCACCCGCCCATTCGTTCTTTCGAATTATAAACTAGAAAATTCCTTCATTCCCAGTCGACTCCATTGTCACTCAGTCATTCGTGTTGACACCCATCTCTATCGTAAAGCACGTCGACGAAGCAAACAGAGCACGAACCACCCTCCGAATTTCTCTTTGTTTTGAGCACAGAGATTGTTTTTTGTTGGCTCAGCCCTGGTTTTCACCATCCTTCGACTATTTATGCCCTATTAGCATTCAAACCCTTCCAACCTCTTTCTTCTTTTCTTTTCTTTTCGTATCTCGTATTCGCTATATACCATCGAGCTTTCAGTCATACGTACCCATGATCAGATCCATACCCTGATCCCTCCTTCGTTTTTTTTGTCTTCCATACCTATTACCTATCTACATCTACCTACCCACCTATCCTATCTACTACTCCTTCACCTTTTCCTGCACCATCGAGAGCTCCCTCCCTCTTGTATTTTCTTTTATCTTCCTTTTCTCTCAAAACAGCCTGAGTCCTCAATCCCCAATCCTCAGTGCATACATATTCTTATTTCCACTCGACAATATATCCCTCCATCCGCTTTCAACTAATCTATCCTCGTCATCCAAAGGACAACAAACAACAAGCAAAAAACAACCCCACACACACACTCACGAGCGCACGTCTCTTGTTTAACGTCAAAAACACGCCATTTCTATACCCCACTCGACCATCGCTTCTCACCTTCTATCTGACATACATCCGTAGCACATATCCCGTCCTCAAATATCAACACGCGATATCGTTGTGGGTCCAGCCCCCTTCCTCATCCACACCCCTTCATAGCACATCGAAACTGGCACAACTAGCACAGACATAATACCACTTACACATATAGACGGCACACTTGAACGATGCCCTCGCAAATCGTACTGGACACATCGCCGGAGCATGTCGCATATGCACTGCTGGGATGTTTTATCATCTTTTTCGGCCTGGTCAGTCTGCTTGTGAAGGAGAAACTCTTCATCTCCGAGGCATGTAAGTCTTTTTTGTTCCTCTCTCTCTCTCAAGATGCTTCCCCCCACTACCTATCGTCCATAGACCTCGACGCCTTACTTGCACACGAGATATACAGGACATCCACACATGTCTAGCGCGGACATCTCGTTCTCCCTTTTCTCGTTCTGCACTGGGTACCCCGTTATTGTTCCCACCCATGGGCAAGAGAAGAGGTTCTTGTTGGTGTGCTTTTGTTGAGCGCTAGTACCTTGTTTTTCTTCCTCTTCCTCGTCTCTCTTTCTTCTGTGATCTTGGTACCTCGACATGTTTAACCTCGCTGACCACCCTTTTGACTGTGAAATGGATCTCCATGTTCATGCACAAAAAGACTCGGCTGCGGTTGGATGAGCTAATAGGTTCCATTCCACGGCAGTGTGCATAACAACCGTAGTTCGGCGATACGTATTTCTTACAGGCCTGTTGATATTGCAAAAAGACGTTGCAGCACGCAATACGGGCCTAGTAATCTCGCTAAGCACCAACTTTTGCTTTTGTTTTTGTTGTTGTTGTTGGTCTATTTTTTTTTTTTTTGGGTTTTGTTATTCCAGTATCTCCCAGCTTTCTTTTGATTGTTCCTGGACCACCTTTAATTTTTACGAGAAAAAGAAATCGCGTAACATTTTCTCTACCCTAAGCTCCACCAAAAAAATCAGTAACCATAGTGTCACCCCTCATCGTCAGGCTCCTTCCTGGAAATCTGTGTTTTTTCCTCTTTGCTAACCCGCTTTTTAAATAAATATCGTTATCCCCGCAGTTGTTGCAACGGCGTTCGGGATCATCATTGGGCCATATGCGATCGGTATCTTCAATCCGATGGGGTGGAAGGATTTCGACCGGGTGACTCTGGAATTTACACGCATCGTCATAGCGGTACAAGTCATGGCCGCAGGAGTATCCCTACCAAGGTAAAGCCAGCTCGCAAGAGATAATGAAGGCATGGATTGCTTCCACATGTACTTAGTGTCATCGTATTTCTTAATATCATGGGCTTTAGATCTTATATGGTCAAGGAAAAGAGGTCCCTGTTCATGATGCTTGTACCGGTCATGATTCTAATGTGGCTCACGTCAGCACTGCTAATCTGGAGTCTCATTCCAGATCTCGACTTTGTAAGAGCGTTACTGCTGTTATTTATTTGTTATGAGATGGTATGAAATCACCCGCTGACGACACTTTTAACGCAGATCGAGTCAATGGTATTGGCTGCCTGTGTGACACCCACCGATCCTGTTTTGTCCAACTCGGTCGTCAAGGGGCGGTTTGCAGAGAAGCACGTACCACCACGCATCCGGTACCTTTTATCTGCAGAGTCTGGCATCAACGACGGCATGGGATTGCCCTTTCTGTTCTTGGGATTGTACCTGATGCGTGAGCGGTCGATGGGCGTCGCCTTTGCCAAGTGGTTCTATATGACCTGGCTCTACCAGATCTTGCTCTCGGTTGTCCTTGGCGGGTTGATTGGCGCTGCCGCACGCAAACTGGTCAAAGGGGCCAAAAACAGGTAACAACGGAGACAGCGGAGGTGGAATCCTATTGCTTGTATGTATCCTTTGTTTGCTAACTTACTTTTTTTTCATTTGCTCGATAAACAAATAGAAACTTAATCGACAAGGAGTCATTCTTAGTGTTCTCGATTGCTTTAGCATTAGCAGTCGTGGGATGCGTCAGTATCCTCGACTCGGACGATTTGCTTGCTTGCTTTATCGCCGGCAACGTTTTCGCATGGGAGTAAGTCGTTTTTATCTTTCAAGAAATCTTCGGTCGTACCTCCTTCTAACCGAGATACCGTTATTCCGTGCAAATAGCGACTGGTTTTCAAACGAAATTGCAGAGGCCCACATCCAGGAGACGATCGATATGTTGCTCAATTTGGCTTGCTTTGTATACATTGGAGCGTCTATACCATTCGCCAATTTTCACGATGCCGTTCTCGGCTTGTCTGTCTGGCGCCTCATTCTGTTGGCTATCACTATCTTGCTTTTCCGGCGACTTCCCTTTGTGGTAGCTCTCAAGGCGTGGATCCCAGCACTAGCCACCCACCGCGAAGCAGCTTTCGCCGGATGGTTCGGGCCAATTGGTGTCGGAGCCGTGTTCTTTACTAAAGTCACTGTTGACATGACCGACCCGGACAATCTAGGAGACAACCCACACAATGTTGACCGGCTCCTGCGAGTTCGGTCAATCATCTACCCCATCGTCATGTTTCTCGTCTTGTCGAGTGTTCTGATCCACGGTATCACCGTGCCGCTCCTGCATCTCCAGTACAAGTACACGCGGACATGGTCACGGAAGCGTGAGGAGAGCTCTCATGTCGTCACTCGACTGCCACATATCAACATTGGCGACGAAATTGCACTGAGGCCACCGACCGTTGGGTCGAGCACAGGCGGAGTGGAGGGTAGCGACTCGGGCAGCTCAGACCAGAAAACGATCATGTTCGACAACCAGCGCTCTATTGGGTCGATCAACCAGAGATCCTTGGGAGGTGGGTATACTGGATTCGGGTCTTTGGGTTTCCCAGACTTGACAAAGACGACCAGTAATACGAGCACGACCAGAACGCTAGAGGATGTTGTCCAGGAGATGAAGGAGGCTGCCCGAGGTAAAAATAGCAGGAGCCCCAATATTGCGAGTGGCGGTGGGCATCCATTGAGCCATGTCAACAGCACGGATGTTGCGAGCAATAACGGCGACACGAGTATTCATACCAGGAAGTCTGGCGACGGCTTCAGCATTAATATCGGCACGCCTAACAAGGACGACTGCAGTTTTGCGAGCACGTATCGGTCCAGTGTACAACAGGGCGAGAGCGGGGGTGGGGGACGGAGGAGGAGTACGGGCGGTGCCAGCCCTGGAGGGGAGATTGAGTCATTGCGAGAGAGCCATCCTGCCAGTCAAGGGTTGAACATCTTGCCGACCGATGCTCGATCGAGCCCGGTCTCTAGATCCCCAGGATCTTCTGCAACGGTGGGTGTGGCTCAATCACCGGAGGCGACAACGTATTTTCAACACCTTCAACAACAGCAAAGTATGCAAACGATGCAACAACCAGGAGATGACGAATATTTGCATTCACCAATGCATATCCACGAAGTGGAGCGGGAGGAGGACAATGGCAATGTGCGGACAGTGATACACGAGATACCCGTTGAGCAGCAAGAGCGAATCCGGCGAGAGATTGAACAGATGGAAGATGGACGGTCCTATGGTTCGTCATCAGGGGGCCTAGGTGACCTATTCAACCACTGAACCGAGTCAACACAAAGATTAGAAAAAAACAACAGATTGATCTATGTAAAAATGTACTATTAAAGAGTTGAAATACGATAAAAGATAATCTATGTGCCAGTTTTATTCTTTTTTTTTATATGCTTGAGCGTATGGAAGTAACAAAGTCAAATCCTCTACGATGCGAAGTAGTGCGTTGATGACAAAAAGTATCCTCCAGCAAGACCAAATTTCGTATCGAATATTTAGCACTCGCCGTCCTTGAGAGAGGCAAAGTTGTCCTTGGGGTTCTTGCAGTTGTGGCTCTTGAGCAGGCAAGCGTTTCCAAAGATGCGGCGAGAACCCTTGGCCGAGGCGCCGCAGACGGGCTTGTACTCGGCGCTGCAAACATCGGAGCAGCACTCACCCAGGGCCTGGAACTGGAATAACTCCTGTGGGTTCTGGCAGTTGTGCATATCGAGGATGCAGGCGTTCGAGAAGACGCGGAGCTCGCCGTTCATGGACTTTGCGCAAACGAGGTCCTCGTGCATGGAGCACATCAAGGGGCAACACTGACCGTCGTTCTCAAAGGCAAACAGATCCTTGGGGTACTTGCAGTTGTGGACCTGGAGCTGGCAAGGGTTGCTGAAGACCTGGAGGGAGCCACTGGCGGCTTTGGCGCAGACGGGACTATAATCTGTGGTGCAGATGTCGGCGCACTTGGAAGGAGCGGGGGCGGCAGAGACCGACAGGAGAATAGCGAGAGCGACGGTGGACTTGATGAACATGGTGAGGAGAAAACAGAGTTGGTTTTTTTTATTGATGTTGGCGTTGGAGTTGGAGTTGCAGTTGGAGTTGCTTGGGTTGCTTTTGATGGCGGATGGGATGAAGAAAAAAAAGAGGGAAAGAGGCGAGGCCCTATTGCTATTTATCTTGCTTTCGAGTGGTTGATGTCATAGGATCGTTTTGGTTCTTTGAGTGTGTTGGAACGTGTGTCTCCATTGGCGTGTCCTCGCAACAACCGACAGGAGCACCGGTAGGGTCATCGTTGCTTCTTCGCATGCACTCTTTCCCAGGTATTTTTCAAGAAAAGAACACCCCAGAATCTTCTCAAATGATGCATATATGCCTCGGATATGGTCGCCTGGAGAGATTACTTTTGCGTTCATATTGGCGGAGGTAGAAAATTGACCGTGCTTCATCAGCATGGTCACACACAACAATAGATGACCATAGTGTCGTTCGACTATACTCGAGGAAAGTACATGGAATGTGGGGTAGAAGATGAAAAAAAAAAAGAAGAAAGAAAGCAGAAGCATCGTTTTAGGCGCAAATGCAACGGACATCGAAAACTATTGGAATTGAGTGATTTCTCGGGCTGCCCTAAATCTTTTTTTTTTCTTTGCCAAGCACAATATGCGCATCAAACAGCATGCACGAGTATGCAGCAGCCGTACCACGTTCTTTCCTTCATGTCGACTCGATCGTCAGTTACCCGGGCCAGAATGATCTTTTTGCTCGCCACGCAAACAGTGTGACCTTAGAGGATGGGGTTGTCCAGTGCGGAAAGTTCTTCATAGAGAGTAATAAAGAAAGCAGGCTCAGTTCTCACAACCATGCGGTATGTCGGCCGTTGAAAAGAAGAGAGTTGCTCGCATGGACCAACTGAGGACTCCGTCCATGCACCCCAACTTGTTTTGTGCTTTCTTTTCTTTTGTTGCACGCCCATTCGTCGACAGGACGAGTGTGCATCACCTATGCCGCCTGTCTGTGCAATGTGCACCCAGAAGTGGAGGTAGCTTTCCACGGAATGTAAATGTGAGAACCATCTATTCCATTCCGTTGGTCGCCATATGGCGTGATACTATAGCAAACAAACAAAAGAAAGTACGTTGGCGACAGCAGAAGATAGTTGAGAAATATTAAGTGCGCAGAGACTACCGCAAAACAGTTCTGCTCCACATACCGTCGCTATAAAAAAGAATTTGAAGAGATATTTGATTTACGCCTGAAGAGTGAGCGGTATGCTAGGATAAAAATAAAAGGCAGACGGTACAGACGGTATACATATTCCGCAGCCCTTCTGCAAAGGTGGTACGCTTGAAGAGCCTTTCTTCCTTCTCCGAGACCACCGGGCTGACGAGTACCAGAATATCTTCACTGTTTTATGCTCGGTACAACGAGTACGCACACGCGTGTTCCGTCTCCACCCTTGACCCTTGTCCCTGATAGAGAAAAATCTTCCTTGGCCCTTCTTGAGAGATAGCTGCGGGTCATACGCTAAAAACAATGGCGTAGCGGAAAGATGCACACTTTGTGTGTTCTCCTTGTATCGGTTCGGAATAGATGACCATAGAGCAAAGGTAGGTGGAAAGAGCAGCCAAGAAAAATTGACTGATATTGTTCCTCTAGCGCCTTTTGCCGATGTCGACCAGCCGAGTGGGACTCTTTCATCGCATGATGGAGTGTCTGTCCTAGGGTGCACTATGAATATGAGGAAAAAACAATGGGCAGTACCATATTTGTCGATGGCAAATAAACAAAAAGTCTTTATTGATAAAAGTTGTGGCTGCCATACCATGGTCTAGATCGTCCATATTCCTTGGTATGTCCGATCTCTACCCGCCTTCGACGCCAGACTTTGACTTATTGTCTCCAGAGTTGATTGAATTTCGCCCATGCTCGCCTCAACTTTGACAGCCTGTAGCGCATATTGGTCAGTCGATACACGCCTTTCATGGCAGCACTCGCTTTTTTTCCAATGCTACATAGCATCACGAAGACAGGCTTGAATCTGCATCATTTCTTTGACAGCAATTGCAGAGCCACCAGAAGAGACCTACTCAGGTCGTATTAGCCTTACCCTTGACAAAGGGGTTTGTTTCTGCGTCGCTTTCAGAACCTTCTGAAGTCCTCTTGGCTCGTCACTCGCATGTCACTTGTGCCTTCCATCCGAGATTCGGGCGGTTCATGGCTTCAGTGCGTCTGTCTAAGTCACTCATCAACATTCGGCATAGATGCTGTGAGATTCTTATCACGCGTAGGTATTGTCTAGATGGCGGCGTAAGTGATGTCTGGCTGGTGATGGGGGCGAACAAAACATCATGGATGTAAACCCCCTATTCTTACGGACGTTGAATAGCTGTATTAAAAGGATAATCTCACATCGGATGTGAAATATATTAATTTAGGCGCATTTGGAACACGCTTTTACTCGGTATTGCTACTTCCATGTTCACGTATTCTGAGCGCCGTGGAGGCAGTATGTTCATTTGCTGCTGCTGCATCGACCTGTGTGCCAGTTTACTTTGCAAAGGTCGTCGCCGTTATACGAGGGCACCAATACTGGACATCTATTCAATTGACACATCCCCTCTCTTTTCTGAAATTCTTAATTTTGCGCCACTTGCGTCATTTCGTGCGACCAAAATTTTCGATTGTGGTGTTGGGGAGATAAAGACAAGAGCAAGCGAGCAGTAATCTAATGCGTTCATCACTTGCCTCCCTCTGCTTTCGCTTGTTACTTAACGAGCTCTATGTCGCCGTTCTGCCCGCGAGGCTGTTGGTGAACATAAGTACGAAGCTGTATGTTACGACTTAATCGAGCGCTATATTTTTATTTTATTGACGAGAAAGACATAAGACGCAATATGGAGGGACAGCGGAAGGGGTCGTATCTTTTCCATGATGGAGATCTCATGGGAAAGGTTGGGACAGGTTTGAACATCGTGGCAGCACGCAAATGACATGCAGGAGACATTCGGTGTTGATGTCAAAGATAATGACAGTATAGAAATTTTGGACATATCCTTGAACAAACGCGAAAGAACATAAAATAAAACTGGTTTGCTATGACCACTGAATCTCAGTTCCAACTATTCCTCATCTCTCTATCCGATGTCTTTTGGGGCGGACAAGAGGTGAGGGACGGAACAATGAGCATCGCTTGACAAAAGTAAATGACAGGAATCATAAAGTGATGGGTAAAAAGAGATCATTAGAAGAACCTGGATTTGGGGTGTGTCCCACATCCCAAAAAATGAGGTAATCTCACATGGATGTAAGATTAGCTATTTCACATCCGATGTGAGATTATCCTTTTACAGCAAAAAATCAACGCTATTTAACGTCCGTGACAATAGGGATTTTACATCATTATTGATTTATGGGGGGGGGGGGGGGGGGTTGGGCGGGTGGTGCTCTTTTGGGTGGTCCCATAGGTTAGAGGGAACTAAGTCAATGTGTGCAGTATGCAAGGAAGCTCATGGGAAGGGTCCACAAGCTCTAATCCAAAGAGGCTGGATGCGGTTTGTTTGGAAGCAAAGAGTGCCAGGCAGCTCCATCTGTACCAAAACCGAATCCCATCATCCCACTACTATTACACAGATGGACTGCCTGAGCTATACCATTGAGGCAAGAGAGATTTTAGAACTAGAAGAATGAGAAGAGTAAATGGGTGAAAGAAGAGTCGTGTTTGAGGACTGAAATATCCGCGGCACGGGCCGTGCTGCGGATTTTTTTTTTTTTTTGCATTTTGGGCAAAGTGGGGAGGGACCACCCAAGAGAGCACCCCCCTCCCCCGCCCCAAACGAAGTAGCAGTCCATTATTCCCAAACACAGTGCCCAAAAATGATTGAGCCGTGTGCCCTTTTTTCTCACGTTTTTAACGGTGAAGATCTTCCCACACAATCTCATAGCGCTTAAAAAAAATATCTCACACGCCCACAACACATTTCTCACTAAACAACTCACCTCTCGTCGACAGCAGCACACGCCGACATAATTCACATTTCCATCTAGGAGCGAGAAATTTCCATTGGTTTCCTGCCGAGTATTTCTCATGCCAACCCTAAGTTTTCTGTTTTCGTATCACTTTTGCACATAACTCCCTAAAGAACGGTCAGATGGGCCAGAAGGCTGAGAGGGACTAGACAGGCTGGCAAAGGGAACTTTTGGGAGGAGAAAAAGGTCTGGTAATCAACCTGGCTCCAGCTGGTGCCTGTTTGAGTTCCTTTGTTGACCAGAAACAGTTAAATTGAAAATGAGTCAAGGTTCGCATGGGAATCCTGCAGAGGAGTGAGGTTTGACGGTCCACGCTGGGCGTGAGTTTATCTTTCTCGTCCACCTATTTGACTTGGCAGAAATAATCGGATTCATTCTTTTTTGAAGGTTTATGGGTTGAGAGCATTCTTGGCATCAGGCTTGAGGTGAAACTGAGATCAAGGTTTGAGCAAAATGAGGCGCACCAACAAGCCGACAATGCCACTCAGTACTTCCCCACACATATTCACAAGATTGTGTTGGCCCATCGGCATGATACTCATGGCGCGCCAAGAAGTCGACAATGTCATCCAGTTCTTTCCCACACACGTTCGTGAGATTCCATTGGCCCATCGGCGTGCTATTGGACACTGATCGCATGGCCGGAACTTCGTCCGAGAAAATGACTATAAAAGCATTGTTGTTTCAAGTTTCCAATTTCAACAAACTCATCCACCACACCAACTTCTTTACAAGAAATGACTGGTCCTACTCTCATCCCAAGAAAGGCCATATTCGGCAACCCCACTCGCTTGGAACCCCTCATTTCTCCTGACGGCAGGCGTATCGCTTTTATCGCTCCAAAGGATGATGTTCTCAACATTTGGGTTGCCCCAGTTGTAGATCCAAAGAACGCCAAATGCATCACAAACGACACAAAGCGCGGAATAAGACAATACCATTGGACTCACAACAATAAGATCGTGTACAGTCAGGACAAGAATGGAGACGAAGGTATGTCATTCTGTGTCAAATGATAGAGAGAGGTCGTTTTCCTCCAATCATTTTTTTTGTGTTTGCTTCTTCTTACTGAAGTTTTCCAATTATCTTTTTTATAACAGACTGGCAAATCTATCTGGTCAACATTGAAACTGCTGAGGAGCGTAATCTCACTCCATTTGACGGCACCACGACTTTTCCAGTCAAGTTTTCACCCACTCGTCCCAACGAGATGCTCATCATGATGAATAAGCGTGACCCTACTGTATTTGATCTTTACCATGTTGATCTGGCCACAGCCGAGTTGGAATTGATTGAAACGAACACCGGGAAATTCAATGACTGGCACTGTACAGAGTAAGTACTCTCAATCACTCGTTCAATGTGAAATTCCGCAACAAAAAACTTGTATTAATTAATTCCACTTCCTAATAGTGATCTTAAAGCTCATTTCACAGTTCAGGAGCAACCCGATGGTGGGAAGATTCTCTTCCGAAAGAACAAGAACACTGGAAAATGGGACCCCTGCGTCACTTGGGACTTCTCCGATGCAGTTAGTGAATTCCATTCACTCAACAGCGACGGAACCAAAGCCTACATGCTGGACTGCAAAGGACGTGACAACAAGGTGCAGCACAACCACATGTGTAGTAGGAGACGAAAGCCACAAAAGACCCTTCGCACTCGAATGTTAACTTCCATTGCTCCTTTGCTCTGCGTCAACCTTCGGATATTATTAATTTACCTTAGGCATTGGTAGAGATCGACTTGATGTCTGAAGACAAGGTTGCTTTCAGACTTTTAGCAGAGTCTCCTAACACTGCTGATATCAAGGATCTTGTCAAAGATCCCAAGACTGGAAGTCCCATTGCCTTCTCTGCCGAGTACACCATCACCAAGTGGTACGTTCTGGATGCTGCTTACAAGAAGGATTTCGAATACCTGGAGGAGAAGTTTGTAGGCGAAATCAGTGTTGGCTCTCAGTCCCTCGACAATACCAAATGGATCATCACTCAATCCACCGCATCTGGCATCCAATACCACATCTATGATCGCGAAACGACATCTACAACATTCCTGTTTCATTCACATGACGAATTACTCCAGTACACCCTCAACAACATGCACCCAGTTGTGATCAAGTCTCGTGATGGCCAGGACTTGGTTTCGTATTTGACGATCCCGGACCATCTTGAAGATACTGAGCGTTCCGGCCGTCCCATCCAACCGATCCCGCTTGTTCTCCGTGTTCATGGTGGCCCTTGGTGGAGAGACAGTTTTGGATTCAACCAAGATCATCAATGGCTCAGCAACCGTGGTTTTGCTGTCTTGAGTGTGAACTTCCGTGGTTCCACTGGCTTCGGAAAGACGTTCGTGGAGCTCGGAAACAGACAATGGAGCAAGAATATGCACACAGACCTTATTGGTAAGCAAAGTGGTGTTAGTAATGATAGTCTCTTTCTTTTTGGTAGTGAGTATTCAACCGAACTAATTTAACCATTGCTTTTCATTTCACCAATTCTAGATGCCGTGGAGTGGGCTGTCACTGAAGGAATTGCAATCCGTGAGAAGGTGGTCATTTATGGTGGCAGTTATGGTGGTTATGCTGCACTTGCCGGTCTTAGTAAGCCTTAGGAATTCTCAAAGTGAACATGGCTTTGAAATTGGGGAACTTGTATATTAATCCACACTCGGTTTGATCATTTTTTGTTCTCTGAAACTAGCATTTACTCCTGATGTGTTCTGCTGTGGTGTGGACATTGTTGGTCCCAGTAGCCTCGTCACTCTTGTCGAGACTATCCCACCCTATTGGAGCTCTATATATCAGCAGTTTATCCTCAGAATTGGCGGAGACCCCAAAACTGAAGAAGGAAGAAAATTCCTTCTTGAGTGCTCACCTTTGACTCATGTCGATAAAATCAAAAAGCCCTTGCTTATTGGTCAAGGTGCCAATGATCCTCGTGTGAAGCAAGCTGAGTCGGATCAGATTGTTGAAGCCATGGTCGCGAGGAACATTCCAGTTGGATATGTCTTGTACCCCGATGAGGGTCATGGATTCGCTCGCCCTCCCAACAGGATCTCATTCAATGCAATTATTGAGAAGTTTTTGACTAATCACCTCGGTGGAAGACGTGAGCCCTATGGAGATGATTTTGAAGGAAGCACAGCACAGATCTTGGAAGGAAAGGAAGATTTGCAAGATTAAGAGTCCATCAATAGCAATCTGACCAAGTCACCCAGCAAGTGGTCGCACTCTCTCCATTTTCTCCCTTGTTTTTTACTATCTCTCTCTGTCTCTCTCACTTTTCCACACCACTCTCATTTAAAAAATAAACGCAAGGCACTCCGTTAGTGCAAGTTTTATAACCGTCTCATCATTCTTTCCCTTTTACTTTCTCAAAGTCCCCCGTCCATCTCATTTGTTTACTGGTATGTACACAAGTTGATTGTCTATTTGTTGAATGGCTTTCAATGTGTGAAATAATAGGCGTCAGAGTGCGGACGATGAGAAGAGATGTGGATCCACACAACCACACATCATTTTTTTATTGCTGCCATTAATATTTACAATGAGGGATATACTTGTCAGGTGACGGATCAATATGCAACAGCTTCCTCCCTTCTTCGGAGAATAAGGCATTCAGGCAGTGTGCTAGAAAGCATAGAGACGTCCCCTGGGAAATAGGAAAATAAAATAGATCGAGGCATATTACTCGATTTTTGTGCGATGCATTTTTTTTTAAATGAGCGCGCTTGCGTTTTGTTCCTCGAGACGGTGCCGCATAATTGACGTCGTCACTCTGATCTCTTGTTTGTGTAGTATGATATTTTGTTTTTCAATAGTCTTTGGGACATTGACGGTCAATAAAACTACTTTGTGGTTCCCATGTGTCCCATTTAGGATCTGGTTAATGGCCTCATATGTTTCCGTCTCGTCAAAGTCGTACTTTTTTCCTTGTGAATCTGACTTTGAGCTTTCCCTCTTGCGTGTCAGTTCTCATCTTTCGAGTCTCACTTTGTGAAATTTACTTTTGTTTCTTTATTTCAATTGTTCTCGCCTGCATCCAATCATAGAGATATATTATAATAACTAGAATAATAACATATAGAGCTGGTCCCTCGTCACGCAACCAGTATGACGGAAAAGAGAGAGAACGGGAAGAGAAGAAGCAATTGGGAAAAGAGGAGAGGGACAGATGCACAACGGCAAACAACAGCAAGAAAATGTAAGCAAACCAGGGTCCTCTCCCCTCCCTGCTAGTTTGGATCCAGGGGCGCAAGCCAAACTCTATCCACGCATTTTCCCCTCCCATTTTTGCTCCAGCATTTATTCATGCCAGAGCAGCACGGACGAATGCTGGAATCTCCCTTTCCCAACATTGTTCACACACATAATATATACCATATATCCAGAAACGGAACACCATGGCTTGAAGTGTTCAGAACTACTGTCGCATCTCAAACTTGTCCCATGCATGTGCAATGGAACTATTACTCACAGAGACACGCAATCTTGACTTATGTGGTTCTATGATCAAGAACCTCCATGCTGTCCAGAGCATCACCCAAGATTCTGATGTCCTTTGTCTTCTTGCACGTTTGGGTGATCTCAATATCGAAAAATATGAGGCACTCCAGTCGAACATATTCCATGCCGCCATCAACCAATCAATGCCAACAGCCCAGGGTGAAAACAAGGTGATCGATGATAGCGTTACATGCAATTCGTGCGTAGGTTGGACTTGGGCACGACCATGGCGATGTGTTTTTTGGATGTTTTTCCGTTTCTTCATATAAGTCTTTCGCCCCCGCCTGTTTCTTCTTTTCCTTACCCTAAAAAGCCTTCCAATCCAGCCCACAAACCCGCAACCACCAACACCCCTTTCCCACAGCGCAACAGCAAACACCCTCTCCAAAAAAAAAAAAAAAAATGAAAACTCCCCCCTACATCAACCAAGCAATCAACACGCGACGCGACGTCTTTTTCTTCCAACCCTATCCCTTCATTCCATTCCATTCCCACTCTTCTCCATCTCCTTCTTCTTTCCTTTTCCTTCGAGCCTCAACCCCTCCGAGTTGCCCTTCTTTCTCTTTTCTTTTTCTCGTCAGTTCTTGCAATCATAACAAATCTTTAACCTTAAAAAAAAAAAAAAATCTAAAAACACACGACGCACGAACTCGCGTCCAATATTTTTTTCGTTCCTTCTATGTCATTACCCTCTTTCATCTTTTCATTTCCTTCCTTTCCCTTCATCTCTTCATCTCTTCATCACAATCATTTCCTTCTTGCCTTCTTGTACATACTTTTTTTTGATTTCGGACTCGTTTGATTCATACAAACAGAAACGAAGCAACAACCCCATCGGACCGACAACCCGAGCCTCATTCAAGTGCGAAAAAGGTGAAAAGGTGAAAAGTAAATTCCGAATTTCATTGGTTGGATGATTGGATTGCGCCACATACATTGCAGCCAATAAAAATTCAAGTTCACTTTATGCTCGAGGATTGAAATTCACCAACTTGACGCTTGCTCCTCTTTCATATCAACCCACTCCTCAGACAAAGATGCCTCGAGTTCGATACACCCCAAGGCAACAACTCATCCAGGCTTGCACAGAGGAGTTTACTATGGCTTGTGGTATGGCATTGGTTCTCCTTGAACTTGGGCTTCAAGTAGATGGGCGTCAGATCGAGATGTATGGCTTGCTGCTGACACACCTGTACCAACATCGATATCTCAATCTTCGGGCGCGAAAACCATACTCCACGGACCTGAGGAGAGTACTTGACGAATACAATGAGGAAGACTTTAAGGCCATTATACGTCTATCACCGGATGATCTTGATATCTTGGCAGGGCTGGTTAGTGGGCAACCAGGCCTAGTGAGGGACGAGCAAGATGACTGTGACCCACTCTCCCATGTCAAGCTCCAGCTGAGGATCACCTTGTTTCGACTTGGCACCAAAGGTCTATCAATCAAAAAAGTCGCTTGGATTTTTGGAGTCAGTACAGGGTCAGTCTATGCCTACACTTGGAGGTGCATTTATGCAATTGACCGGCTGTCATTGCAGTTCATAGTCTGGCCAGATCAAGCTAGGAAGGCGGAGATAAGCCAGTGGTTCAGGAAGGAGAAAGGCTTCCCGAACTGCATTGGAGCAGTAGATGGAGTCCCTTTCGAGTTTGACATGGGCCCAGAGTATGAAACCAATGCATGGATCACGCGCAAACACAGCTTTGCCATGGGTGCGACTGCAACTTGTGACCACATGGGACGATTTACTTACGCTTCTACTGGCTACGTTGGATCAGTCCATGACTCCACAGCATACAAGAACTCGTGCCTTTACAGGGACAAGGATCAGTTCTTTCAGAGAAAGGAGTATTTGCTGGCCGATGCTGCCTATGCTCTGACACCCAGCATCATTCCACGATACAAGATCCCAACAGGCGACCAAGCTGCGTTCAACCATTTTCATGGTGTTGCTCGTGTCAAGATTGAGCATGCATTTGGTATGCTCAAGCTGAAGTTCCAGTCTCTGCAAAATTTGCCGATACGCATCAAGACGCGAAGGGATATCCAGAAGGCATCGAGCTGGATCATAGCATGCATTGTTTTACACAATTTTATTCGCAGGGACGCACAAGAAGAGCTAGTAGACGATCGAGTTCGCAGAGAGCTAGTGGCACACCCAAGGATGGATGATCCTCTGATCGAGGAGCAGGAGCCAGATGAGAGACACTTGGGTGTACAAAGGAGAGAGAAAATAAAGAGATGGGTGCTTGAGCGCCATTGATTATGTCAACTGCACCTCTTTGGTATCCTTCATGACTACACGGCACACTGCCTCCTCACGTCTTGTTAGAAACTGATTTCTCTGAAAGTTGAAGTCTGCTACCTCCTGCTTGAATGATGCCACCTCTTGCTTGAACATTGCAACATCCTGTCTGTGGTCTACTTTGGCCTGCCTCAACTCCTCTCTCATAGCTGCGATCTCCTCCCTCCTCGATGTGATGTCCTCCCTCCATGTAGCCTTCTCTGCTTCGAAGTCTGCAATGCGCCTATTCAGCATTTCCTCTTGCTTTGATATCTCTGCCACAGTTCGTCCTGTTGTGCCACTTAGGTCTCCGGCGTTTTTTCTCCCAGTATCGGCAAATGCGCCTCTGATCGCCTCAAGAGTGTCCTGAAATGATGTCGGTAAACCATTGTTTGCTTTGCGACGCTTGTTAGCTGGTGCCTTGGCAGGCAGTTGACCTCTGTTTGTAAGTGGCTCTACGTTTGAAGAATATTAAATGTTAGAAAATTGATTTGTAAATGGAGAAGAATGGAGCGAAGCATGAAATATACATACTCTCCACAGCCCCATCTTCTTCCTCCTCCTCTTCCTCCTCTGTCTCGATGACCTCTGGGGAGGACTCTCGGTTGAAATAATCCTCGTCTCGGCGATTGCAGGTTTCTCTTGGAGGTGGAGGGTCCCTTGCGAGAGTCCCACCCCATACTGCATCAAGTCGGTCGAATGGAGGGCAAATGAGCAGCATCTCTTTGCGAAGTGAATCCAGATCCCTTGTCTCTCCCCCGCCAGTGATCTCGGACAATGCCTTGGCTGCATCGTACTTCCTCCTTGCGTTGATCATCCTGTACTTGACGTGCTTGACATCCCAATCGACTTTGTGCCTTTCGAAAACGAATTTGCTGATTTCGCCGTAGAGATCAACTGCTCTCTGACCAGATACAGGACGTTTTTTGTTAAGCCTGTCGTGGTTATGAGGCTCTGTCACCCAGTCCAAAAATGCCTCCATGCCTGGCATGCTCCAAAAGGATCTGGTATTCCTCGTGGACGATTCGACTCCAGGTTGAGGGGCCGGCGTAGCCGAGAGACGAGAAGGCTGGGAAGTTGATGCCACAGTGTCGACAAGACGTGGTGCTGATTGTGGTGCTGGTGCTATAGATATCGTTGCTCGCGTGGCAGGTGCTAAAGGTGTGCTTTGCAAGGCATGAGATGTGCTGGGTATGGCTGATTGAGGAGCGAGAGGCGGTTGCATGCTACGGAGATGCATGATGTCTTCAGGATTCGGACGATGTTTGGCGAGGTGAGCTGCGTATGGCAATGACGTGAACTGCGAGTGTGGGTGAGGAGGAGGAGGAGGGATGTGTGGATACTGGTAGCCGTGAACAGGATATTGTAGGTTGGGGGAAGCAGGAGTGCGGCTTTGGTATAGGTGAACAGGAATGGTGTCCTGTTGAGAGTCGAGGGATGCATTCGAGGGTGCCGGTGATGCAGGGTACTGTGGGTGTGAGTGTTGGAAAGACATCGAGAGCTGTGGACAAGGGGAGAGAATGGGTCGCAGAAAGGAGCAAATTTACTTTTTCAATTCACCTCGATTTGGAGGAAATTGGTGAAGTGAAAATGCTTGCTGATTGGTCAAAACTGACAACTTTACTTGCGGCTTAGCTTCTGAGATGGTCCAATGAAATTCGGAATTTACTTTTCACCTTTTCACTTTTTTCGCACTTGAACGAGGCTCCGATCAACAAACCAACAGCACTCCTAATTTAATTGCCCATCCGTAGAATCAACATCTTTGCATCGGCTGCATTGGCCTTGCCCGACTCGACTGTTTTCTTCCCTTCTATTTCCCTTCGAGCTCCCTCGACAACAGCACCCTTTGCCTGACCCCGGTCTTTCAAACACACTCTCTCGACTTCATTCAAAATATCGACCTTACCCCTCCTCATTTTCTTAATGCACTTCATTTCGCACCCTCAGATCCAATCCAATTCCGCACTTTCATCATACTGGTCACCTCAATAGCCACTCCTCACATCGCCTTTTTGCCACAGCAAGAGATCAACAATAGTACAGGACCGTAAACCTGCCCATTACTTCAGTGCGTTGGGATTTGGCATGGTACCCTCCGAAGCAGATGTGGCTTTGGCCCATCAACCTGGCTCTGCGACTCGCTATCTGTGAGAGGTTCGCGCAGGTGCTTTTATGGACTTCTGGAAGCATTGAGTGTCCTGGCGCGCCTTAGCAATGTGGCCTTGATCTCACGTGGGTAGCTTTGCAGCTTTGATCTTCTTTGTCTTTTTCCATTGCTCATGGGATGGTATACATTTTTTGTGCGCAAATGCTATTCCTCTTGCGGTAACTGCTTCTCTCGGACCAACGCAGTCGGAGCCTACCTATCCATCCAACGGACGTCGTAATGCTAAACTTGTATGACCATTATTTTAGTTTCCGTTGGTGATCGTCGTTCACGACCATTGTTCGAGTGCTTCTGGTTTTCGCCCATGCAACGCATCCGTTCATTGTCATGAAGCTTGGTGCCGTTTTAGAGGATTTACAGGAAGGCGTGACGAACGCAGAATACTTTACCTCTACGACACTTGCAGATTTTGATGCCTGAGGGTACTTCCGCGATCTTGAGAACAAGCAGAAAGCTCACAGTATTTGGTCCAAAACAATTATTCCGCGAATGATTGCGAGTAAACACGCTGGGCTACATCAGATGGGCATGAAGCTCCTCGAACAATGGAAGACCAAGACCTATCGGAAAGAGGTAGAAGAATTCTGGCGGGAGCAAGATACCATTCGCACATCACAGGCGGTTATCATTCTGTCAGTTCAAAAGCACCAAGCTTGGATTCTACAACATTGATATAAGGACCTCTGTCACACCTTGGACAAGCGTGAAGGTATAGAAGGTTGGTGTTTTATTAGGCCATTGTATAAATATTTCAACATGACTAATATATTTATCCTACTGTTGAGTAATTCGAAAGTCGTAGTGAAGACAGTGCCGGGATCGAATTGAGCCTAAAGGAACGGATGCTTCAGATACGATGACTAAAGAGCAAGCAGCACTGGATGAAAATGGCCGGGACTCGGAATGCTCTGGACAGTCCGAAGAAGAAGCAGAGGAAGAGGATGCGGTACGAGCTTTGAGCGTTAATACTCCTATCTAGTTCGTCATTGAATTATTCATGTGGAACTTACGTTATTTCACTCTATTCTTATTTTTTTTTTTTAGCTCAAAGTGTTCACAAGCGATGATTGCCGTCACTTCGCAGAAAAGTATCTCAATATCCAGCAGAAGGTTACGTCACCAAGCGGGAAAATGTTGAAAGACATCCTATTCCAGGTAGGACAGACAAGGAAGCATCACCAGTAAGCAATTTGAGCCGAATGAGTAAACCATTGCAATATATTGCCATTTTTTAACCTCATATCCACCTTTGCCCCTCATACTTTAGTTTGATTCATTCGTTCATCATTGACGAAAATGACGAAATTGTTCGATCTCTGTTCGAGCCGGTAGACTGGACATTTATTATGAAGGAGAAACCCAAGGATATTATCTTGGACGATCTCGATGTCACGAATATATTGGAAAGGTTCCGGGGGACGGCGTCCACGGCGGGCATTATGAAAGATTGGAAGGACCGACCCATGCGTCTTGGCGCCACATACGTCTTTTCGAGGGATTTGAGTTGAAGTGGATATTCGACTCTATATTGAAATGGTACGTCACTACGTTGCAATTGTTTTTCGAATGTAATGCTGCTCTTGCTTTATTTAAATTTATTTCCTCAAAACGTAGGGTTGACCTCGACCACGTCCAGCCGAACATCTTTACGGTTGGCGGTCTTACCGAATACTTTTGGAGGAGCAACGTATGGAGTGTCCTTGACTTCTTATTTTACGATCTTCCTAATTGTACCGTAGTCGGAGGCGAGAGTTGGGGAATCGAGAGCACACAGCAGAGGAACCAGCAAAAGAGGAGTGGCAAGAAGATTGATGACTATAAAGGCGGGTTACTTGAGAGAGTTCGGACCCAAAATGGCAGATTGGCTAAGCATTGAGGGTGCCAAGCACTGGGATATTGATGGCATCAAGTACAAAAGGGAATCGTCATGGAGGATTGGCCGTCAACTCCACGACATCCCCGTGTGGCAGAAATGGATGAAGGAAAGGCAGTGGGCCTAAACACATATGGTTTCATTTTCGGAGGTAAATGGCTATTACTCCATTTTTTTTACTCTAAATGTATAGACTCTGATGGCGATTACCAGGCCCGACCATTCAGGTTCATCTTCTTTGTTTCATTGGAGGAACTACCACCGTTCTACGCCGCCGTCAGCCACTCACAACTGCGTCATCCGTCAAAGATTTCGGTCACAATGTGACATCCTAGAATTTCTTCTACTTGTGAAGAAGGATATTATCCAATAGTCCCCAAGGGAACCCTGGTCACAATGCGACCAT
>KN042416.1:3794380-3804860 GCA_000739165.1 Podila verticillata NRRL 6337 | reverse complement strand
CCTAGAATTTCTTCTACTGTGAAGAAGATATATACAATCGACACAAGGTGGAACCCTAGCTCAAGATGCGTGAAAACTGTTCACTCGTGCCCCAAGCACCCCTCCACCAACTGCGAAGCGTTCAGTTGTAACCCAAGCTTCTCATAGGACACCAACAAAAAGAAAAGCTCGGGAGTGAAGATAGATGTTACATGCCTTAAAATAAGAAGACAAAAAATAAAAATGATAAAAGACGAATCTGGAAGCATACATCTTATATGATTCTCGTGAGCACGAGCCACGAATTTGCGCGACAAAGCGTTGGGGGGGTTTGAAATTTGAAATTCAACGCGTCAATCAGAACTTGCCTTGGATACACGCGACTTGTCTGATATGTAAGGACGCGCCATTTCGCGACCTACCCAACAGCCCTTAAGTTAGCAACAATCCAGAAACGCTTACTCGAATGATGCATGGCATACAGTATATGGAAGTAGCGTGTGCATGGGGCGAGGCACCATGCCAAATTTTAATGTGATCTTTGAGGCTAAAGGTGGATGTGGGTCATCAAAAATACCTCCAACCACTGGCCAACGTCTTGAAATTGAAAATAGACTGAATTTGAGTTCAAGTTGCTGAAAAACAATGGAGGGAATTGTACTAAATTGGCACGAGGGTGTAGAGTGATTGCATTCACCTTTTGCACACGCAGGTATGTTAATTGCTCCTAACAGGCAGGGGGGTGTGATTTTCTCAATTTGAACAAAACCAAACGCCCGTGTGCAAAGACAAGCGCTGCGTATTCCCCACACATGAGTGCTACACCCGAGTGTAAAAAGGGGCCTCAATTTGCACACCCCGTACATTTCACAATTTTCATTTCTCTGCACCACCTGTGCATTTCATTCTACACGGGGGTGTACGCCCTCTATTTTACGGGGGATGTGGAATTTTCCGCGCTGGCGCGAGATTCCTCCTTGATCCAAAACGACATAACTTTGTAGTCATCTCCTCAAGATTACGAGGTCCATCTGGCGATTTCTTACATTCCTCCTAAACGCTATTCTACTTCTACTGTTCTTTCACTCTCCTTCATTCCATAAATAGGGGTTTTCGTGACAATAGTGAGGAACGAGAATGGCACACTCACTTTTTCTGCCTCTCCCAGTCGCTCGGTATTACGATCGTTCCATTTGAGGGCCTAACTCAATTTGGCATTCCTCGCCGCAATTGGAATTGGTAGGTCAACGCTATCGTATATTAACCGGCTGAGGGAAGGTCTACTTTCCATTCTCTATTGCTTGCACCTTTTGCTCACACCTTCTCTACAGCGGAAAGCATTATTCCTAAAACTAGTCCGCTTTCCCCTACACCTCAAATTGCCTGACCCCCGTGGCTCCATCCCCATATTTTAATCATGAAGCTTCAAACCTCTCTCTATATTGCGATCGCTACTGCGATCGCGTTGACCGCCAGCTTGACCGAAGCGATGGGCGATCAGCGTGACATCGTTGCCGACGAGGCTGACTTTAGCCAGGACGCTGCTGCCGAGCTTGCTGATCACATCACCCACCTGTGGAAGACCAAGCAACACCGTCAAAGGAGGCATAGGACCAGGGTACAAGTTCGCGAAACTTCATTACAGCTTAAGAAAACTGTAAGGGTTGATCAGGACAACTACTAACCTTCTGTTCTTTTTCAACAAAAGCCGCACCCTGTGTTTGGATCCGGACCCCCCGGACCCCCCGGACCTCCCGGACCCCCCGGACCCCCTGGACACGATGGACGCGATGGACACGATGGAGCCCCCGGCCCCATTGGTCCCACTGGAGCCATGGGGTTCCCTGGCCCCGCTGGTCCCGCTGGAGCCATGGGAGTAGCTGGCCCCGCTGGTCCCACTGGACCCATGGGAGTAGCTGGTCCCGCTGGAGCCGCTGGATCCGCTGGAGTCGCTGGAGTCCAGGGAGTTGCTGGCCCCGCTGGATCTGGGTCTAATGGAGCTAATGGAGCTAATGGAGCTAATGGAGCCGCTGGTCCCGCTGGAGAAAATGGAGTCAATGGAATGAATGGAGTCCAGGGATCCAATGGAGTCCAGGGATCCGCTGGCCCCGCTGGAGAAAATGGAGTCCAGGGAACCAATGGAGTCCAGGGATCTGCTGGCCCTGCCGGAGAAAATGGAGTCCAGGGAACCAATGGAGTCCAGGGATCCGCTGGCCCCGCTGGAGAAAATGGAGTTCAGGGAACCAATGGAGTCCAGGGATCTGCTGGCCCTGCCGGAGAAAATGGAGTCCAGGGAACCAATGGAGTCCAGGGATCCGCTGGACAAAATGGAGTCCAGGGAACCAATGGAGTCCAAGGATCCTCTGGAGAAAATGGAGTCCAGGGAACCAATGGAGTCCAGGGATCCGCTGGACAAAATGGAGTCCAGGGAACCAATGGAGTCCAGGGATCTTCTGGCGCTGCTGGACAAAATGGAGTCCAGGGAGTTGCTGGCCCCGCTGGAAGCTCTGGAGCCGCTGGCCCTGCTGGAGCTGCTGGAGCTGCTGGCCCCGCTGGAAGCTCTGGAGCCGCTGGCCCTGCTGGAGCTGCTGGCCCCGCTGGTGCCGCTGGTGCCGCTGGAGCCGCCGCTGGAGCCGCCGCTGGAGCCGCTGGATCCGCTGTATTTATTGACCCCCACCCACACTACCCACACTACCCACACTACCCACACCACCCGCACTACCCACCACACCACCCGCACTACCCACCACACCCACCACCATACACCCGCACCTACGCCCCTGCCCCCACCTCCACCTAAAAGAAAAACCACACGGCCAGCTATTACCATCAAGAACATAAAGAACTCAAAAGACTTTTGGAGAGGGTCTGGACAGGACCACTTGGCGATGAGAAAAACATTTATGCCGCATGTTCAGTGTGTCTTCGCGGCATTAATCAAACGTTCGGTTCTGCTTGGAATCCAATAAAGTATCATCTGTAAAAAAATTCAAAAATAAAATAGAAATAAACAGCGTGATAGAAACAAAAGGGCATTCTTAACGATCTCTTGATCTCTATCTTTCTTCTTCATGTACGGAACATTCTCCCCGAATCTCGATAATATCCTCCCTTCATGTCCCATGCACCCAACTCTATGGCCCCTGATGACGACATTGACATTTATGCATTTATGCATTTATGCGCCAAACAAGCTCAGATGCAACTTCTTCAAAGCTTGGTTGAACGACAACAAGACTGATTCATCAGCTTGAAGCCGCAAGCAGCGAGCAAGACGGCAAAGTGGTCTTCAAGAGCGCCCGAGCTACCACTCTCAAGATATACGACGAGCTCCTCGAGGCATACCCAGCTATCGATCAGTCCCAAGGACCACAATGAATTCGACTGGAGCGACTTCCACTACACACTATACCGACGGCATGCAGTACAAAGCTCCACCAGTCTTGCAGCACGCCAACGCAGTATCATTATCAGTTCCAGCCAAGAAGCATGAAATCGATCTACAAGCCATTAGGGATTGTAGCCAGTCAAAAATCTACACCAGTTAATACAGTATCGGGAAAAATTGTTCCAATGTTCGTGATTTTTTGACTCTTTTGTTTACTACAGGCCCCATGATTGAGGTAGCCTCTAGGTTCCTTTTGCAGTCTATATCCCTTCTAATGGTGTGTAAGGGTACCAGCGCGTCTCTCTTGCGTCATCATTGTGTAATACAAAACCAAAAAAAATTCCGTCATTGGAACAAATTTGACGCTATGATTGTTTTCTTAGAAAACATATGAAAATTTTTATATGGACTTAGCACGGTGGACGATCTCTTTCTTAGACCACGCCTTACTTCTTGTCCAAAGACAAAAACTGAGGGTAGAGCAATGAAGCAGACTTTCTGTAGGCCGTGGAGCGTAGAGCTTGTTGGGATATCATTATCATGGAGCAAAGGATATACCCTTGTTTGCAGGATATACCCTTGTTTGCAATAGTGTACAAGTTTCAAAGAACTTTCGCGGTTTATTGCCTCATCTCGCGATTACAATCCATCTAAAGCTCCTAATCTCTTGTATTTAACTGAAGGCATTAGACCTGCCGATAGTCTTCTTCATTGTTCTCACCCCAGTGTTTGTTTTTGGAGAAGAAGTAAGGCGTGGTTTTAAGAAAGAGATCGTCCGCCGTGCTAAGTCCATGCAAAATTTTTCATACGTTTCCTATGATATAATAAAAATCAAAGCGCCAAATTTGTTCCAATGGTCGATTTTTTTTTTTTTGGTTTTGTAATACATAACGAGGACGCAAGAGAGACGCGCCAAACTCGGCACCCGCACAGACCATTGGAGGGGTTATCGAGTGCAAAAGGAACCTAGAGGTTACCTCCATCATGGGGCCTGTAGTAAACAAAAGAGTGAAAACATCGCAAACACTGAAACAATTTTTGTGCTGGGGAGCACGACTTGCATGGAGTTAGTGCGTATTTTTTAGTTAACGAAGAGCTATTACGTTACTGCGATGGCTGTTCTACGCTATGCAAGAGCAAGCTTGAGGAGAACGTGAAAAATAAATTCTTTCGTCCCGTTCTCGTTACATTTGGGACCCCACGCTTTTTATTTCGGACTTGACACGACCTCATAAACTCTACCACTAGACGCGACACTTTTGTCTGCTATTAATACTGTAATAGTAAAGAGCGAGATTTCGTCCCAGCCCCTCGTCAGCAATATGTGCATTGAGCGAGCGAGGCGACTGGGTTCAGAGCTTCGGTGTGTGAACGCGAGGAATGGTGGCGAAGGAAGTGATGGAAAAAAGAAGAGATTTATGAGCAAGAAATGGAAACAAAACAAGCTGCTTGAGGAGAAAATAAATCAACTCAGTAAACGTCTTTAAGAATGTAAAAGTGCATTTTTATTGAGTGTCAAGTAGGCAGAGGGAACTGCAGTGAAAGATTTGCTCCTCTGCTTTTTGGAGCAGTCTTCATCGTTGCTGTCATCTTCGTCAGCAAAGCGCTTTCGAGCATTCTTTAGTTGTTGCGAGCAGAGGATCATAAGATCCGACGATCAGTTGTTGATACACCGTTGTTTCTTCCTCCTTCTCCTCCTCCCCCTCCCTCTCCACCTTCTCCTTCGGGACTTGCGCACCTTTAGCGGACACGATCCGGCGGCCTTCAAACTCAAGAGTGTCAGGGTTGAATTGATGCAGTCGAGGCGCGATATCAGCTTGATTGGCAGTCAGTTCCTTGGACACTGCAAAGTATAGAGAATCCTTGTACCAATCCTCGATCCAAAACTTGGTGAAACCCCAAAATACCACACAGGCAACCATGACTCCAATCATCGAGTAGAACAGCCAGGCGGGGATCTCATATCCCTTGATGATCTCGACAGTGTCAAAGGTCACATAAAGCATGGATGCGTCCCAGTCCATAACAAAGTTGTGTCCGAGATCTGCGAAGTAGCTGGCTGCTTCCGAAGATGCATTGAAGATCTTGGAGAATGCGAACGACGGCTTCTTCTCGGAGACCATGGGAAAATGATAGAGGAGCATCGTATTGGTGACGCCGGTGAACATGGGATTGAGTCCTTTGTTGGTCAGAAGCACAGCAATATGCGGATTCATGGGCGGGAACTTGACAATCAGGACGCTGGTGATTACGTAGGAACATGTAATGTGAGGGACCTCAGTTTCTCCCCATCTGCTTCCTATGCATATTAGGGCGGTGGCCTCGGTGCCTGCGATCTTGACCTCCATGACGAGTTCTTGTTCCCGAATATCTGCAGGTAGGTTCGTAAGAGTGCCGTTGTTGATCGAGTCCTGCAAGCCCGCGACGAGTTCATCTTGGGTTCCAAAGATCGATGTTGCTATGGAGAGAAACTGCTGGTGTTCTGGTGCTAGGAAGCGAATGACTGTTGAGGAAAGAATGGCCACATCTCCCGAGCTGAGCAGGCATTTGGTCAAGGTAGTTGTCGGAGAGGAGGTGATACCAGCCTTGGTAGCATTAATGACCATGAAATTGTAGTTGTATGTCGTGCATTTCTGGCCGAGGTATATTACTTGGGAATGCACGGTGATATCCAAAACTGATGAGTCGATCCTTTCGAACCTGGCGTCAGTTACACCATGCATGACCACCTTTGCTCGACCCTTGGACTTTTGAATAATGTAAGATCGTGTCAGGTCGGGCTCAATCGACGACGTTGAGTTGATCAGGACAGTCGCACAGCCATCGTTGGGGACCACGAACCGATCCTGGTCCTGGTGTGCTCTCAAATCAAATTGATCACAGACAACCTCATATTCGGGTTTGGACAGTCGAGGGCTGTAGCGTTTTGTCGGATCTGGCTGTGGGATACTCTTTGAGCTGTTCACCGCCACTGCCAATGCGTCCCTTATGCTGGTTTCATAGCCAACAGGGAAGTACCATGTCGGTATTGTCGTAAATATGTCAAATACAACAAACTGCCTGGATGCTACCACTTCTTGCCGAACAATGCCTTCCTCGGTGGCTATCTCGGCAAATGTTTTAGATCCGACAAGGATGCCAACCAGAGCAAGACTTCCAGCAAGTGTCACAAGCAAGCCGAAAAAGAGCCTCCATTTCCCCTCCCTTCCCGAGGTTTTCAACGCCGTGAACATCTCCATGTAGCCAGCCTGCTGGATCCATCGAATGCTCTGAGCGTGTCCTCTGTGTCGTCGGGCGATATGCGTCAGGGCCGCCGAGAGAGCTGCTGCCACTAAGACATCCAGGGCAAGGTAAAAGAGGTTCAGGTGGAAGAACGACCAAGGACGGAACATGGGAGGCGGCGCTGCTACAGAAAAGATACCTGTGTCTGAGTTATATAGGCAAAGGAATGAGAAGGCTTGAAAGGATGGACAAGAGTGAGAGGGAGGGAAGCAGGTAGTTCAAAGTAAGAGTGCGAGAAATAATCGAAAAATACGAGAGTAATGGAAAGAAATGAAAGAAAGAGAGAAGGGGCAGTCCTAAGTTCAAGAAGGGTGTGAAGTAGAAGTGAGAAGTAAAGACGACGAGAGGGAACAGGACTTGGGTGTTGTAGAGTGCATGGTATGCATTGTTAATGCCCCCTCTCGCCCTTTCGATGTGCTTGTGTTGTGGTGATTGTTTTGTTGTGTTTGCTTGATTTTCCTCCTTCCTTGCTTGTTTTGTTTGTATTTTCTAGGTTTTCTTCTTTCCTTGTTTGTTTTGTTTCTGTTTGCTTGGCTTCTTCTTTCCTTGTTTGTTTTGTTTGTGTTTGCTTGGTTCGCCTCTTGCCTTGTTTATTGTGTTTGTTATATTGTGTTGTCTGTGTCTGTTTGCGACAGCCCATCGACTATGCACGATGTATAAAGAGTATTCCTTCTTTCGTTAATTTGTTTGTTTGTTTTTTCTTGCTATTCTTTAGTGAGAACATAAGGAACCAATATCTACTGGTTTCTTGTCGTGTCCGAGTTTGCAGATCCATTTGTTCGATATGTATGCTTGACAGCAATTGAGGTGCCAGACTCAAACCAACACCTAACTTATCCAACATCCTCTCCCCATTCACTCTGGAAAGAGAGGCGACAATACTACGCGAACTAAACATACTCTCATTTCTCATTTTTCACTCGTCTAAGAACATTGTCCACGTTTTTTATTTGTTGTGACAAAGTCACTGCCACATGGGCTCTGTTCTTTCTTCTTCCCTCGGTAATTAGCAATATGTACGCACTGTCCCTCAATTCTTGTCTCTCTCCCACACACACACACACACACACATATTCACACAAGGATAAACCATGTGTATGTTGCCACTGATGGCAACGAGTCAAATGTGTCAACGTGGCCCTCAGTAAAATACAAGGTATCTGAAGGCAAAACGGCAAAATGGCAAAAAGGTAGGTCGCTGCCCCGAACCCAGAACAACCATGCAGTTGATTGTTTGCATAGATAGATACTTGTCACGTATGTAGTGCGGCTCTATTGTTGACCATTGACGAAATCATGCCGAAGGTAGTCGAATGATCAAAAAAAATACTTTACTTATCTGACTTTTTGCGTGAAGATGACTGACATGATATGCCTTGGTGTACTGTGGGTTTTTTTTTTTTTTTTTTTTTTTTTTTTTGGGAGGGGGGCGTGGTTTTCGGCAATTGGTTTTTACTTACCATCCTCAATTTCCAACAAACGCCCTCAACATGCAACAGAGAAAAGAGAGAGAGAGAAGTATTCCCAACAGCCTCCACAGAAGATTCAAAAACAACAATGTATACCCACCTTTTCTTCTACTCACTCTTCTTCATTTCTCATCATGATATTCTCCTCTCCTTTCTGGATCCCCGCCGTCCTCATCACTCTCGTTAAGATCATACTCTCAGGCACTATTGGGGCCATCATCACCCTTTATGTCGGGCGCTCCCGCATCAGCGGTTATGCTAGCAGCATCCGATGGTCCCGCACTGGTGGAGTACTCGAGGCGGGCATCCTTCTCTGGAACTCACTCTCACAACTACCGACACGGAGCAGCATCGCCATGGCCGTCATGATCTTTGCCAGTCTTTTCACATTGGTCGTCAGTATTCTTCTTGGTGCTCTGGTCTCCCGCGCTGACCAGTCTTTCAACAAAGGTTCGATCGGCGTCTACACCGAGCAGCTCATGTCGACAGACCCTATCTTTTGGACTGCTAGTATGGAAGCGGATGCCAAAATGAATGAGACTTTGATATCGACACTCAACGACACTCGACGCAACCCAAACCCTGTTCCGCGGACCCGGTACACACCACGCACATACGACTACGAAATCGCTTGTGATGAGACGATGGTCATCTTCGGCAGTTCCCTCGAAGATTATCTTGCCTATCCAAAAGACGTCAATTGCAAGTCAAATATTATAATCGTTAGCAACAAAACCTACAATTGGAATACCAAGGAGACCACATTTCGCGATCTGATCGCCCCGAATACCATTATGATCGCTGCACCGGTTGTCTACGTCGATGGCGACAGGTTCTTCGAGATGCCGCGGCCCTTTTTTAATGGTGGTTACAAGAAGAACACCTGCTGGCAGTCGCAAGGGCTTGACTTTGGAGTGACTCTCCAAATTCGTCCAAAGGATGGTCTGATTTCGCCGCCCATGACGGAAGTCACCAAGTGCCAGTTCGCTTCTGACGAGTCCACTGTCATTTCAGCAACCTCCTTCCATTTCGCCGTCAACCAATTGAACGATTTTAACAAAGTAGTGACCTCCATCTTTTATGACGACTCGGCTACCTTCCCTCTTTTGCAGTCTATGAGTGGCGCCATCAACAACGGAACCTTCTCGAACCCAACAAACAATCGAACAATGGTCATGCTGATCAAGATTTCAACTGACGTCGACGTTTTAGTGTGTATCTCGACGTTATTGAATGCACCGTCAAACGACACAGGTCTTCTTTGCACATACATGGCGACGAAAGTGATTGTTGTCAAACCGCAGGAGTGGGATCCCATCATGGCCGCACGTCTCAACCGAACTTCAGCTCCCTCTGTCGAGCCCGACAGCAAGATTAACAAACTTGACTTTACCGTCTACCACTCCTCCAAAACATCAGAACCACAGGACACTTCAGCAATGTATTCAGCAACGCACTTACGCAAGGCAACAACCGATGCAGCAGAATATCTCGCCTTTCTGGGTCACAACGTCTTTGTGGATGTTGAAGGAAGGACGGAGTCAGAGGGCCTTTACATTCTGTACGACACTGCCGAGCTCCAAGATGCATTCGAAGTTCCTACCGTGCCACTTGTTATCATCGCCGTCATTACTCTCATTTGTGCGGTCATCTGGGGACTCTCTGAAGTAAACTACAAAACAGTGTACAATGGATCGCTGTACAAGGTCATCTACGAACAAATCAAGCTGCAAGATGAAACGACATCAATGATCATGGACTGGACCCCTACTCCATTGGCCTTTGACGGACATCGGATGTTCCCTGACCAAGACGAGCAACCGACGCTGTCAGCTGAGAACTCTCCTGAGGATGCACTCGACAATGAATCGACACAAGAGATAGCCTTGCAACACCTGTTGATCCAACAGCCGCCGATGCCAGAGATACCTGTGAGCTCATTGCTGATCTCCAAAAGACTCTTAGTGCCCACCCCCACCATTAAATCTGCCACTATTATCACCGACAACAACAGCAACTCGCACCATGCTGGAACAACCCATCGGTCATCCCATGTATCACATCCGATCAGCCCTCCCTCAATCCCACCAAGGCCATTTCGGAATACGTTCAACCCCATCCCCGCATCCTCTACCCACGAGCATCCTTCTCCTTCGCCTCCTCTCGAGACCAACAGTTATGCTTTCCAGATACCGCCGCCTCCTCCGCCTCCTCAAAGATCGACTCCAATTCAAAATCCTTTTTGGTAGTGGCCCCATTGTACTGTTTCCTTGTCTTCGGTCAACAAAATAAAAACAACACTTCTATGTCAGCATATGTCACAAACACTTCATCCTAGCTCCGATTTTTACCAATTAATTAA
>KN042416.1:3773635-3793350 GCA_000739165.1 Podila verticillata NRRL 6337 | reverse complement strand
ATTAGTGTGAGAAGTGTTAGGTGTGTGTTAGGTGTGTATTTATTTCCATATATGTGAATTCAGTTCCAGAATTAGGTGTGTCTTAGGTGTGTATAGCCAGGTGTGTGTTAGGTGTGTACACACCTATTTCATGTTACCCGTACAAAAGTAAATGGAAGTCAATTCGGTTCAACACCATATGAAATAAGGTTTAATAAGGTTGGCCATGGCCGGCCACAGACAGTCACAGTTCTTAAATTGACTCCCCATACTATCAACGACATAACTTTTGCAATTCCTACGTGATCGGAGAATGGTTCATGTCGACTGACGAGTAGGTCTAAAGCCTTTCTTCTATATTTTCAAGGCATAGATGATCTCAGGAGCAATAAAAATAAAAAAACTACGTATGTACACTGTTAAGTTTTACGATCGTTATATCTTTGATATGTACGAACGTTAAATCTGGTATCATGATTTACTATAGATCTAGAACATTCCCATAGCCTTCTGTTTTCGCATTGCTTAGCATTGGGGCTGAGGCTGCGGCTGTATATCATTTTTTTGGACAACTGCATGAAACTTGATGTGTTATCTGAGCGAGGATGTGGCTAGCCAAAAAAAAAAAAAAGAAAAAATCATGTGGTTAATTGTGGCTATATGCGGCTGGCAAATAAAAATAGGGTTGTGCCAATTAGAGAACTTTCGAGAATCAGTCTCGCCTCTATAAAAGCAGCATCTACGGAGCCACAAATCGTTTCTCACTCTATCCTCGCTTTCCCATTTCATATTCTCTTCCACTTTTCCTTTCCTCTCGTATCCCTCACTCCTAATGATTGACGTTCCTGAGCTACTCGCGATGGTTCTCTCACATCTTTCCACGCGCGACCTAGCCCGCTGCATGCTGGTGAACAAGCAATGGTGTGACGCATCAACTCGGCTTCTGTGGCGCACCATACCGTGTTTTGGTGCCCATCGGAAAATCCTTCAACGAATGGTCCTCGAGGGTTATTTACAAGCACGGAAACGTCTGGGAGGGTCAAGAAACGACGAGTTCAAGAAAAAATTGCCGCCATGTCAAGGTGTATTCAAGATCGAAGTCAGCGCTGAACCACGAGTTTGGGCGTACCAGTCAAGTCTGTTGAAGTATGGTCCGTTTATCAAGCATATCAAGAATCCTCAGGACCTTTTCCATGGTTGGAAACTTGACTCAGCAATGCCGAGTGAGCACGAGCTTCTCTCCCACTTTGTCAAGTATTGTGTCAATATTCAACAGCTTACTCTCGACATCTGTCATCAAAGTGATAAATCTCACCGTAATATCAAGGGGATTGCTGGCTACTTAGCGCCACATCTACGTGGACTCAGCATGCGTTGTTGGTTCTCATACAAGTTGGGCGCGGAACTATATCTCCACATTATATCTCGATGTTCGCCTAAGCTCGAAAAGCTGGAAATCTACGACAGGAGCCGGCCAGTGCTCTTTGGTGATGTGAACCTCAAGGCATCAGAGAAGGGAGCCATATCCGACATAGCGCTTTCTGGTCTGAAAGAGCTTGTGCTTGACCAGAGCTATAGTACAGGCGACTTATCAAGCTGGGATTGCTTCTGGAAAAGTTGCGGAAATGTGGAGAGGCTTGAACTGAGGAGCTGGAGGCACGAGATGACAGATCACATGGTATCCCGCATAAGAGACTACCTTCCTAAACTTAATAGCATCGTTCTGGAGGTATGCCTCGCCAGGCCATACTGCCCCTGCTCTCTGACTGCCGGGAGAGTTTGAAATATATCCAAAACGATGTTCCGTTGACCCAAGACTCAAGCGCAGCCATGGCTAAACATTGCCATTCACTTGAAGAACTTCACGTCACCAAGATTTGCCGAGACTCTAGCAAAACTGTGCACTACATTCTGCTCTCCAGTCCAAAACTCCGGGTCTTAGTTACGAGTCATGACGATTTGTCGTGGCGATTCAGAGGGTTCATTCCGTTCATCGTTGCCAAGGATTTTATTGACGAAGATCCTCATTTAGGCAGTCTGAACTCGTGGGAATGCGAGCAGTCCCTCCGAGTACTTAAAACCAAGATTGTTGGCATACCCAGGCCTGATGTCCCTCGTTATCAAAGGCGGCACCGTAGCTCCCATGTTGAAGCACCCGCCTGTGAAGGAAAGCGCCTCCAACATCGTGTCTATGAACGGCTGAGTAGATTCACGAATTTGGAAGAGCTTGTTTGGGGCACAACGCTTTAACAAGTGACCATACCACTCATTCAAGCGATGGAGAAAAAGAGGACTCCGATTTCCAGTATGAGTGCCTTGATATGACTTTGGAAAGTGGACTGGATCAGCTAAAGAAGATGAAGAATCTTAAGGTGTTGGATGTCCAATGGATGGAGCAGCGTATTGGTGTCAAGGAGGTGGAGTGGATGACTCTGCATTGGCCACAACTCAGAGAAATCCGGGGTCTTTTCGACAGTGGATGCAATTTCAAGGCAACCGAGTGGCTGCGAAAAAACGCGCCGATGGTTAAAGAAAAAGTTACGTTTGACAACAATTGTATATGGGCTACATAAAATTAGTGGTGTCCTTCTAGTGGTGGATTTTCGGTGGACACCACTAGGCACCACTAGACACCACCAAATTCGCCGATTTAATCACTAGACAAAAAAATAAATTTATTGAGAATCGGATTCTTGATATATGTGCGGCATTATCTGTGCCTGATATTGAGGTGCTAATGTTGAAACGCATGCCTCGTTCAAATAAAAGTGGGCAATGCTACTCCATCCCTTGCTCTGATTTATGATCTCCTTCAGCACAAGCTGGCTTGCTCCTCGCTCAAGTTGTACTCCACATGTCTTGCACTTCGGCCTGGGTTCCCTCTCTCCAACAATGCTCACAGATATGCCTACTGGGTAAGGCGTTTGTTTTGAGTGATGGGGTTGTACTAACCGTGGGGCAGATGATTGTGTTTCCATGTTTGGTGAAGGGTAGAGGGCATCTGCTCCTGGCCCAGGACTTGGTACCTCAGTGCTAGAGGGTATTTCGAGAGCATGTGTTGAAGATGCATGAATCCTTCGATACCAGACGGCCATGTGGCTCACAAAGGCGTCATTGATTTTAATGGTGTCGGTCTAGTGCGGAGCAAGCATAGAGAGCTGCAATTTAATTTGCATTGCAAGTTTAAAATCCTCCATGTCACGAAATATGAGAAGGATAGAGGGAGAGCGAGAGAGGGAGAGTGAGAGAGTGAGAGTGAGAGAGGGAGAGTGAGAGAGTGAGAGTGAGAGAGGGAGAGTGAGAGAGTGAGAGTGAGAGAAAGAGAGGGATAGAGGAATAGAAGCGAGAGAAAGGGAGAGTGAATGTTGGAGAGTAGAATGACCAAGAGAGAGAGAGATTTTTTTCAGTGCGAGATAGTACCTTAAAGTGATCCCATGATATTTATTTTTTGTTTTTCAATTTATGTCTGGATCTGTTGTGACCCATCTCACCACATTCCGAGCACCTGTTCTGTCTTCTTTTGAGCTCAGGCAGCCCGTCAATGGTTTCTCCACCTCGCTCCTGACTAAAGCAAACCACCTTTTTATCCTCTCGCAACTTTTTCATAGGCCCAGAGGTCCTGATATCGTCATCTGCCTTTCTTTTTACAGATACGGTCCCTAAGGACGTTTCCATTCCAAGCCTATTCCCCCCGTCGTTGTCAATTTCATCGTCGCTACCTGATGGCCCATCTCGAACACGTTTCCTTGATCGACCAAGTCTTGGCATCCTTGTCCTCCCTTGCCCTGAAGGGACATATAACCTTGCACCACCGGTAGTCACTCTCAATTCATCGCTATCGCTGTCAGAAGAAGCATAGTGCTTTCTCTTCTCTGAGCGGAATGTGCCCAATTCTTCGCCATGTGGAGGTCGATTGACTACGGACTCTTCCGTTTGAGCTGTAGAGTCTACACTTAATTCAGCCGTTGGCGGCCTCTCATCATCGCCGCTCAAATATGTGTCAGGCTCAGCATCTTCGCTGGGATCAGTGGACAGGCTAGATGATTCTCGAAGGCGCTTTGACCAAATCTCAGTTTCTGACTCACAAGAGGAAATCGAATCCGTCCAGAGAGAACCATAGCCGCTCTCTTCCTGCTGGCAATCCTCATTTTCTGATGCTGATATGCTGAAATGCCTATGTCCTTGAACCCTCTCGTCCTGCCTTCCGACTGTATTTGGCTCGTCCTCCTCCTTGTCTTTTTCGTCATCTTCCGCGGTTCTGGCATCCTCGAGTTCCTTGGTTAAACGAGTTCGAACGGCATGCTTTACATTTATCAGACCGCGAATTGAAAAATTCTCAATGAAGAGTTCATGCCTTGCGCGAACTCTACTCAGAGGAACATAGGCTTGACCCGATGCAAACACCTTGCTCAAGCTCACAGCGACTTTTCTCAGAGTCAGTGATTGGGACTTGTGGATAGTCATAGCCCACGCTAGTACTAATGGGAATTGACGTCGCTCTTAACCATTACTTCTTGTCAGCCAACACTCTTGTTGGACATTAAAAGTCACCCCAGTGTCTGTCCGTATCTGTACGACATGTTTCTCATAAATCGCAGTAACCACTCCAGTGGTCCCGTTTACTAGACCGCCAGCAACATCGACGTTTGATGTACACATGACTCTTGCTCCGATTTTGAGACGCAACAGTGAAAGAAGTCCAGTCTCCGCCTCGATTGCTGCCCTTCTAGCCTTATTTTTGGTTATGCCGGCATTATCGGTTGCGATGTTGTGCCACTCCTCGCCAAGTAATGAGCGCAACTTCCTCTTATTAAGCTTGTCCACGTCGTCTTTCTTTGGATACAGATGGACTGCATCTTCAGGAACTGGCTTGGAGGCATCATATATCTGCAAGAATACGCTCACCATGGCCGCGCTGAGTTCACCACGCCCGATATGATCGAGCATCAACTTGAATCCTGGATCACCAGATTGTCGGCAAGCTTGCAAAAGATCCATACGCTGAAAGCTCTGGTAGACGTCGGATTTCCACACCCAGTCTGTGGTTTCTACGGCTTTGTTGATTGGTCCCAGCTGTCCAAAGTCTCCAAACATGATCACCGGATATCCACCAAAGGCAACGCCACTATCCACATCCCCTGCTTCCTGCAACGCGTTGGAAATAGCCGTCAGCATTGTTCCAGATATCATCGAGACCTCACCGATGAGGAACATTGGTGTTAGGCCCTTATCCTTAATGGCCATCAATTGTTCACGGATCGCATAAGAGTTACAGTTTGGGAAACCTTGACGGCCGCTCATCTTTGTTATGCGAAACCAGCGATGCAATGTTTGGCCGTTGATATTTACAGCTGCAACCTCTGACGGCGCAAGACGTATCGGCTCAAAGCGTTTGTTTTTGGCGATCCTACACAGCTCTTTAAGTACTGCAGACTTCCCTGTACCCGCAGCTCCTGTCACCAAGATCCGGCATCCATCTGAGCTAAGACAACCATCCTGTACAACCTCAAAAATCTTTTTCTGGTCATCCGTCCACTGCATATTTTCAGGTACGTCCGGAATATTATTCTTGCTCGCTGGATTACCGTAAACATCACCATGATCCAACACAACCAACAAACCGTCAGCCAGCTCCTTTATCTTTTCGCGGCCGAGATACCTCTCGTCTGCAGCCATGGATTGATAGCTGTCATATCCAGTACCATGTCCAATCCAGGTATCAACGTCGGTCCTCCAGGGGTGGTACAGCATCAACAAGTGCATGAAGGCATCTTCAGAATTGGTAGTGTTGACGTCTCTCTTTCTTATTAAAGCGTCCTTCCCGAATGCTCTCTCGGTAACATAAATTCCTCTGCCATCAACATAAAATGGCCTACTCTTCGTTTTCCCATAACAGTAATGCTTGAAAAAATCGGGAAAGGTCATGTCATCAAAATCCACTCCTATGTAAAACACCTTCCTAGGGTTAGTTGCTAATACATAGCTATAATAAACTCCCAAAAAACCCCCAAATCTCCGATATCACATACATGATTAACCCGTGCAATATATCTATAGAATACCTCCAACATTCTTCGGTCGCTTGAGGTACTTGGTCCACTTGTCATCGAAAAAAATGTTTGTGCTATTTGGCGAGACTTGTAACGCGGCCACTCTTTTTAAAAGGAGCTTGCGTTTCGGGGGCAGGTCCGTTGGCAAAAATACGTCATTATGCGAGCAATCATGCATCTTCCACCCACAGATGTCCATAATAGCTTCCACTATACCAACACTTCTGTAGTGGAAATGCTCAATGTAGGCCTTAGACGGCGATCCACCATCCTGAGCCAAGTCAGTATCGGCCTCCCTGGTAATAGTGGCGAGTTTTGCGCCAGCCTCCTTGGTCACGTACTTGCACATGTAGTTCTTCGCCTTGTCTCCTTGGTTGTACTGCAAGTCCATGTTCACGCGGCCAAATTGAAGGAGATCCATGTTGTAGCCATTGACACGCTCGTCTCCAGGTTTTCGCTGAAGAACATAACGTCCCTCCTCCTCACTGAAATATGTACGTTCACTGCTAGGAGGCTTAGTGTACTTGAAATGACAGAATTCACTAGATTCGGGCATGCAATACGCAGTACGTTTGTGAATCTGATGTTTGAGAATAAGTGCTCGGTCCTCCTCTTTCTCCTGCCACTTTGAACAACTGATGATTCCATTGTCTATCATTTGCTCGATACTATGCTTCGTCCAAATACAGAAATGAGTGTGTGGGGTTCCTTGGTCTTGCAATTCGAACACCCAACACCACGCTAGAACACCTCCAACTTTTCTTTCTGCCCACCCCAGCCGGCCCTTTCGAGATGTCACAACCCAGTTCCAGAAACGATTCCATTGTCTCTTCCAGTGCATCGTAAACAGAACAGGATCTTTGTGTGTCTTGGCTTTAGGACCACCAAAATGCTCAGCAACAGCAACCTGACCATCACTTCGATCATCACAAGTGAAGGTTCCAAATAACTGTGGAGTGTCAAATTCTTCAAAAAGAGCCGGGAATTTCTGATAAAGTAAACTCTTTTACTTGGCACCAGTTCGGATAAACGGAGGGATGGCAACGGTTTGAGATTCCGGGTACTTTGTCTCTATTGACCAGTATAATCACATGGTTAGTATGGCCCCGAGTATTATAGTTGGCAACTTCCTACCGCGCGATTATCAAAGTCCGATTAAACATACTTTGTCCGTTATTCGAGCGCTCCAAGATATCATAGGCTTGAGTAGCTCTACCCGCAGTCGTAACAGGAACGAGGCGCATCTGATAACTAAAAATCGCAGATGTCTGGATCCAATCAAACATCATGAGGATAAACTTGATATTTTGACCCCACCGTCTATCCACACTCAGCAAGCGAAACTTGGCGTAGCTCTTGATTGTGTTTTTCCTATACTTGGACTCATCACCTTCTCCAAGATCAATTTCAACTAGTTAAAATTAAGATATTGATTAGCCACTAGCAAACCATTATAAGGATGGTTATGGAAAAGTGGAATAGCTAGGATTCCATTACTTTTATTCATTCAAAAGTATCCAATCAATAAGCAAAAGTATCTTGACCACAGCCTCTTCCTTTGTATCTCATTTCCTCGGCAGGAATGAACTCCCAGAGAAAGTTGGGTGGAGGGACAGTCTCGTAGATTCCCAGTTGAGGTCGTGCTCCCGGAGCTGAGTTTGGGAGATAAATGGCCCTGGAGGGCCAAATGTTCGAGGGGAGTTCGATGGTGTAGAAACCGTCTTGATGTTTTGCGACATGCCATTTAGCTTGCGGAGGGAAAATATCCGCAATAATATCACGATCATTGTTCTTTAGAACGTAATTCCCTGCTTCCTGCTCAATTGAAATGACGTAAACTCTATCCTCCACCTTCCGGACTGTCCACACTTGCTCAATGCCACCAGTAATAACAGGTGATACCGGGCCTTGAGGATTAATGCCAAGGGGAGAAGGAGGAGGCGCTGACTTTGCGGCCGACACGATTTTGTATCTTCCAATTTGCAGCTCTGCCAGAGCAACTTGAATGATAGCCAGGAGCAAGAGGAGGAGAACCGAGAGGTGCAGCTGAGCCATTTTCAGGATATCTAACCAAAGAGAGAAACAGGTGTACAAATTAGGTTGGTAAAAAGAAATTGATATTTCCACATTATCCTGCACCATGATACTTGTTAGGGTTGTGTACTCACAGTGGGTGTGTCGGTAGTGGTTGGTTGTACAATAGAAAGAAGAGAAAGGTGAATACAGTATTTGAGTGCTGTGCATAACTAAAGTGTGTCTTCGTTTGCTCTTTTTATACTTGTCAGTACAACTCACAGTTCAGGGTGTGGTCGACAAGTTAGAGTACCTGAGAGTTTCATGCGCAGTGGAGTATGATGGATCTCTACCCATTCTTTGACTCATCTTTAGAAATAATGGCACCTTTTCGTATATCCCTTGTGGTTTCTTTGGGGTGAATTGTGCGGATTGATCATGCAGGTGGAGCGCTTTGACCCTTTAGCATGCTTGAAACTGACAGGCATGAATGGAGGTGAGGGAAAAACAATAAAGAATCAAACCACATTGGCTTTGACCTTTGGATTGTGGGCTGCTTCAAGCGGTCGTCTAATGCATCTCTCCCTTCTTAGTTACTCTTTCCCTCTGCATAATCCTGATTTGCATAATCTTGATTTGCAATAGCCATTCCCACGCCTTCCTTACGCGTCCGCTCCTTTTATACATGTCAGTACCACTCGAAATTTAGGATGTGGTCAACAAGTTAGGGTACCTGAGAGTTTCATGCGCAGTGGAGTATGATGGATCTCTACCCATTCTTTGACTCATCTTTAGGAATAATGGCACCTTTTCGTATATCCCTTGTAGTTTCTTTGGGGTGAATTGTGCGGATTGATCATGAAAGTGGAGCGCTTTGATCCTTTAGCATGCTTGAAACTGACAGGCATGAATGGAGGTGAGGGGAAAACAATAAAAAATCGAACCACATTGGCTTTGACCTTTGGATTGTGGGCTGCTTCAAACGATCATCTAATGCATCTCTCCCTTCTTAGTTACTCTTTCCTTTTGCGTAATCATGATTTGCATAGCCATTCCCACGCCTTTCTTACGCGTCCGTTGATCTAGCCAAGTCTCTCACTCCCGCACCCCTGCACACAGGCCCATAAAAAAATTCCGTCAGTACCTCTGCTCAGAGAAGTGAGTGGATTGAAAAGGGGTGCGATTTTTTTGGATTTCCTGCACGCTTTAGCTGTACAACTGGCACATGCTGTTTGAAAAAGGGGTTCGAGCGGGTAGGGCAAACCAGCTGAGCTGGTTGGTGAATACGAAACGCGCTTGTAGAAATTGGTGCTTTTGCTAAGGTGAAATATTTTGACTCGTGGAAGTCAGGAAGATAGAAAGGTGAGGTTTATTTGTCTCGGCATGCATGCATATATACTGCTAATGCATGCCCGATGCTTAAGGGGTACTTAAGCGGGTCTCTTTTCTAACAATAAAAACGGAAGAAATACGCCGGGAGATACCTCGGACGTTACAACCCCCCCCCCCCCGAGACTTTTCTTCTTTCTCACCGTTTGCACTTTGACCTCTATTATCCATTACCGCAGCTTACATTAACATCAACAAAACAGCAGGCAAAATTCCTCCTTACCGAGTCAAACTTGCGTTGGTGTCCAAGATGTACTTGGCAACCTGAACTCATAACACTCAATATCGAAACGCGGACTTTAATCCTGCCTTATGATCTCTCCCTTCACCATATTCTGTCACAGGCATCGCCGTGTACTTGAGATCCACAGCGTAATCGTCACCGAGATTTATTCTATAAATGAGAAGGCGCATTGACAATCCATGGCTCTCCTTCTGGCCGGGCTACAACGTGAACGATAACGGCATGGTCGAGGGTGTGATCAGTCTCACGGATGTGTTCAAGATCCTCAGCGCACATACCGATAGCTAGGCGAGTTTAACTGGTTGTTTGGACTCTACAGATTTACTATTCACTTTCTACCAAGGAAGAGTCTTTCTCTCCACTGACCTCATCCATCGCTTTTTGTACAGAGATTTTTTTGCTCCATAATAATAATAAAAAAAACCCCCCATCGAAAAAAGCCTTTCAGTGGTGGGCTATGCTCCAAAAAAATATCGTCAGCTCGACGGCCAAGATCCCCAAAAGGGTAAAGAAAAGAGGAGGGGGAGAAAAGGGTGACTGGGACAGATGAGGCAGGTCCAGGGCCTCAGTTACATTCTTCGTCAGTACACAGGAACAAATATCCAAAGGGTGAAGAACGGGAGGCTGTCGTTGTGCTTGCTTGTTCGTCTGATGACTGACTCTCTTTTTGTCCATGCAGCAGCAGGCCAATGATACGCGGACGTATTTATTTCTTCATTTCGTGTCTGTATTAGTAAGAGGAGGACTGTTGGCATCGATGGAAAGAAGTTCCTTCATATCAAAGCGTCGAAATCATTGAAATAAATGTAATTTTGCTACAGTGGAAATATATTTTTTTGACGGGCAATTATCCATGGCGGCTTTGATGACTGCGTGAAAGGTGATCTTGATAAGGGCTGGTCACCAAAGTAAGTATGTCTTGCGATGTCACGACGGATCTCAATCAGATACATGAGGACAGCATGTGTAAGAGTCTAGTCCTAGTCGTCGCAAAAGTCGTAAATGTTGTTGTTCTCATCCTCTTGCACTACGCCTTCCTCCGCGTCGTTGTCCTGTGCTTCATCCTTCTGAACCCGTTGTAATTTTGCAGTGCATCTTCTCTTGCTTGGGCTCAAAAAAGTAACCACCCAGAGGTCGCGCCTCCCGCTCTGGTGTGTGTCGATCAGCGGTTCTTGCTTCCCCTTCGTGTTTCAACTCTTGGTCCTCTATACGTTCCGTCAAGTCAAGCAAGTGTTTCTATATCACTCCAAGTATTAGTCTTCCATTCATTAGTTGAGAATTGATCATGCGAATATTTAAACAAGCGTAAGAATTCCATACCACACAAGCCAACAGAACGCTCAAAGTGTTTCCGCGAAGGAATAGTTTCCAGGAAGCAGACGAGTCTGGGAGACGCAGCATATGCTGGTGGCGAGGTCCGACACAAACACATCTCCATTGTACTTCAGTGCAAATAAGACTGCCGACAGACCTATTTCGAAGTCTTGAAGCTATTAGTTGGAGATCGAACTGCCAAAAATAAGTAAATAAAAAATGGCATATTTCCTTTGTCATCATGTCGTTTACCATGGACATCAAGCGCAAGGACGTCCAAATCCTTTAGTGGCATTCCGATTTGCTCCTTTAAATATAGCATCATGGCCTGGTTGACCCGCAGATTCTTTCGGTACTGCACTTCAACCTGCTGCTCCGATGCGCCGTCCACTTTGAACTCCGAATTGTTGATCTCATGCTCCTCAGCCCTACATTGTAAGTCCAGTTTCCTTCCGTAAGTCGCTGAACCTGCGTCCACATTGTATTCCTGCTGCATGAGCAACCGCTGCCACCGTGTGGCCTTAGATGTCAGCTCTCCTCTGAAAAATATAGTGAGACACGGCCGTACACATCTTAATGTCATTGCAGATAGAAATTGGAGATTCACGTCATCTAGCATCATCAAAAATATGAGAACCTACGAGCGAAGAGACAGCTTGTAGCCTTCGAGTGCGCCTAGGACATAAGACCACACCTCCACCAGCTCGCCCTCGCTCATCGCCTTGGACGGCTTCTTGAGACAACTAAAGAATGATGAGTATTAGTATTATGGCATAGGTTGCGAAATACCCATAATTAAAAGACCAAATGGAGTACTAACATATGGCGCACGGCGTCAAGAATCCTCCGCTTCAATGGGTTGTTAGCCACTCCCTTCATGCGAGCCGAAGCTTCGACTCCCAATGCTGCCTCTACCTCGTCCGTTAGCTTTTCCGTCCCGCCTGCCTCGAACGCCTCTTGAAGCGGGATCAAGATCTCTCATAGTTGCTCGCTAGGATTACTGATGTGCGGTTGCAAGCACTGAGTCTTGATCAGGCTCAATGTCTCCTCGCTGAACACGTGTCGGGCACCGCTCATCCTTGCATTAACGATGCCGGACATCGCGACACTATGACAGAAAGAACACCGTTAGTAAAAGCTTCCATAAAAACAACAACGTAAGTACGCAAGAAATAGGATTGGCAACGTGAACTTACAACACATCCTTCTCAACTATTTTTGTCATGGGCGCACTGTCCTGGACCTGTCCTTCAATATACTTGTATAGTATCTTGTGAAGACCAGTCAACTCGTTTGGCCACTCCTCATCTAAAGTCACGTCCCCACCTTTGATCTAGACAGCGAGAGAAAAATAAAGGGCATATTTAAACAACTGTAGCTTTCCAGTGCGTCGCCTTGACTTCCAGTGTAGACACATAGCATATGCTCCCAGCAAAAGAATGTACCTTCTCCAAGAGTTGCTGGACAACTGATCGCCATGGCTCTGCGATAGCCGAGTTTTTGCGCTTCGCGGCACTCTTGGTGGTCGCCGGAGATGCTACAGGGGTTACACTTGGGAGAGGGATTCTGCTCTTGGGGATACACTCGGGAGAGGGATTCTGCTCTTGGTGGAAGTTGTGGCCCTGGTCGCAGCGGCTGCTGCAAAGGTTTGAGTTGCGCCATCGCCAAGGAGGTTGATGCCACTGACCATGACTTGTTGACTTCTAGTGATTCCGGCAACTTCTACTCAGCGTTGCTGTCGTGCAATGACTGCCTCCAACGATAACTTCACGTCCTCTTTCCTTTTTCGAAACCACTCCGACTCCCATTTGCGAAACTCTATTGTCTATTAGAGTAGAATGTGGTTTGTCAATCAACCAATCAGTCAGATCAATCAACTAATCCGTCAGATCATTACAGCGCGAAACACCGCAAGGTGACTAACTTGGAGGGCATCTGTGTATCCTTGGTAAGCTGTCTCTGATTGCACTCCTTGTAGGGATTTCAGCAACGCGTCATGTGCAGCATTCCTGCCGGTGAATTTGAATTGATTGTAGAAGGCGGAGGCACACTCGTAAACGCTCTTGTAGGGGCGGGTTTCGATCAAAAAATCTTGCCGCTCTTGGTAAATGTCAGAAGTGGACTTGGTGAGAAGCGAAGGGCAAGATTGCTTGCCTCAGGCAGATATCTATTAATAGCCCCAACTAGTCTAAGCCAACTGCAATATCAGATCACAATATGTATTTCCCAGTGAGATAGGAAATAAGGAACAGTGACTGTGTTTCTCTCATTTTCTTTGCCATCATTTGCCTAGTGAACCTAGTGAAGCTCTGAACCCAGCCACCTCTTCCGCAATTTTTGCTACAGAGGGGCTGGGACAAAATATCGCCATTTTATATCGCTGCTACCTTCGTCTTCGATTTCCTAGAAAGGCTATGCATGCTTCTCCGCACCCCTCCCATTCTTCTGCTCCATCTCTTCTCCCTGCTCCACCATTTTGCACTCTCTGCCCATTCTCTTTTCTTTACATCATTTCTTCTGTGAGGTCAAGTTAGGGTTTCTTATCGGATTTGAAACCTGTCAATTATCATAAAATTTTCATTTGTAAAAATTATAAATGACAGGTTTCAAATCCGATAAGTAATCTCACTCGAATCCTTAGGTCAAGTAGTCCAATGTCCTGAGAGCATGTCAAATAAACGGCCACCAAGGTAGAGAAGCGCACCGTTACGCGCATTCCTATGCACGCATTCATCAGCAGACTCGACATCCAAAGTTCAGTCCATCTCATCTTATTCTCATTCTCGTCTCCATCCTTTGCTCGCTCAAAAACACTTAATCTATTCTGCCTTAGCGACAATCCGCCCGATCAGTCTGGCCAAGAATCCCCGGCTATGCGAAAACAACGCGCTCCCAGGACTCCTAAGGTAAGGACACAGTTTGATGCAGTACTCAGCGAGTCCGTCGTCGTCGATGCTATCTTGTTTTCTCATCTGCTGATCCTCAGCACGGTATAGCTTGACCGCATGACCGGGATGGGTGTAATCGACCTCAGTAAACCTACCGGGTGGTCTCAGGAAGGAACCAGCCAAGTGAGTAGATATCGACCCTCCACATGAAAATGAAAGTGGGGTCCAAAGTGCATTTCTAACTGATACTTGATGCGTTCGTTTATTCCGTATAGGACACCACCAACAATGAACCCCCAGGATCACCCTCTGTGGGTCGAACTCACCCTTCTCGGGCCGCGCCGACCATTGCTCAAGCTTCCACAGCAGACAGCTCTACACAAGGATCGGCATCCAATCTGTGCTGGATCGTGCTACGCCCACCCAAACGTAGTGCTCTTTTTTTTAGTTCCCAAAGAGTAGTCACAGGGTGAGGACTATATCATTGTCCTCACACTGCAGATTAGTGAAAATAACATCTTTCATTTTTCCCTCTCGTCATTACTTGTAGCGCTTCTATTCGAATCAATCGAATCGAATTTAGCTTGAACCGAATTCGATTCGAATAAAGTGCGTTCGAATCCGATTTGCCATATGTTAAAATTTTGTTTTTTATGAGGGCATAGGTAACGGTGAGGAAAAGACTATGCACAAACCATGAAAAAGAAGTGAGGCATGGGAATGTGCGAGGGCGTAGGTAACAGTGAGGAAAAGACTATGCACAAACCATGAAAAAGAAGTGGGTCATGGGGATGTGCGAAGGCGTAGGTAACGATGAGGAAAAGACTATGCACAAATCATGAAAAAGAAGTGGGGCATGGGAACGTGTGAGGGCGTGGGAAACGTTTGGAAAAGTTGGAAAAGATGATGCATATTGCAGGAAAATAGAAATGGAGCATGGAAACATACATGGGCGTGGGAAGCGGTTGAAAAAAAATATACACAGTGCATGAAAAACAAATGGGGCGTAGGAACGTCCTTGGGCTGAACTAATGGTAAAAAACAGAATATGCAATGCAATGGAAAGTGAAAATAAACCAGGGTAAATGTGACAGCTTTGAGTATTTGATCACACTGTGCACACACTTTATTGGAGTGGTGGAAGCCCTCAACCCTGCTCCAACTGCCTCAAGTATAACAATCTAAGCGATGAGCTTAGAAGGAGACAGTGTGGGGCAGTGGTAGCTGCAGTATAAGAGAAAGAGAGAAAATTGTTAAATTGGTGACACTCAATACAAAATCTTGGATCATAGCAACTAAAAAAAAAAGAGGATGATACAATCCACTCATTTTTTTGTGTTTGAAATGTTTGTGAAGTCGACGCCAAGGCTCTTCATATCATCCAAGTTTTTTTGCATTGCGGCGGACTAATGTGGTAAGAATACGGTGGGAAAATCTTGGCATTTGTGCACCACAATACAGCGTATCTGTGAACAAATAGCATATACCTAATATATAGTCACTGTTGTATTTGTATCACTTCCCATCAATCATCTCCATCATCCTTTGGCATGGCTGTTTGGCGTTGGGGATTCTCACTTTTCTTGATTGTACTCAAGCTCTTGTTCCTATTTTACGATGTAATGCATTGGCAATCCAATTTCGCGTTATGACCAATCCGGAACTTTAGCCGTTGTTTACGTTTGGACAACAAAAGTAAAAAAATGCGTCAAATCATCCTGCATCACATAGTGATTTCATCGAGCATTTAAAGAAGATATGAAATCTTTTTTTTTACTACATATATATCTATTGACAGTTTCTTTCCTTTTCTCCAACGACCTCCACTTCGTTGATTTCTTTTCTACTCTACTTTTGCCCATCAGATCTTGATTTTTCCAAATACCCCTCAAGTCACAAACATCAACCACAAAACTTTGTTAATAAATCACGGACAGCTGACCCTCACAACGTAAGTTTTTCAAGCTCACCGTGTGGCTGAATCTCCGACATTAATCAAAGCCTTGCCTTGTCCCTACTTTGTCCTTTGATCTTGTTTGTCTTGTTCTAGTTATTACTCTTGGTCTCTTCTGTCCTCCTCCTCCCTATCGACTCTTACATGGGATTGGTTTATTAAACAATGAAGATTGTTATTATAAAGATGAACCATCAAGAGCATGGATTGTGCAGTGGAAAATATTCCGGCACCGCAAAGCTCCTTTCAACCGTTGATGGTGGACTTGTTGAAGAAAATAGTTTCTTTGAGACAACAAGTGTGGCCTGCATTCCATTTAGTGATGGTGCATACATAGTCCTAATAGGATTTGGGATACTGGGGAGGAAATTGATACGCATAGAGAAAGATGGGCAAGTTGTTCCCTTACATCAAGTAGTTATGACCAATAGCCAAAACAGTGCAATGATATTTGATGAACACTCCTGAAGACTAATAAAGTGACAACAGGACAAATGGACAAATGGTGCTGAAAACCTGATACTGCAACTACTTTACCAAAGTGGCTTCACCGCAGCCCACTTTTTTTTATCAAAATTGGATAGCCCAGGTAGGGGAGGGGTAGTAGCCTACAAACAAAATTTGCGGGAGTAAGGGCGAGCCAAAGGGAGGCAGAGAGAAGTAGCGAAAGGCAGCGAGAGGCAGAGAAAGGAGGTAGAGAGAGGCAAAGGGGGGCAGTGAGAGGCTTTCTTTCTTTCTTTTTTTTCGTCTCAATATTTCTTATTTCTTATGGGTTAAATAAGCATCACCCTCCCTCAAAATCAGCCTTCTTTTTCTCTTTCTAATATTTTTTGTTTTCATCCTCTAATCCCATTACCTTTCTCAATCAACACGCTTTCTCAATCAGCAGTAACACTTCTTTCAGTCAACTACTGCTACTTGGATCTTACACGTTCGTTTTTTCAGCACGTCCTCGCCCGATGAAATATTTTCTCTCAGTTGTTGTTTTGGTGGCGTTAGCAGCAGTCGCAGGTGCTAGTCCTTTAATTCATATCGGCGTCCCTGTCACAGTAAAAAACAATGATGGACTCGCTAACGGCGCTGAAATCGGCAATGGCCTTGATGCTGCTAATGGCGCCGGACTCGGTAATTGTAATGTAGGCGCCAATGCTGGTGTAGCCGCCAACAGTTATGGAGCGCCCAACAGTGGAAAAGTCAGTAACGGTGCTGGAGGCTTTCTTGGTAATTTATTGCCATCACACCTCTTCAGATAATAGTGGAAATGGTGAATTTTGGAACCGACGGATATGGCAGAAACGACCGACATGGAAACGTCAGTCCCAGCTATACAGTAACCAAGAAACAACCCTTTACGTTAGTCGTTTAACCCTTTATCTGATAGAGTATCCAACACAATCAAAACGCATATGCGCTGACCACATCTTTAGTTAGATCACACAAACCATAATTTAAATTCCTACCTATGGCATGATCTGAACGACCTCGAATTTGAATGAAGTGAGGACTAAAGGAGCTGACTGTGACGGAACGATCATGAAGGAACAGGTGTTGAGAGGAAGTTGGGACTAAGGGTATGTTTATATTGTTGACTAAAGAGCTAAAAGGGATGTTGGGAACAGGGTATTATTCATAAGAAAGCAAGAGCAGAGAAAAGAACAGAAAGGGACAGAGACAGGATCATGGCAGAGGCAGGCCAGGGGACCGAGTGGGATCAGAAACAAGTGCTGTCCCTGTCATTCAGCTTCAGCCTATTGCCAAGCGTTTGTGGGGCATGGGTACAAGCTCAGGAGCAAGCGCTAATACAGGAGATCATCTAAGAAAGCGCACACGAAAATAAATAGTTGTAAGGTTTCTCAGAAAAATAAAACAGGGCAAGTTATGGCCTACATAGAAGGCTGTTCAAGTTTTATGTTTTAAAAACACTCTTGCATTCATATGGGAGTTCAAACTAACATTCATTTTGTGCGGATTTTTATTTTTGAACACGGTTTCTATGTTTCTATAAATACAGATACCTTATCTTCGCAAAGTTAAGGACAATTGAGGTTCTTGAGAACCCGATTTGCTCCATGACAACAACAGAGGAACTGCTGCATACAACCCTTTTTCAACTCTTTCGGCCACCAAAAAAGAGCTGTTTGTTTATCTTCTCTCTCTTCCTTTTTAAAATCAACCTTTTCTTCATCTACCCTTCGTTCACTCTTCACGTATCATCCCTCTTTCCATTAATTTTCTCTCTCACTCATTCTCACTTTCATTCTGCTTGCATAATCCTACTCTTGAAAGCTTCCGCATCTTCACTTGACTTTCTTTCTGTCTGTCCCTTCTTCACATGTCAATGCAATCTAGGGTCTTCTGTTTGCATTCTTCTGTGGACTTCGTGGACTTGTAGCTTTTAACTATAAATATTGTATGATGTGCACTTTCATCCATGACATCTGGGCGCCGTGAAATAAAAGTCGTCATTACTTGCATATTGATCTGAATGAGACCTTAGATACCTTTCTCTGTGTTCCCATCTATTTTCGACACATCTTTCTCCCATACATCTTTTCCCCACACATCCATCTTTTCCCCACACATCCATCTTTTTCCCACACATCCATCTTTTTCTCACACATTCATCTTTTTCTCACACATCTTTTTCTCACACATCCATCTTTTCCCCACACATCCATCTTTTTCCCACACATCTTTTTCTCACACATCCATCTTTTTCCCACACATCCATCTTTTTCCCACACATCCATCTTTTTCTCACACATCTTTTTCTCACACATCCATCTTTTCCCCACACATCCATCTTTTTCCCACACATCTTTTTCTCACACATCCATCTTTTTCCCACACACCCATCTTTTTCCCACACATCCATCTTTTTCTCACACATCTTTTTCTCACACATCCATCTTTTCCCCACACATCCATCTTTTTCCCACACATCTTTTTCTCACACATCCATCATTTTCTCACACATCCTTCTTTTTCTCACACATCTCTGGAAAACAATAATTCTTTGTAAAAATCTATGTCACTGTTTCCAATGCCACTTGTGCGTCATGATGGTACTTTGAGGGAAGTGCCATCATGCAGTGTCGGTTGAAGTGATAGGATCACTTTTTCTCCACTCCTTTGGAGTATCATCCATCGTTGTGAGGACCTCATGAGTCATGCCTGGGCGCGGGATCCGCTTTTCACAGTTACCACAAAGAGGCAAGATACCCTTGCTACCGACCTCACTCACACTGAATCCAATTGGATGATGCTTTGTCTTGTGGACGCTGGATGTGGCTCCTTTAAATCAAGAACAAACAGGAAAAGACTCGTTGTTGCTGCGGAGGCCTGCGCGGAGGGATGAGGACTGGAGGGTGCTCGGTTGTGTTGAGATGATGGCAAAGGCTTCATCAAGAAGGGTGCAGTGGCAGTGGAAGTAGTGAGAGGGTTGATCCTATTGGTACCAACAGTACTGGAAATTGATTGGTGGCACTCCTGCAGATACCAGACATGTATGGGGCGATAGCCATCAGGATGGCTGTAACATTCAATGGGGATGGGATGAATTAACTTGGTCCCAGTGAAATGTCTGATGGGAAGGAAGTCAGGAAGAAAGAAAGGTGAGGTTTATTGTCGTCGGGCGGAGGGCTGATATGCACAGCCACCCGACACTTAAGGGGCGCTATGCGACTCTAACTAATCGAATAAAAATGGAAGAAATACGCCGGGCGATGCCTCGGACGTCACAAACTCCCCCCAGATTGATTCCCAGGATGAACCAATACTGGGGTCCTTGACAAGGGAAAATGTTTCAAAACCCTTGCATAGCGCAGTTTTTAACGAGGATAAAATATAGAAAACCTCTTGTACTTATTACTTTAACCAGGTGT
>KN042416.1:3721505-3773535 GCA_000739165.1 Podila verticillata NRRL 6337 | reverse complement strand
CTTGTGTTTGTATGTGCATTTGGAGAAGGTTTAACTCCATAGCTTTGTTTTTAATGGGAATGAAAAGACCATAGTCAAAACCCTTCTTGGCATCTTTGTGCACTGTGTATAAGAGGAAAATGCTGATCACCGTAGAAAAACCTCTTTGATTCTCTTATTTATCTGCTCTGGCTTTGCGATTGAAAGTGGTCCTGCTTACTTTCATCTTCACAGTTGCTTCTTCTCTTAACTGTCTTCTCAGACGTTTTTCTTTGTTCTCTCTTATACGGATCAAACGCTTTGCTGCATGTGGGTTGTCCATTCTTTTGCTCTTCCAGTATTTTTCGATGATACCTCTGGAGTCAAATTGTTCATACTTTAGCTGCTGGTTGTATGAGGAGTCGTATCCTTTCCACTTCACCATGTACAGCACCCCCTCATTGGAGATTGAATGGTCGAGGATCCTTTCAATCTCATACGACTCGTCATTCCTGGCATCAAGGGCCTGCGTGACCTGCTTGAGTTGTCCAGGAGAGTACCGGCGGGGTAATATCTCAGCAGTGGGGTTGAGGAGCATGTATGAGCCATTTGTGGAGAGAGAGAGAATCTTGTATGGGCCATTATTTAGCCGCTAGCTTACTACCAGGAGTATCTTCAGTAGCCATGACATATGTGCCAGGCTGGAAGTTACGGGTTCGATGAGAATGATCGAACTTAAGAAAGCTGCCGGCTAGAGCAAACGAGTGGAGCGTAACAGATAAAGAGAGAAGAAGGAAGGTGTCAGCACAACAACAAACTACCAACGAGGCCGGTGTCGGGAATGGAGAGTGGGATTGTGGAAGACGAGAGGGTTGAGAAGAGCAGTTTGTAGGGTAAAGCAAGTCTCCAGAAACAAATGTCCGGGGGACATCGCTCCTTTTATCTTATTTTCATTGAAGTCGTCGGCAAACTAACTAAAGATCTAGGCTGTGTTGGGAACGCCTTGTATCTTTGCTACTTCTAGGCGATGAGAGTGGTGGTAACTAGAAGCAATTTAAAATGGAGAACAATGGTTGGTACAAAACGAGGAAAATCAATGCGGAAAAAACTTCATTTTCACTACAAAAGAACGAAAAAGTAAAACGAAAAACGAAAGTGCTGGAGAAGCTGGGAAGAGTCGTGAAGTATTGTCGTAAGTGAAATAAGGTGAAAATAGAAGAAGGGGTAATGTCGAGAGGCTCGCCATTGGTACCAAGGACGGTGGGAAAGGCGTGGTGGGAAAGGAGTAGGGGTGCCGTATATCGTAGGAAAAGTCGCGTATATTTTTTCCATGACGTAGAAAAGACGTTAAGATAAAGGTGCATCGTAGATAAAAAAAAAGAGGCTTAAATCAAAAAGGAAGTGAGAGAAAAGCATAAATAAACAAAGAGAAAAAACCAAGAATCGAAAATGAGAAACAGAAGGGTGGATCAAACAAAAAGAAGTGATACAATCTTGAAAGGGTTCAGGCTTATTCACTGAACAACTCTTTTCATGGAGGTCCAGACAATCTTTACCTCGAGGAAAGAGCTCCCCACCCCCTGACTGTAGTTGAAAGAGTTGAGAAAAAGAAATGAGCAACGTATAGAAAATATATTTGTGAACAGCCGAGGGCAGAGGGATAAAAGGAAGACAGCCGAAAGAGACCTCCTCTCTTCGCCTCCAAGCCTTTCTCCTTCGTTCCGGAGCTAATCGGGTTCCCAAGAACCTCGATTGTCCTTAACTTCGCGAACATATGGTATCCGTAGTTATAGAAATATAGTTTGCCATTCTCCAAACTTTAGCGACTGACAGTAAACGAGACTGACAGTAAACGAGAGTGACAGTAAACGAGAGTGACAATAAAAACCATAGTGCCATAAAAAATCACGAGTTCGACATTGGCATGCAAAAAGTGATTAGCATGCAAAAACTGACATAAGATGAATGCTTGCAACTGGAGAAGAAGGATTGAAAAAAAAGCGGAAGGCGGCACCATCTATGTACGATATTGTATTTCCCTCGATTCCCATTATTGCCCTCGGTCCCCCTCACGCCGGTCTGGAGCCAATGACCCTGGGCGCGCTAAGCACGCGGCGTGCGCACTAGGCTATGACACTTCCAGCCAAAAAAAAAAAGCGCAAGTCTTAGTTAAACCTACACTTCGCCCATATTTCCTTGATCTGCTTATTTCCTTCCAAGATTTCACCACAAATAGCATATACATGTAAGTCGGAAGGGCAAATTGCGTGGCAAGTAGGATCCATTCCTATTCATTGGGCGTCTCACGCGCCGTCGGTTTACTTTGCCATCACTCACTCCCGGCGCCCTGTTCATTACCTTTACCATGATACCACTTCCCCGTGGCTTTCTTTCTTTCATTGATGAGTGTGAGTTCTTGAGGGTGAGGTGAATGCAGGGGAGAAAAAGCGACGCGCTCAAAAAGATATAAACAGAGTGCTTGAGAAGATTTTTTTAGTAAGGGAGACGGTCAAGTTTGCTGTCTGTCAACTCTATGATCATGTGAATCAAAATGAACCTTCCCTCTCTCTCCTTCATCCACAGTTTGATCCTCTCACGAACTCATCGCGAAGGCAGCTAAAAAAACAACCGAAGAGATAGAAATCCAGCTTTTGAACCTTAGAACAAGATCGCAGCTCTCTTAGAGGGTGCGCCATAGTGACAAGCCCCAGAGGCGCTCATTGCACCGAATGACAATTTAGACATAATCCTCCCCGTCCACTTGAATGGTTCTCGGGCCGGAGGAAACACAGACGAGATCGACGAAGACAACAATGACGATGGCAAGGAAAATCCCTCGACCTGTCATTGTTCTCTTTCTATCTTGGCGAGTTTGGCCTTAGGTCCTAGAAGACCACCACGGCGGCAGCAGTGACGCGGCAAGTCACCTTCTGTAGTCATCATCGCCCTCTCAGCCTCCCACACGGACGGCAAGCCGATGGACAAGGCTTTATAAAGACTAGCAAGCCTGGATGTGACCTCGTATCCAATATGGAGATCCAACCATCTATCATCGTGAAGGACATTATTGGACTTGACCTCGGCTTTTGGATCTGGACATTGCATGGACTCGATCTCAGAAGGAGTCACATGATGGACTCCCGCACAGGTCAAAATCGCTCGAACTTCCTCCCTCAAGGTCGTGGTCATGTCGATGAGTTCTCGAAGTTTCGATTCACCGAGTTCCATCTTGGTTTCAATGGGCAGATAGCGAAGAAGATGATGAAAGACAGCTATACCCTTCTTGAGCCTTCGAAGGTTGATCCTGACCACGACCTGGTCCTTATCGTACTCATAGCAGGTCCAGTCCAGTTGGTCTTGGATTTGGGAACAGTAAAAGATTTTTGGCTACCTGCACGTTTGCCTTCGCCACCATCCTGCTTTTCCTCCTCATGGATGTTCTCCTCCACTTCATTGGGGAAATGACCCAACATCTGCTGAAGGTAACTCTCCGGGGTCATATCCAACTTCAGGACATCGACCAACCCAATCACGACAGGATACCAACGATCACGATCCTCACTCACGGCTCGACTGACCCAATCTCGAACATTGATCACCAAGGTCCAAGTCGCATCCCGACGTAGGATACATTCCTCCTTCAAATCAACCTCGAGTCCACCGTCTACTAAGAACTTGATCACGAAATCGTCCTCGATCATGAAGAACGGTTGGACGGGGGTGCGGATTACTCTCCAGTGGTCAGTAGGATGGGGACGAGGACTGTCTGGGTTATTTACGCGTTCTTCCTCTTCTCGGTTCATTTGTTCTATCAACTGGGCATGAGATTGGTACGTTCGCGTTTCGTGGGTTTGGTACACAAGACCCTTTCTCACAGTGTAGCCCGAAGATGGTTAAGTCCTCTTCTACATTTTTTTTTGTTTTGTTTTGGGGGTGAGGCCCGATACAAGTTCAGAAGGGAAGAAAGGACAGAGACAATTAAAGAGCACGGGAGAAAGCGGTAGAGAGAGAGAAAGAGAGAGAAAACAAAAGCGGTTAACAAACATTTGCCAGACAACATGATGAATGCATCCTCTCTCCTTTTCGAGCCAAGATACGGGACAAAGCCAAAAATATATTAAAAACCAGCACAAAATAAGACCATTTCTGACCTCGGGCTGCACATGGGATTTCCCCTGCAGAGAGGACTTGTGCAAGTTCCTTTTTCTTCTCCTCTGTCAAGAGGTTGGTGCCATTGGCTGCGGGTGCGACCGAGGCTTCAACATGGCATACCAAAAAGGAGACTGCGAGGAAGATGAGGAAGACTAGGGACAGGAGCAAGGCCGATGGAAGAGGTCTCTTGGAGGGATGCATCGTAGGGTAGCTGTTTGGTTTTCTTTTTGGGAACGAAAATTGAAGTGAGAAGAGGACGATTTCCTTTATTTATACTTTCCACTGTTGGTGGCTTTCACGTTCCTCGCACTGTGACCTCGGTGTTGAAAAGTAGAGAAGTTGTCCATTTATGTCGTACGAAGTATTACTGTTCACATCAACGCCTTGCGCCTTGCTGGCGAAGCAAATGAGTGATACTGACGCAGTGGTGCATGTACTGTAGAGTTGAGTTTAAGGTTCGGGCATGGGATTGTGGCAATAGTAATTGATATTGGGCTCGCAAGCTGTGACGACTGAGCAATGGTTGATGACAAGGTATTCTTAAGCGTTGGTCAGAAACAGTGCAGAGCTCACTCTCAGTTTTAAAGTTTTTTTTTTCTCTTATGCAGGTTTTAGTGTGTTCTTTCGATACAACATACTCAGTCTGCACGAATATGGAGTTCACTTTTCTTGTTTCCGGGACTTGTGCCGACCATGCACAGCACAAGGTTCCTTACAAGCACATGTATCTAACACAAAGGATCTACCAAGGCACAGTGATTTCCTATGATGAAGAACGGACTCTCCCCCAAGAACTAGTCAGTCAGAATATCGACTTTGGTCCCTCTTTGGAGTCGACGTTTCTGCCAAGTATCATTCTTCTGCTCCTGATGAAACAGACTGCAAAGAAGGAAGCTGAAAGGTTGCCAGAGAAAAAGGAAATAGGCAAGCACTCCAAGAATATGAGTTCGAGCTGGAACGATGCATCGCGAAACCTGTCGATGTGGCAAAGGGGCCTTCAATTTTTTCAAAGCACGTTGGCAGGGCTGAAGCATAATTTGCATGAGGTCCAGGGTTTGAAGGCGTTGGCGCATGGCAATGCTCAGTGACTTTTTCAAAACCCTTAATTCCTCACTCTGTTTAGTTCCTTCCAATTTTTAGCCACCAATTTCTGTATGTGGGCAATTGCATGAGAAATGTAAGTGTACTCTTGTAAGCGGATGCTTTGTTGGTGCAAAAGCTGAAAGCAGAGAGAGCTCAGGAAGAGATTTCAATTTCCACACAATCCAGGAGATCGCAACCTCGGCACGCATGGTCTTGAGTGCATCCACAAACTGTTGCTTGCTGAGTGGCTCTCCACGCACCTTGCCAAAGGAGATTGGCCACCAGGAATGGATCCACAGAGTCTGCAACCATGGACAAAAGGCTGTTTTGTACATTACTCCATCTTGCAGAGTCATTGTTTGTTACTCTCAGATACGCAAAATTGCTCAGGTACAGCACCTCAAGCACCTTGTCCACATGCACGTCAAGTCTCTGCAACCGCATGAATCGACCCAGCATGCAGAAGATGTTCTTGTGTTCCTGCCATTCCTCACTCATGACCTCATCCACCGCCCTCTCTGAATAAGTGCAGAGTGGTGAGTAGCACTTCTTGTTGCACTGCAGATCTCTTGGCTCATGCTCACAACCGGCTCTTCCTGCCTAACCCTCAAAAAAACCTGGCACAGCGTGATGATTATCAAATTTGGTCAAGTGTGATCTGACACCGGAATACTTCATCTTCATCACTGATGAAGCTGCGACGCAGCAGTCCCGGATCCACAACCCGTAGTTGCAGGCACCACCACAATGTGGGTGCTGACTGAGCTATGAACCGACGAAACACTATTTCTTCCCGGGCCAGTTTCTTTTCAATCCTTTGCTGCAGTTTTTGGCGTCAGCCTTAGGAGACAGACACACTTGTGCTTGTCAGCTGGTGCTGATTGCACTTGCGGGCAGTTGCGGCCCGCTGATGATGACCCTCTGTGGTCATCAAAGCATCACGGACCCCTTGTTGGACATCTGGACCTATTTCTTGAGGAAGTACTGTGTATCGGACATGTGGTGCAGACAAGCGGGTGAGCATTCAACAATGCTGCAAAATCAGATCCACATCCCAAGCAAACTGGTCACACAGGCCAAAGAAATCTATGCTAGTGAGCTGAGCCAGAACAAGCAAGTGCTTGGTTTTGGTGACCGATCATCTGGAAAGGTCATTTTCTATTTCCATATGCTGCATTTAAGTAATCAGCTCAGCCGTCAAGCGGAACTGGCTCTCCAGTGAGTCCAAATAACGTCGACGGTATGGTCTGACTGAAAAGTATTGGAGTTTCAGATGCAAGAACCCTTCTTGCTTGTACACTTGCTTGAGTGGAAGCGAAGACACATTTCTGTACCAGAGAGGTGTCATTTCTATCGAGTCCTTGCTCACGAAAGTGTACTTCTGTGGACCTTGAAGTAGGTCAACTGTAGATACCCACTCAAGAACGCCTTCATAATATCATGGCAGATGGATACGTATCTGGTTGAGAAATGGGTGATTAGGGAGTGATTCCAAGCTTCAGTGTCTTTTTGGTCCTTGTTCCAGCCAATCCACAACCCTTCATAATCGACTCTGTGGACAATCAAGGCATCGAGACTGCAGCAGGCCATGAGGATCGGCTGCAGAATGTGTGTTATGATAGGTGCTCTTGTTTTGGTCCATGATCTCCAGTGTGTGGATCTGGGAGCAGTACAGGCAATGCGAGGTCTCCGGTGATTATCTCTTTTCACTCGGTCCATTAAACAGGGTTGCTTTGGATAAAAATCACGTTGGGAAATGGCTTTGGTGGAGTCGACGAGACTTTCCATGCTCACAGTTTGCCAGCTACCTATCGGCTCAGTGATGAGATCTAATAATCGCATCCAGGCTCCGTCCTGGATGTAACAAGGTTGGTATGTTTGTCTGGGTGTGGTTGGCAACCATTTTGATAGGCTGTCGATCTTCAGAACGTTGATGAAACCCGATCTCATTTTCTCGAGCAAGAGAATGTTGTCTTTCTCAGCTCCTCTGACAGTCCAATGGCTCAGGCACTTGGTATACTCATTGGCAATGGTTGAATTGGCAAGAGGCATCGATGACGTTGCAGAGAGTTGCACGGTCTACTTGGGAACAGATGTGCAGTATCTAGGATAGTATGGAACGGATACCCTTAGATTTAAGATGCTGTTGTTTATGATAATTCAGGTATGCTGCTGCTTTTTCAGGAGTAGACCAAGGTCGTGATCGAAGTGGTTTTGAGTGGGCCAAGAGTCACTGTAGAGATCCGAGTACAGATTGTCATCATCACTGCAGCAGTACTCGAATTCGTCATTTTCATCAACATATTCTTGATCGTAGTCCTGTTGCTCTTATTCCTGTTCCTCATAGCTGCCAATTAGTTCTCACTTGACTCTTCAGAATTTTGACCGTCGTCCATATCAGATAATATGTCTTTAGACGATCCAGGCAGCCCAAGATTTTGATTGCAGTGAAGACAGTGGCATGAGTTGCATGGTGTACGTGCATGAGCGAGCGAGCGAGCGAGTGAGTGAGTGAGTGAGTGCATGGTAGAAAGAATAAGTAAAGAATCATCTTCCTCTTCATCTCTCAATATACATAAAATACTTGGGCTATTCATCGGTTCCCATTTCCTTCTCAGCCTGATTCTCATTTAGCAAACATTGCCTGCCCATCCACAATGCTGGGGTTTTTTTCCCTTTGTTTTTGCAGTGTATGCTGCAGCTGACTACTTCATCACTGTTACACATATTAATATCCCTTGATCTAGCAATCGTGTGGAAGGACCAAAGGACACCTTTGTATTTACTTTAGGAAAAAGATAGTCTCACACCGATGTAAATTCCCTATTCTGACAGACGTGAGATTAAAGTTCTTTTTTGCTGTGTGGGGATATACTTACATGGGGTGTGCAGTAACTAATTCACGAACCGTGAGATTAGTTACACACACTTCTGTTTCTCACTGTTACTGTCTCCATATCCATGCATTATTGGTGCCGAGGAGGTGGTTTGTAGTCCCAATGTTGTTGCATCAACTTCTAGTCAGTTCAGGTGCAAAGGCTTACACTATTCGCTGGCAACCATGTTGAACAACTGTTCATTTGGCCCATTCACCCGTTTTGATTTTGTTTTCGCATTTGCATTTGTTTTTGAGTTGGATACCCTCCTAGGGATTGTAGTATATTTGGGATATAATTACGTACAAGTCTTACTAAAGTCAGTACCCTTTAATAAACCAGAAGAGGTACTAAGCCACCTCGGCTCTGCGAGCATAAAAGATGAGCAGAGACGAGGGCGGTTTGCTCCTTCTTCTTCGTCCCAATAATTCTTTAGTAAGTCAAAACATTTCATTTTTTTTATTGAGTTCTGAAGAGAAGGGTTTTCTCAATATTGTCCGATCCCAATTGCACTGGCAGTGGAATCTATATTTATCTATTTTTTTGACGACCGCTTGACGATACACGGTGTGGCCAATTGACAACACAGCTTGTATCAGTCGGAGTCAGTCAACTAGTTGAGGCAACTGAGGTTGACAACTATCCACTTGATCTCTTCTTCTCTGACACACAGAGAGAAAATCATTTGTTCTGTGCAATTCTTTGACACAGAGAGAAAAGAAATTTTCTCATTCGTCCTCAACTGTTCTGCCGTGACAGGGTACTGTGTAGGAGAATAGACAGTGAGTCAACAGAAACAAGAGAGATCCCGGTTAACACTGGAGAAGAAATTTTTTCAATACAAAACAAACAAGCAAATACCACTCGTTGGTCCTAACTTGCATACAATATTTATCTTTATTGTCTTGATCTTGCAGCATCATGAATGATGATGAGGTTATTGTGAGTGCCGCTCAAGGCAACCAACAGGACAAGACTACAAGTGTCCATGATGGCGTCGAGAAAATGTCCAGTGGTCAAGTACCCCAATCCCAACTTACTTCTCCAGAACAGGATGGAGAGGTCGAGGATGAGGACATGGATGTTGATCTCGATGAGGATGTGCAAACGCCTGATGAGATAATCCCATCATTGACTCCTGAAGTCGCCCGTTTCACCCTTGCTACCTTGAAGGACAGGCTTGGCAAGACGTCCCTGAGCCTGGCTGGCCTGTTGGTCATGGAGCAAGGTGAGAAAATACCCAAGCAGTTAGCAAAACTCCGGTTGCGCATTGAAAACGTGAAGAAAGAGAAAGCGCAGATCCAGAGGGATGTTGACACTTGGACATCTGTCGTCCATGGCGTTGATCAAGCTTACGCCTCGAAGGAAGAGATCTGCGTCCAAGGGTCCATGGCGAAAATCCATGTCAAGCCCAACGAAAAGGATCTGACGGTCGAGATCACAGCCGAATATCCGCGGTTTGTACGCAAGGCCCTGTATGACAGTGTAGTAGGTCAACTCAGTGCTGGCGAGCGCAAGGCCATGGGAACGATCATCACGAAGGTTAGGGTTTTCCTGTACAAATTCGGCATGGTTGGTATCCGTAAACTTGGTGAAGAACGATTCAACAAAATATGTCGACGTGCATTACTCCTTGCTTGTCTGGATGAGAAAACAGAAGACGCCTTCGAAGCCGCCTACCAGAAGGACAAGAAAGGTGATTGGTCTTGGGAGCGATGTTCCCAAGTCTTCGTCGAATGCGCCCTGACGTCCTTGGAGAAAGCTGCTGAAGTCGACGAGTTTGCGAAAAGTGGACGAGACAAGGCTGAAAGCTACCAGGAGTACGCAAACAGAATGAATCGTTTGGTCAAGGTGTACAAGGTTCAAGAATTACCTCAGTGTGCTGACATTACTGAAACGATGAGGATGTCTGTCCCGTCAATCACTCTTACCGTCATGGAGCTGGCCGAAACCCAGAGGATGATCATGGAGTTCATCGGTCTTCAAAAGCCTGACGTCAAGTCACTGCCATTCTTTCTGAATGCACTTCGCCACATTCATGGTCCCGATGACATTCCCCAATGGAAGGCAGCCACTGAAAACCGGAAGAGAATTCGACAGAATGGAGAGCAGGATGAAGAGCGTCAGACTGAGAGCCGTGGTCAACTACCGAAGTTCAAAAAGACGAAGTTCCACCATGGCAAGGTGAATGGGAGTGAGAACGTGAATTCAATCCCGATTGACGGCAATGGCGCCGGTGTGAACCAACACCAGGGTCAGAATCGTGGTCAGAACCGTGGTCCTCCATTCCACAACAAGACAATGACCTTCCACAGACAGAATCCTAGTACTCCAGGTGAGTGTCATGAAAGGAAGAGAATGGAGGTCAATGACCAGAGAGTTGAGGAGAACATACCAACAAACTTTTTCTTACCGTCATACCCTACACAGGAGGACAGAAGAAATGATGTATCAAGTGAGAACGTCTCTTCGCCCCTAGAAGTTAGCATCTCCGCTGCTATTATACAGGACCAGACTGTGGCAGAGTCGCTGAATAAAGCTATGGATTCTAACAAATGTAGCGATGCAAATATGGGTAATGATGGTAAGAAGAAAAGAAGAAAGAAAAAGAAGCGACAAGAGATGAATTTACATCGGAAAATGACATCATCCTCGAGAGATGGGGAGAATAATGGTGTGAATGCATTGAAGAAGTCGTCGAATGAGGTTAATGAGAAAGAAAGAGAAAAAGAAATTTTCTTCCTCGAACACAATGACACGAGAAGCATTACTGAATGCAAAAAGAACAGAGACATGGGTGAATCACACCCTGTACCCATCGGAAAAAAGCCCGCATATGCAGAAATAAACCGAGGGAAGACAAAACAAAAGTTGAATAAGGAGAGTCCAATTGGGCAAGTGAAAAAAGGGGCAGACAACATTGGTGAGGGTCTTGTACCCGATGTCATGGATGATCCTGATTCGCTTGAACATGAGAGGCGATGTGTTTATGGCGCATTGAGAATCTTGCCTGAAAGAAACAAACCTATGACGGAAGAGGATATACCCCTCATGATGTCATCAGTTGAACTTGAACCAGAGGTTAAAATTGCATCATGGTTCAGCCAAGCAGGCTCGAGCATTGATTTTGGACCATATTCAGGCACAGAAGTGGAGGAACGATCAAATGCTAAACAAAGTAAGCGATCAGAGATTAGCAATAATGGGTTGCAGATCTTACACATGGACGAACGAAAATTCGAGGATGTGTTTGATACTGCTGCAGTCGCTGCCAATCTAGGGCAAATAGCTAAATTGTCCAGAAATAAAATGGTGCCAATCGACGGTGCTAATATCGGATTCACATCCAAATGTGTCCCACCACAAATGGAAGATGACCCCAACAGCATTAAGCGAAATGGGTTACCAACGATCACATTTGACGATCTAGAGGCAGAAGCCGATACAAAGGCAGAAAGGAAAGGAGATGATTCTCCACGAATTTCTGCAACCAAAAAGGGATCATCTGATAACAGACTATTCCCAAAAGTTCGACTTTTTGGAGATGAGTATTATGCGCTATTGGACACAGGAGCAACACACTCCTTCTTTAGTCCTAGAGTAATACAAAAATATTCGATCCCAGTCAAAACAAAGACAGGGACAATCCAAATGGCTAATAAATCAATTGTGGAACGCATTGGCGAGACAGAACTCGTGGAGCTTGTCTGTGGAAAGACTCAGGTTTCAGCGCCATTCGAAGTGCTCGAGCAAGAACATGACATTGTTATTGGCATGGACTTGTTTGCACGGTTCGGCTTCCAGTTGATGGGGCTACCGGAGCCGGAATTGTCAACCGATCCAACCCCAGCACCTGTGGAGGATGAAAAACCGACTCTTAAGCCTCTTACGCAGCCAGATGTCGAGAAGACAGAAGAATTTATCAAGGAAAAAGAGGACTTTATGCGTAGCATTAAAGACGCGCTAGAAGAGAATGCGAGGATTCCGAAATCAAGCCACTGTCCAGTGCCAGAGATGAAAGTCTATTTAGATGTACCCGACGGGGTAGAGCTATTTAGAAGACCGCGTGTCTTTGCTCACGCACAGCAGCCGGTGCTCGATGATGCTGTGAAAACATGGCTCGAGGACGATGTGATCACACTTGCACCTCCTGGCAATGCCTTTAATAACACGCTAACGTTGGCTGCGAAGAAAGATGCAAATGGTAAAAAGACTCTATACCGTGTGTGTCTTGACCCACGCCCGCTTAACGCGCTCTTACCCGATGACAATTTTCCTGTCCCACTCATTGCCGATATTATGAATTTCGCGGGTGGCAATGCGATCTTTTCAACAATTGATTTACGTCAAGCCTATCACAGACTTCCTATTCATGAAAGAGACCAAAAATTGACGGCGTTTATGCATAACGGTAAACAATACATGTTCAAAAAAGCACCGTTTGGATTAAAACCCTTGTCGAGTCTTTTTCAGAGAGGGATGAGCCGTATTTTAGGTGACTTGCCCTTCGTTCGGAATTTCATAGACGATATTCTTATTGCATCTAAGAATCGCGAGGAGCATGCCCTTCATGTGAAGACTGTGATTGAGCACCTCACAAAGGCAAAACTCATCATCAACGAGGACAAGTGCAATTTCTTCAGCACACAAGTTGCATTGTTGGGTTTCATTATTGATATTAATGGTAAGCGCGTTGATCCCAACAAGCTCGCCAATATCGATGAATGGGAACCTCCCACCACCGGAAAACAGGTCATGTCATACATGGGAACATTTAATTTCTTCCGTGAGTATGTTCCTTTGATTAGTACCATCGCGGCTCCATTGGATGCACTCCGAAATACGCCCGGTACATTCAAATTAAATAAGCTACAATTAAAATGCTTCAACACATTAAAAAATCTGTTGGTCAATGCGCCGATCCTGCATTTTGCCGATTTTAGCCTCCAGTTCTATGTAGCTACAGACGCATCGAACTATGGTATCGGTGTGGTATTGTACCAGTTGCCGGACGGCGAGAAGAACCCTAAGAACATTCGTTACATTTCATTTGTCGCTCGCGCACTCCAGCCGAGTGAGAGAAATTACTCTGCAACACAGAGAGAACTACTAGCGATTGTATTTGCACTAAAAAAACTTCACTACTACCTTTGGGGTCGCCATTTTACGTTATACTCAGACCACCGAGCTCTCACTTTTATGCATACGCAGAAAGAGATGAACTCGATGTTAACGGCGTGGCAAGAAACTATCTTAGAATACAACTTTAAGGTCATTTATCGTCCCGGAGTACTGAACGTTCTTCCCGATGCATTATCTCGACAGTTCCCCCAAGAACTGTGGACAGAAAAAATAGCGGGAACAGCACCTACAAAAGTGTATGGTTACATTCATTTAGTTCAAGATAGAGACACCCCAAGAGCGACGGTGCCCGAATCTGAACGGCACGCTCTCTTGGCAGAAGTGCATAGACTTGGTCACTTCGGGGCCAATGCTATGGTTAAATCTATTCACGCGAAGAGCAAGACTTGGCCATTTTTGGCAAAAGAATGCTTAGAGTTTGTTCAACGTTGTCGTGAATGCCAGCGTATTAATATCGCTCGCAAAGGATATCATCCATTGGCAACCATTTATGCTCATTTACCAGGAGAACACATGGCGGTTGATCTTGCCGGTCCATTCCCTGTGCAAGGTGCCGAGAAGTACCGATTCCTGCTTGTTTTAGTGGATGTATGTACGCGATTTGTGTTTTTACGACCAATCCCGAATAAAGAGACTCTCACAGTCACCACAACTTTGTTCGACATTTTCTCACTCATCGGTTTCCCTCGCATTTTGCAATCTGATAATGGTAAAGAATTTGTGAGCAAGGTTATGAACGAGATGACCGAGACATTTGGTGTACAACATCGTCTGGTTACCCCGTATCATCCTCGCGGCAATGGAGTTGCTGAGAATCATGTCAAAACGGCATGCAATATCATTCGCAAAGAGTGTCAAGATCGGAAAGAAATGTGGGCAAAGCATGTTCCAAAAGCGCAGCTGGCTATGAATACAAAAGTGGCCGCGCTCCACAATTCTTCTCCTTATTCTTTATTTTTTGCACGCTATGCGAATGGGATGAGTAATTATCCGGTAGCCAAGGATGGAACCATGTCCCATGAGGAGCTCTTAAAGCGTTTCGACTACATGACCGAAATCGTCTTTCCCGCTGTTGAGATCAGAGTCAAAGATTATCAACGCCGTAAGGCCGCTGAATTTAATCGGACCGTCTTGCTCAATGAGTTTGCAGATGGTGCAAAAGTCATGTCTTTGGACCCGATTCGGGGTGATAAGCTTGCTGCACGGTACGAAGGACCTTACACTGTTGTGCGTAAAACCACAGGTGGATCATACGTCCTCAAGGATGGAACAGGTGAAGAATTAAGCCGCAAGTTCGCTCCATCTCAATTGAAGTTAGTTTTAGACGACTTTGAAGAGACCTCTATTTACGAAGTGGAAAAAATCCTCGACCACAGGGAACGACCTGGGGAAGGGGTGGAGTACCTAGTTAAATGGAGAGGATTCGAGAAGATCAAAGATAGAACTTGGGAACCTCCAGAGAACTTTATTGAGAGGAAATGCATTACTGACTACTGGAAGAGTCGCGATCTTCCAGGAATGCATTCTTCGTTGCAAGCGTCGAAAGAATCGCGCCAAATGGCTGAAGATAATTCAGACCCGATTGAAGAGCAAGAGTCTATCTCAGAACAACGCGACGATCATCCCATCGTCTTGAACAATATCTCTAGTGAGAACAAGGAACGGGCTCCAAAGCGTAAACGCGGACGCCCAAAGAAAGATCTGGTATCTACCATGGTCGATGATCAGAGGAAGCAGACGACTGAGGCGCAAAGACAGCCAAAGCTTAATCATGGGTCGCCGGCCAATAACCCAGCTTCGATCAGTGTTCCTGACCAGACCAAGCACATGCTCAACCTGGATGGCAAGAGTGCTGAGGGCAGTGACAGAAGGACTGCACGTGCGCGTCGTCGCAGGCACACTTGACAATCTCATTTTCACAAAGCGTGAATAAGAGGGGTTATTTCTTTGTTTTTCCCCGCAAGTCACATTAAAGAGTTTATCCCATCGGGTTTATCTTCAGCTAGGATTTTTTGATTTTTGCCTAGTAGTGACCGTCTTAGTCATGAGAGGCCATTTGACCTCGACCTTAATTATCATGGTTTCATTTTTTTATTTTTATTTTTATTTTCACCAATTTACACATACTATCAGAGAAGCCCCAAACATACTTCGATTCCCCGGCTTTCAGCCTCCCCCATGGGAGGGAGTTGTAGTATATTTGGGATATAATTACGTACAAGTCTTACTAAAGTCAGTACCCTTTAATAAACCAGAAGAGGTACTAAGCCACCTCGGCTCTGCGAGCATAAAAGATGAGCAGAGACGAGGGCGGTTTGCTCCTTCTTCTTCGTCCCAATAATTCTTTAGTAAGTCAAAACATTTCAGGGATGATCCAAACTCACCTCTCGGCGAGCGATAGCCAGACGCTCGAGGACGACTTAACGACGCATGAAGTAGCAGAGGCCATCGGATCCATGGATCATGACCGGTCCCCTGGATCTGACGGTCTTCCGTACGAATTCTATCAGGCCTTCTCGCTGTCCTTGTCCCCGATCTTGCAAAAAGTTTTTAATGCAGTCACTGGTCCAGGCGATTCATTGCCTGGAACACACCACTCATCCCTGACCACACTGCTCTTCAAAAGGGGAGACACCAACGAAATTGCGAACTATCGGCCAATATCGCTGATCCAGTGTGACTACAAGATCTTGACCAAAGTTCTAACCAACCGCATCAACCGCGTCGCTCGAAGCATCATAGGTGAGCACCAGACTGGGTTTATTCCAGGGCGTCAAGGCCATGACAATGTCCTCATGCTCGAGTTGGTGACTCACCAAGTCCAGAACGATCCTACAATCCAAGCCGCGGCCTTTCTCAGTCTTGACCAAGAAAAAGCCTATGATCGCGTCGAGTGGGACTATCTCCACAAAGTCCTCGAGCGATTTGGTTTTGGTAAGCGTGTCTGTAACTGGGTCCGAGCATGCTACAACGAATTGCGAGCAAAAATTATTCTCAACAGGTCACACACAGACACATACGAAATCACGCGAGGACTACGGCAGGGAGACCCACTCGCTCCGATCCTATTCAACCTTGTACTGGAGCCTTTTCTCCTTTATTATCAACATCACGCTACTGGAATACCAACAGGAGTGACAGACGGAAACTTCAAAGTCTCAGCATTCGCGGACGACACAACACTGGGCATGTCTCCATCGGATGTGGCCGTAGCTAAAACGGCGATCCAGCTTCACCAAGAAGCATCTGGGGTGCTGGTTAACCAAGCAAAAACAGAGCTCATTCACCTTAAGAGGAACCCGACAGAGAATTTTGACTGGCCAGAAGTCACCTCGCGCGCGTGGGGTACACCATTCAAACATCTCGGCGTCGTCCTACAGGCAGGCGGTCGGACCATGGCGCACATTGAGCGTGACCTTTTGGCTAAACTACAGGCTGGGATCCAGTCATGGCGCTTCCGAGGCCTCTCTCTCCAAGGACGCGTAACGGTCATCAACACATACTTGCTTCCTCGCATTTGGCATCTTGCTCCTTTCTATGATCTCTCTGAAGCATTCTGGCGCAAGGTGGACGCATACTGTATTTCTCTCTTATTCAACTCGGCTCGCGCTCACGTCTCACTCCAGTGGATCCGACGGCCTCGTGCCGAAGGTGGTCTGGGTATGATTGACGCAAGGATTCAGACGCAAGCACTCAAAGCCAAATGGATGGCGCGATGGACAACAGAGTCACCGGCGCCGCGCTGGAAACGGCTCTGGACCAAGATCGCGCACGAAGTGTTCAAGTGTGAGGATATTGACACAACAAAAGAAGCCATTGGTCTCGGCACTCCCCTCGCAGACCCAGAGACACTGCAGGACACACCAGTAGCAGCATCAGTCAAAGCGTTCCGTGCCCTGGACATTCAAGCCACGTTTGAACTCACACAAGCATCGCAAATGCTGGCCAAGACTACATATGCAGGTGATAACCCAGTCGCGATGTTCACAGTCAAGGAAGCAAGAAGATTCCTAGAAAAAAAACAATTCGACGCCATACCCGACGACAGAACACCGCGATTCTCAACAATGCGGTACCGCTCACCCTACATTGCCACACAGAGACCACATCCCCTGTTCCTTCAAGATCGTCTCTGGAAGCGCGTGTTCAAGAGACTGCACGCAAAGGAACGGTATCCAAACGAAAAAGACTTTTTGTACAAATTGTATCACTACTCTATATGGTCGGATGGTCTCAAGCATGTCATAGGTTGGACAGCAAGGCGCAGGGCTCTAGCCGAAGCGGCAGCCCCCCCTCCCCCTCCTCAAGAGGAAGCTCTTCCAGATATCGATGTGCAAGTCGAAGACCAGATCGAACCAGAGCCTGAGGACGAGAACGACGGTCCTACAGAAGAACCACCAGCCATAGATCAAGTACCTATCGGCGACCAAGTTCACCCAGATGCGCGCTGCGCCATTTGCAAACCGTACCAGTTTGCGTCGACGTCGCACAACTTTTGGTTCTGCCCGCCTGTCAAGGCCGCATGGGAACAGATGTTGACATGGATCCGCACCTTGTTTCCGCACAAATACTCGGCGCAGTTCCTCACGGCCGTACCGCATGAAATCCAGCTCTGTTGGCCCTCATACATACCAGATCTGCATCCTCTCGTTATTCACCTTCACTCACTGACTTCTAATGCCATTTGGCGCAATTATTGTCGTATTTCGGACCTAGCGCGCGAAGGAGCCGATATTACTGAGGAAACCCAGCTCGTTGATATCCTCAAGGTCGCGCTGCGATTCCGAGCAAAGGTCGAGCACCAACGCGCGCTGTACAAGGACAAGATGCGTCTCGAGAACCACACATCGGGCCGCCGCAGGATCCGAGACGGCGGCGATGACGACGCCCACTACAACGAAATGGAAGCGATCTGGCACCAACCGCCGCACATCACTGTCTCTAAAGACGGTATTGTATTCGGCCCGACCCTCGGTATGGCACCAGACCCTCCCAACGACCCCGACGATCAAGAACAAGGACCAGTCGATCCAGCCACAGGTGCCGAGCCGCCCGTTCCCGAGCCCGATGCCGGTCTGGAAGCCGTCTTTGAAGCCGTTGCCGCCCTAGGATACTCCTCGGACTAGTCCCCGCCGGTATACGCGACCCTGTCCCTATCTGATTCGTTCAAACCCGTTAATTTTTTCACTCTCTCTCCCCCCACTCTCTCTCGCCAACAAACTCCCCTCCACATCCACCTTCTTTCCCGAGTTTGCCAGTAGGCTCGGGCGGCCCTTGTTTTTTATCCTATTTTTTTTTTTCTGATGTCTTTATTATTTTCGCTATACGTGTGCTTGGTCTTTGGTTGGAAATGCTATTCACTCGGATTATAAGAGAAGATTATCAGTATGGAAAAAAGGGATGCTGGATCGACCGCTGAGTTACCGCCGGTAGGTAACCAAGTCGTAAGAACAAGGAGCGTCCAGACTTGGACTCTGGTAGATGAAGGGTAGTTCGATTGGGAGTCAACCTCTCAACTCGTGTGCAACGTAGGCCTTCTCGTCAAACAGATGTGCTCGAAACCCAAAATCAACCAAAATTCAAGGCACAAATCTGGCCCTCTCCCTCGTTTGTACCGCTCTCCTGCAGCCCTCTGCTGCTCTTATTTGTTTCCTCGTGAACGGGCCTCTCTCTAAACCTTGTGCGCAAGAGGAATGTTTTACAAGGGCCATTTTTTCTGTTACATCGAACGGATCAGATAGTGTGTTTTTTGTAATCCAAACCCATGGGTGCAGGGTCGCCGGATAGTCTCGAACACAGAAATAAACCCTCCAAATCAGGAGGCTCGCTTAGCTTAGTCGGTAGAGCGTTGTGCTAATAACGCAAAGGCCGCAGGTTCGATCCCTGCAGTGAGCATTTTTGCGACTCGCAAAGGCGAACGCCCCTCAAGCATTCCTTTTTTTTTTGGCCAAACCCTCAACTGCGCTAGAGGAAACTGTATCTTGGACTCATCGCACCGAGATCTAGAACAACCGTTGAGATGCGACAATGACATGGGGAAAGACAATCGGCATCATAGGCAGGAACAAGAAGGTCCGGTTTAGTTCTGGAAACGACAACTTCAACGCACGAACCCACAGCACAGGACGCCTGAGAAGGAAGCCATTGGCAGTACCACCGATAACATAGTGTTGGAAAGCTATCTCAGAAGTAAGCGTCTCCATGTGATGCCGAAATGAGGAGAAAGCGAGTTTAATACATCAAAGGTTACAGGCCAAAGGCCGACTTCGGTGCGTGAAAGGCCTGGTATTGGGATGCTGTCATTTAGGTAGGGCCGTATCGTCCGTCTCTCAGGCACGGCTTTATCGTCTGATACTCGTAAACTTGGTTGCAGGTTGAGATCCCACTGTTAATGCAGCTGGGTTACCAGCTAGTCTTCAAAGCTTCCTTTTTACACCATACAGTAGCACTAGCAAACAATAACGTAGAAATACTTTGAACCAAAGTATTTATCCTGAGAGGGACCTTTGACAAAAAAAAAAAAAAAAAAAAAAAGGAATAGATTTGAGTTCCACACCATAGGCTATATTATTATGGCGAACCATAACGTAGAAGTACTTCGAATTCAAGCAGCCCCCATAAGGACCTTCGACAACAACAACCAAAAAAAAAAAAAAAAAAAAAAAAAAAAAAAAAAGGCGATGGTTGACGCGAACCCTTTTTTTCCTTGGTTTGTCTTCAAGAACAAAAAGCATCTTAATTTGTGAACAGGTCGTTTAAATTAACGGAGAAGCTTCCAAGCAGTACACTTTGAACAGGCGCGGATGAACTCGTTGGTAGTGGGAGGAACAGGAGGGAGTTGAAAGAAGGTTGATTCCCATTTTGTCAACGGTCTTTGGCTAGATACGCAATCTTTACGTACTACGTAGTGAAACTCTCAACAGACTGGAGCTTGTTCCAACACCAACATCATTTAGTATTGGTGGCAACGGTTGATATGCAAACACGTAATTTATGTCGGTGTCAAGGCAATACTTCTCTTTCTTTTTTTCTTTTTCTTTTTATTAAGGTCCAAGAATAAGTAAGTTATGTGAGTTTAGATAACACGATGTATGTGTGTATGGATGGTACTATTGTATGCAAAAGATTATCTGAAATGAATGGAAAGAAAGTTTCGCTTAGAAGCCAGCGAAGAGGGTCATGATAAGGACAGAGCCAGCAGTCCAGACAGCTTCGGCGCCGGGGGCGTACAAGCTGAGCGCACTGGATCCCTTGGAGGAGCCGGTGGGAGTGGCGCTTGAGGTACCGGAAATGGTGGGGACAGTGACATTTCCGAGAACAAAGGTACCCGCACCCTCCTTGTAGGGCTTGGCGTCGCCAAGGCATCTGGCGATGGGCATCATGGTCAATGAGGTGTCAGCGTAGGCCAAAGGCAAGATGCCGGTGATGGACACGTTGACCTCTGCAGGGAACACTATTTTGTTAGGTGGAGAAAGAGCGTTGGTGTGAGTAAACGTGTGATGACCGCGTCTTCCTTTTTTTTTTTAATGCATGTAATCTTGCGGACACATGACTTACAGTCGTGCTCAAGAACAATGAAACCAGTGCTCATGGTTGGGAACTTAACCAGCCAAGACTTGAAAGTGTCAATGACCGATTGGGGAGTCGCAAGACCAGCTGGGATGTTCCACTGCATACAAGGAAACAAAAAAAGGTTAGCCACGAAGTATACAGCTGACAAGAAATCTCGGAAACGAGGTCGTCCCGCTTACATCATTGGTATCAAAGTCCTGAGTCCAGATCGAGGTCTTATATCCCAATTGAGTGGCGATAGCACGAACGCGAGCATCGACATCGCCATAAGGTGGGCGCCAGTAAATGGGTGTGACGCCAATAACGCTCTGAATAGCCTTCTCAGTCCACTTGAGCTCAGCAACAATCTGTTGGTTGGACAGCGAGGTCATGGCAGGGTGGGACCAGGCTATTTAATAAGACAGAAGATATGGAATGAGTACGCAGTATTTTACATTTCCTCTCGCAAAATGTCAAACTGCTCAGAAAACACGCTTACTGTGAATGGCAATCTGGTGGCCAGCGGCGTATGCGGCCTTCAGGGTTGCGGGGTAACTGATAGCGCGGGAGCCCACAATGAAGAGGGTGGCCTGTGTCTTGTGCTGAGCAAGGACGGAGTACAAGCGAGGCGAGTCGGGAGAAGGGCCATCTATGGAATACGAAGAACAAATGGATATAGTTGCGGTTGGTCAGGTGATCTGGTACAAGTCCCAGCTTTTCTCAACAACGTGTAAAGACAGACGTACCATCGTAGCTATATGACAAGCGGGCGTGAAGAAAATTCAGCGAAAAATATGGATTAGATTGGTTCGGCTTATATCATTCATGTTCTACCTGCCATAGACTTGCACCTACGTCAAACCCCAGGTGTTCTTCTGAGGACAGAAAGTGATATCGTCGGGTGCATCGCACTTCTGGCAGGTCCACCAACACTGGGCAGCGGGGATGGTGGTCAAGTCGGTGGGGCACACGCCGTCGTTTGACTGTGGGTACACAGGGACCTTTGTCATGTCAACCAACTTAAGCCATGCTACGACCTGAGGGTCCTGGACGAATGGGGTGCAATCGAGGAAGGGCCAGGCACCCGCAGCAATGGGTGCGTAGGTGGTAGGGCATCCACTAGGGACGGTTGTGTTTTGGCGCTTCTCGAGCTGGTGGTATCCGCCGCGGTGAGCAAAGACTGCTGTCAATGAGGCAGACAAGGCCAAAAGAGTTGGGATCAGCTTGACCATGGTTGTTGTGTATGGAGGGATGGATCGATGGATGGGTGGGAGTAGGAGTGGGAGTAGGAGTAGAGAAGAGAAGGGTATATGTATTTGTTGTGGAATGAGAGTTGTCTGTGCAGCGAAGGAGAGAAGAAAGAAGAAAGAAGACAACGGCAATCAAAAAAAGAAAGGAGATAAAGTTACTGGAAAAACTGGGAACAGGGGCAAACAAAGGACGGGGAAGGAGCGAAAGGGTGTGGGTTTAAATACTGAAATTGAGCAATATACATGAGATGGAGAATAAATTGGAGATGGAAAAATTGAATCTGTCGCCGAGTACAGTACCAAAAAGGAAAAGAGAGGTCCAGATGGACACAGTCGTGGTCGGAGAGAGAGGCTAGAGGAGGCCATGCTGAAGGAGAAAAAGGCTAAGAAGGGCAAGGCAAGGCAAGGCAAGGCAAGGAAAGGCAAGGCAAGGCTGGGCAAGGCAAGAGCAGGAGCAAGCCCAGGGAAGGACACGGTGCATCGACCAGACAGCCTCTCAGCTGTTCCTATTTTTAAAAATGGAAAGCGGAAGAATGAGTGAAGCAAACATAATCAGAAAAAAAAACACACTATTTAGTGTCCTGTCCAGCGGGTGGCCCACACCCACACTCACTGCCCCTCCTACGACGTGCTCAGGTCAAACAAATCTGCGCCCATTTGTGTCATCAAAATAGACCTTGCATACTCAGAAAGACAAAAAAAAAGAAGACACAGCCAAGTTCGATGTGGAGGGAGGTTTATCCAGCCTGCCCTCACACACAGACATGCACTGCCTGACCCTCAAAACAACACCAAACAACACACCAAACATAAAAAAAAGGTTGTTCCTGAAATCCACGAGAACTGGGTATATTGGACATTAAGCTTCCTCCGAGGCATGGATCGTGGCAAACGATGTAATATTACATCGTGTCTAATTGTTGTGCACCGAGAGAAATTAGAGAGTAAATAGTACCTGAGCGTCCAGCGCATGACCGCATGTCGATGTCAAAGCAACAATTTCCTCAACAGGTCCCAGCACGGATAAAATGCAGCGAGAAACGGACGTCTAAGGCCCTCTATCAGGAAGCTTCTCCTTACTTCCAAGAGAAAAACAGCAAACGGTCTCACAACGGAGTTCGTCCATGAATTCAAAGCAAAGAAACGTCCTTGAGTGGTATTATTAGCTTTTTCTCTTCTTTTGCTTACCAGAGATAAAAAGGTTTCCCATGATGAGGATGACGACGATCGCATGTTTGGGTTGTCTTCCTTTTCGCTCAAGCTTGACTCCTTTTGCTGTGTGTTTTTTTTTACTATTTTACTATTTTACTTCTATGGGCATCAAAGGTGCGAAGGCGAAATAGGATAAATGCGACCTTCCATAGGTAGGGAGATGAGGGACATAGGGATAAATAAAAAACGACGACCTTTTTTAATTATTGCGATATTAAACAGAAACAAGAAGAGCGATCGTCAAAGATGCCAACAAGGCGCATCCCGTGATAGGGCGAGAGGAACTGGCTGCATTGACGGCTTTGTCCACAGTTCCAGGGGTAGTGGAAGGGTCGGAAGACAGCTTGAAAGTGCCAGCGCCCTCCTTATAAGGCTTGCCATCGCCCAAGCAGTCGGCGATAGGCTGCATCACCAGATCCTTAGTGTTGTACGCGATAGGGAGAATACCGTTCAGCGCGACATCGACCTCCTCCTTGAACACTAGTGCATGATTTCAAAAATAAAGAGCCTAAGTTAGCAAGTTTTCTTCGCTTTTGTTCGTTCTTCAAATTATTTTTTTTAGCAAAGAATAGCCACATACAGTCATGCTGGAGAACGATAAAGCCAGTGGGCAGCTGGCGGAAGGTGGTCAGCCAGCCCTTGAAGATGTCGATAACAGACTGAGGGGTCGCAGTGCCTGCGGGAATGAGCCACTATGGATCGCATGCATCCAGAAGAGAGCGGGGGCAGAAATAAAGCATGTTAGCGCGTTGCGTTTGTCTGTACAGGGGCGAGGGAGGAAGAGTATTTTTATCTGCTTCGTGGGGGGTGTCTTACATCGTTGGTGTCATAGCCCTGAGTCCAAATCGAGGTCTTGAATCCAAGCTGTGTAGCAATGCTGCGAACACGAGCATCCACATCGCCTAGACAGATAGCGAAACAACAAAAGGGTATGGTGTAAGCTTCTGTGTTCCATGTTTTCTCATCTTTGGGTATCGTCAGCTGTAGAAACACATACCGTAAGGAGGGCGATAGTAGAGAGGGGTAACGCCAATGATGTCAAAGATGGCCTTCTCGGTCCACTTGAGCTCAGCAACGATCTGCTCGTTCGACAGACCCGTCATGGCCGAATGAGACCAAGCTTGTATCGAAAGACATTTGGATCATAAAGTTAGCTCCGTGTCCAGTGGATCTGAATACTTGATGATACGCACATTCAAATCGAAGCACTTACTGTGAATAGCAATGTGGTGGCCCTCGTTGTATGCGCGCTTCAGGGTCTCGGGATAGCTGATGGCGCGAGAGCCAACAATGAACAAGGTGGCCTTTTGGTTGTGGGCAGCCAAATTGTCATACAGGCGGATCGACTCGGGTGAAGGACCATCTAGCCGTGCGGTCATAAGACAATGGCGGGATTGATCAATACTTTGAAGATGTACGCCAGGCATGAATCATAAATGCTTCTCAGATGGTGTTCAGGTGTTCGATAGGAGCCCAAGCGGGCGTTTTTGTTGTCCGGCACGAAAGCAGAAAAGTAACGGGTCCTGAAACAGATCCGTGCTGTTGATTGTTGTGCCGCACACACCAGATCCAAGCATCCCGTCCGATTGTTGAAGTCCCGATTTTCTTTCTTTCAATGCTGTCCCAAAATAAAAAATAAAGAGTTTCTCTCATCGCCAACACACAACAATCGAAAACATACCATCATAAGTTAAGCCCCAAGTTTTCGCCTTAGGACAGGTGGTAATATCCTCGGGAGCATCACACTTTTGGCAGGTCCACCAGCACTGATCCTTCGGGATCTTGGTCAGGTCCTCAGGGCAGACACCGTTCTTGGACTGTGGGTAGACAGGAACCTTCTTGAAATCGACCAGTTTGAGCCATTCCTGGACTTGAGGGTCTTGGACAAAAGGGGTGCAGTCCATATCGGGGTACTTGCCCGCGGGCACGGGCTTGTAGGCGGTGCCACAGGTAGCCATGCCACGCTTCTCCAGGTCCTGGGGACCGTGGGCCAGGACGGCCGAGAGGGTGAGCATCAGAGTGAGTGATGAGAGCAATTTCGTCATGATTGGTCCGTGTGTCCTGTTGTAGTATGCAGTCGAAATGAAGGAAGGTTCGTGAACAACGAGGTGATATATGTTGGTTCGTGCGGGATGGTGAAGGAGAGGGATACGGAAAGGTGAAGAAGGTAAGAAGATGGGAAGCGCTTTCCTCCTATGCCCGGTATTTAAGAAAAAGAAAAAGGTACCCTGGATCGGTATCATTCACCTGGACCAGGGACCACCCAGGTGGACACCGAGGACAACCAAAATAAGCGATCTTTGAAACAGCTGGATGGACGGACATTTCTGCCTGTGACTTTACTGTAACGTCTCTCCATTTCTGATATCATCCCATCTCAACGACAATTGACAAAGCATATTTGTGAGTGACAATGGAGCAAGATGGACCAGACTACTTTTATTCGGCAGCCTTTTTCTTCTTTTTTTGCTTTTTCTTGCTACCTCCGCCGCCGCCTCCTCCTCGCCGCTTCTTGTGGAAACCCTGGCGGCCCTTGTCTCCCTCAGAGATCGATGGCCCGCTAGTCGGTTCTTGATATGGAAATGTGCCTGGGATCTGATCTGGGGTTCCAATCCAGCGGAGAACGAGATCATCATCAACAACCGTGCCTGATATTCCATTCGTGTTTTGGCTGCCACTGCCTTCCGCGACACCACTAATACTTCCTGACGAGTTCTCAGACAAAAGCTGCGGCGAAGACTGATGCGCCGCATGCAGATCGTATCTGGATGACGTCTTTGCCTTCCTGTTCTCGGCTTCATCTACAGCCCGGTAGATACTGGCATTGACGTCAAATCGCTTGTGTCCCAAGATATACTGGCCTGGTCCCAGTTGCATCAGCTTGCCGAGTACGTAGTGGATCAAGCGCATGCTGGGCTTGATCCACTCGCCGACTTCTCGATCCTGAGAACGAAGTTGGCTGGCATCCAGAACCTGAAGAGCCGGCAGGTCACTAAAGACACCGCCTAAAGGGTTCTCAAAATCCAAGTTCTCCGAGAGCTGGTTTGGGTATCGGACAAATTGGTTCTTGGATACATCGACTCGGCCCAAGGCCACCAACCTGTCATCGCGAATCCAGGTCGACATCCCACCATCCAGCCATGGAAGACTTGCCAGGTTCACCGGGTCCAATCTCGGGTGCATAATCCAAAATAGATTTGAGAACCACTTGACGCATCAATTTCTAATGACCCAGTAGATAAAAGGTTCTCACGTTAGTCTTTCTTACTACGACAACAACAACAACAACATAGTGCTCTAAGATAGGTTTACCTGGTCCACAAGGAAGCCATGCAGGCGATCTCGAATCAGGAGGCGCATATCACCAAACGTCCACAGAGAGTACTCAAAATTATCATTGCTGTTTTCATCCGCAGAGGTTCCAAGAAATCCTGCCTCCTCGACAACAGATACATGCCCAGTTGCGCTTGCGTCGCCTGCAACGTTTGCGATGTTGGCACCATCCAAGTCTTTGCCTTTGTCACCCAGCATTTCTCCTTGCTCTGAGGTCGACACAGTTTCTTCGCTCTTAATATCTCCTGCAGAAGTACTTTCCTTAGGGGCGTTCTCAGGAGTGGAATTTCCCGTTGGAACAACGTTCTCCTTTGGAGTGGTATCCTCCTTTGAGGTAGTGTCCTCTCTCGGATCAGCGTTTTCCTTAAAGGCAGTGCTGGTTGATGTAGGTGACTCGACCGAAGTCAAAATCCTGATATCTTTTGGAGGCTGTCCATCTAGCGCTAGTTTTTTCAATGCTCCATCGTAAAACATTTGGGTCATATCCATCGCCGTCATCCTCTTCTGTATCAAAGGTTTGTCGACGTAGATCCGCTTGTGCTTTTCACCTAGAATATAGAGAAGAGTGAAATTAGTAACACTCAATGATTTCTTTACAAAGGTGAGAAATAGGCATCGTTGTGTCCGTACCCTTGGAGTCTTCCTCGAGGACCACCTTGACAGGGATCTCCCATTCGGATGCCAGGCTAGGCAGCACTTTGGCCAAGGTGACGATCGTGCTTGCTGCCAGAGCAATATGTACATTCTGTTCCTTAACAAATTGCCTAATCAGCGGATCCTTTGAGACAGGGTCGGCTCTTCTCTTCTTTGGAAAATGACCGGTACGTCGGAAGTCTTTGTGCTTCCCATCCCCTGCTTCCACGTGATCCACCTCCGGGTCCGAAACCTTCCAATAGGAGTCGCTAACTTCAATCTCCTTTTCGACGGGTACTCCATTCTCATCTGTGGGCCAGATCGGTTTTGCAATCGAGATTTGGCAGATCTTGCCTTTCCGCGCCAGTAAGCCACGATTCCATAAAGCATCCGATACCCCTTTAAACCCAGCACTGGGAGGCACGTCTGTTTTCATTCTGCTCAGCACAGGCTCCTTTTGTGATCCTGAGGGCATTCCTGGTAGCCGAAGTCCAATCGTGCTCAAAAAGTCATAGTACTGGGGATAGTCCTGAGTCACACGATCTCTTCCACGCTTGAACTTTGGTTCCATTGCGCCTTTAAACGAAGGGTGCAGGTGGCTGGATAGCCTTGGCCGAACAAACGAAGCGTTCCATTTCCGTACCTCTGACCGCTCCAATTCGACCGTTTTCTGCAGCTGGATCCATCGCGCATGATCCTCAGGACCAATAGATGGTTTTCCAGATTTGTTGGGTGACCGCATTATCCTCTCGTACATGATGAACCGCCGATGGTCTTCTTTTGAGAGTGCCGATCGATGTTCATGAAAGAATATGCAAGGGTGGCGGTAGCTGACGGCTGGTGGGAGTTGCATCAAGGGCTGCGCTTGTTGTTTCTGAGGGACCTGTTGCTCCGTTGTGGCTTCCTGTTGTTTTGGTTTAGCATCCAGAGCAGACGTAAATTCGGGGTGATAAGAGTGGAGACTGGCGACTAAGTCCGTGATAGTGAGCTGTTTTTGCGTCGCTGCATGAGCACCGTCGTTCTGTGAAGGGTTGTCTCCGGTCGTAAGGGTAGCGGGTGTGCTGGTAATTGATGTATCCATTTTGGTGTCCATGTCCACCGTTATAGCTTGCTCGCGATCGAAAAACCGATCTGCTAGTCTCCCAGTGCCGTGGCTTGAGTACTGGTTGAAGGCATCTTCTTCCAAGAACAAGGATTTAGCCGTGTTGAGCCTGTAGCAATGAAGCAACAGAAAGTTAGCTCGAGCTGCATAAACAGTGTCTTTGTATTGCGAGGTCAAAGTCAAATCCCTACATGTCATGGTCTTCGGCCGACAACGCGCCCGACGAATGACTTTTCTCTGATGGAACAATGGATAAAAAAAAAAAAGTTAGGCGAGATAACAGCGCTTTAAAAGTTGCTCATTTGCAACAAAGATCAGACATTAGTGTGTTGTACCTTGCTCGCGGTCCTCCTGGTCCTCGTCCTCGTCTTCGTCCTTGTCTGAATCTGAGGTATAGTCCGAGCTGGAGCTCGCTCCGGAGTTGGAGTCTGATGTTGACGGGTCCTCTATTTTGTCGTCTCCTTCCGCTCCTGCTGAGGTCTGTTCAGACGCGATTGTCGCGAGCGTCGTTAACGACTCTGTGTCTGTCGGTGTCGCTGTAGGTACAATGGTGACCGTTGCTCGACCTCCTTTGCCTCGACCCCTTCCAACGAGACTACTACGAGGTCGACCCGGTCCAGTTCCGCTTCCACGAGGGCGGCCAGGCCCTCTTCCACTGCCACGAGGCCGACCTGGACCACGGCCTCGTCCACGACCAGGTGTTGTTGTGGTCTCCTGTGCAAGTGTGACTTCTGGTTGTGAAATTGCTTCCGTCGCGTCTGAATGAGCCTCTAAATGCGCTTCTGGAGCCGAAGAGGAGGGGCCATCCACAGCGAGTGACGCTTCCAACAGGCTGGTGCGACGGGTGGCTCTTGGCATCGAGGGATTACTGCGAGTTTTGTGGTTGTATGGTTGTGTGGTTGTGTAGCGGAATGTAGAGAAGATCAGCAGGTAGAAAACTCATTCTGAAATAGCGTTCGAGTGGCTTGGGAAATGGGCATTGGGTGGGTGCGTCTGCTCAAGTGAGCACAGAGTTGGAAGAAGCGTGTGTTGAGAGGCATTTCATTCCTTTTCCTTGCATCACCCACCACCCCACCCCCAGGCAAAAACAGCACAAAAAGACAGGACCAAAAAAGACAGAAATATGTCGGTAATGTCACCGCCAACTACACTCAATTCCAGGAGTCGACGTCCATCTTTACCGCCCACCATGTCTGCATTGACAGTTAGCACTCGACCTACACACTCACACTCGAATTGACTTTTTCTTTCCATTCTACTTTTCGGACAATGAATGCCGATGAGAATAGTACTCTGACTATGGTGACAATGACCCAATGTAAGTCTAAGAGAGAAAATGTCGCCGAACTGTGGCATAACATTGGGGCACACTACGAACTCAAGGGTTTTCGAAACGAATGTACGCTGCACTCACTAACATTGTTTCCGTAAATGGTATCACCCTATAGCTATGGCGATGACTTGGCGGATGAGGATCGCGAATCGCGCCCACGACTCATGCTGATGGGACTGAGACGGTACGAAGAGACCTTGTTACAAGAAGACTGCAGTGAACCACGACTACAAAGATTCGTGTCCTGACAACGTGGTTTGAATACCTATATTCACCAATAGGAGTGGAAAGTCGAGTATCCAGCGCGTTGTCTTCCACAAGATGTCCCCGACAGAGACCCTGTTTCTGGAGAGTACCTCCAAGATCAACAAGGACAACATCCAGTGAGTCAGGCTTCATGTTCGTTGTTCTATGGACACAACCGCAACGTTGCGACTTTAACTCAGACCACCATTTTCACAGCTCATTCATAGACTTTCAGGTGTGGGACTTCCCAGGCCAGATGGACTTTTTCGACCCCACATTTGACACAACGGCCATCTTTGGAGAAGTCGGTGCACTGGTATTTGTCATCGACTCCCAGGTAAAGAGGACTGGCGGTGTACGAGCTAAATTTCTCAAGCGAGAGGAGTGAGCCTAATCGTGTATTGGTTGTTCGTGACATGGATAGGATGACTACATGGAGGCATTGGCAAGGCTGCACTCCACTGTCGTCGCTGCGTACCGCGTCAACCCCAACATTACGTTCGAAGTCTTTATTCACAAGGTCGACGGCCTTTCTGAAGATTACAAAATTGGTGCGTGGTTGTGATCTTGTATTCTTACTCTTTGGTGACAAGGAGAACACGTGCAAACATGACTGACATTCGCGTGGATGACATCACACATCGTAGATACCCAAAGAGACATCCAACAAACAACCACCGACGAGTTGGCAGACGCAGGACTGGAAAATGTGCAACTGGCTTTCTACCTCACCTCCATCTACGACCACTCCATTTTCGAGGCATTCTCCAAAGTCATCCAGAAGCTGATTCCTCAGCTCCCAACCCTCGAGAACTTGCTCAACATCCTTTGCGCCGTAAGTCGTCTGTCTTGTTTTCGGTTATAGTATGAATGTCTGCAGGAAAAAATGTCCTAACCTTTGGCGCTCTATTAGAACTCAGGCATCGAAAAGGCTTTCTTGTTTGACGTCATTTCCAAGATCTACATTGCTACAGACTCGTCTCCAGTGGACTCGCAGTCATACGAGATTTGCAGCGACATGATCGACGTGATTATCGATATCTCGTCTATCTATGGGCGTGCCGCCATTGGCGCCAAGAGCCAGGCTTACCTCGAGGACCAGGAAGGACACGAGGATTGGTCGCACCGCCCTGACAGTGAAAGCCGCGGTGGTGATTATGAGGGTTCAAACGGCGACACTCACTCACAAGCACTTGCAACAGGAAGCCGCGCAGGCTCACTCAGCAACCTTCCAACACAGTCAGGAGGAAACCACGAGGCATTTTCGGTGATCAAGATGGGCAATGGCACAGTTTTATACCTGCGCGAGGTCAACAAGTACCTCGCCTTGATCTGTCTACTCAGGGCCGAGACATTCGAGAAGCAAGGACTGATTGACTACAACGTGCATTGCTTCAAGGAGGCCATGGATCAGGTTTTTGAGCTCAAGCGAGCGGAGCGCAACCGACGCGAGATGGAGGCGAACCAGCAGCAGCAGATCACCGGGATGTATGACCCATAGGTTCTCCTCGCAGTAATACGCTTCAAAAAAAAAAAAAAAAAAAAAGATATCAACGTCATTGTGTTACTACTCCTTGCGAAGACAACGGCATCACGATCGGTTTTGCCTGGGCCGTTAGAATGTGGAATGAACTTGTGGGTGGGAGAAGAGTTGAACGGTGTTCGTCGTCGTAAACAGGAGGAATAGGTGACAGTAGTGATGTCTAGGATAGTGGCATTGGTGGGATGACAGTAAGATATCCATCTGCTTCCTTCGTTCCTGTGAACTGGAGCCGGCACACGCTGTGCTCGTGATTTTGTGAAAGAGCGGGACATGTTTACCTTGTATAGAGACAAAGACAGAACTGAAGGCACAGTTCGATTTTCTCTTGGTGCAAAGATACCAAAAGAGAAGGATTTTGGCATTCCATTCGGCACCAAAGCACAGAAAGACAAACACACACAGACCACTTTCACTCACGCTGACTCTCACACTCTCACTGTCACTCACACTCTCACTCTCACTCTCACTCTCACTCTTACTCTTGGACGGGGAAATAAAGATGGATCATGGGCCAGACAAGAAGGGTAGATCTACTCTCAACAATTGAACATGAGGGTGTGGTGGGTTTATTAATCCACTGTTGATGTTCATTTGTGTCTTTATCTATCTCTTTTTGTCCGTTCTGGTGCCATTGTCATTCACCACCACGCACTCACTCAGTCTCACGTACTCATATGAGGCCCATTCGTTGTCTCTTCTCGTCCTGGAAACGACGACCTTTTCGCTCACTTTTCTTCTCTCTCTCTTGTCTACTCTGTCTCTTTCATTTCCCTGGTTCCTTTTCTTTCATCCCATTCCTGTCCTTCTCACTCAACCTTCACCTTCATTCCTGCTACCAATTATTGCATACCATATACCCTGAAGGCAACCTGACATTTGGAAAAGAAATAGCCCGAACTAGCTTGTTCTCCACCTCATTTTCTTCTTCCTTTGGCCATTGACACACCTTTGGCTCCATTTCTTCTTTCCTCCGCACGACTAAAACATCACACCTACTCATCAACCATCTCACACCTTGCACGAAACATACTGCACTACACATACATCCCCTTTGTTGGTGTAAGTAAACACGCACACCTAACCATTATCTGGTGAACAAAGACATGTTCATGGCGCATGGTCCACTTTACCACGTTTTGTCCTGGGCTGTGCGATCATTGGATTGGATTGGACGACATCACCCACCGACCTCTATCCAACCCCAGCCATGGGAGGGAGAGAGTTGATCACACATCCTATTGGCATATGGTGTTGAGGTTGTGCCTATCTGCCTGCCTGCCTGCCCGTCTATCTGCCTAGTCGGCCCTACTTTTGCTTGTGCTTTGGGAGCACTCCCCTCGTTCTTCCCCTCCTGGTGCCTCCTTTGCTTCAATCCCATTGCACAATGGCCCAATTGCACACTTGTTCACACACTCTCTGTCTCCTTCCCTCCTTCTTGTGTCCCCTGTGCTTGTCCCTCTCGCTCTCTCACTGTCTGTGTCCCTCATTCTCGTCTCTTCATTCTGCTCATTTGCTCCTGCTCTTTCCTGCTCCCTCTCTCTGCTCTCACCCTCACCCTCACCCTCATCTCAACACTGGTTTGTTGGTCATCCATCCCTCTCTGCAACACAACAAACGAGAGCAAAAACTCTCCTTCCACGCGGGTTCCAAAAAATATCGCACTCTCTTTTCGCTCATCATCCTAATTGTGCGGATATCTTGAAAAAGAAAAAAAAAAAAGAGCTGCACTCAACTTTCTTTTTTTTGTTTTGTCACTTCTCACATTCATCACCAACCCAAATCTCATCTCATTCATTCCTCCACCCTCTACTTCCATTGCTTATCACTCTTCACTAATCTCGACAAACTCACTCCCCCCACATCCCTTCCATCTCTTGATCTCTTTCTCTTCCTCTTCCTCTCATTCTCACTCTCTCTTCACGTTTGCTGTAATGGCACAGGCACCGTCTCCAACCATCCCCACCCCTACCCCCTCCTCCTCCACCTTGTCTCTGGACAGAGCCACCTTGAAGAATGCACACACCCCACGGCGGACCACGCCACAGTCACCGCTTGCCAAATCTTTCACCGCTCCATCCCTCTGTAAGTGTGTGTTACATACACCCTTTTTTTCCCTTTCTCGCACCTGGCCAGTGAAACGCGTTCAAGAGATCGCGTCTGTTACAAACATATTCAGGGCGAAGGGAGCGAAAGGCCCTCTCATTTCCTCGTGGCAATCACCTAAACACGCCAAACCGAAGACTAGGTTCTCACTGAGGGGATCACCAGGATGACGAAATGAATGAAGATGGCTCCATTCTGATCCGGTGGTTGGTTATGTGTGCCTATGTGCCCATGGACTGGAGGTGTATCGAGAGAGTGCCATGGATCATCGTGGACCGGACAAAAGGGAGCAAAAAAAAAGTATATGCCATACCTCTTGGTGTACTCGGAAGGGCCCCCTTCTCCCTATTCGCTCTTCTCACACGCACAGTGACCCGGTTATTATTATTTTTTATATTTTTTGGTGTGCTCCCTTGCACACACTTCACACACCCACTCACTCACACATGCACCACACTTCGTCATGCTCTTTTTGGCCTAATTGGAAGATAATAATACATGGCCCATGGGATAGAGTTGTACTCATACCCATACCTCCTTTGTGACTTCACGAATGTGTGTGTGTGTGTGTCTCCTCGATCTAGTCGCATTTCGAGTCGAGTCCCCGAGTTTGAAGTGGTGGCCACTGACCGTGGGGCATGTTCCTGTTTCTGGGTCATTTCTTATCCAACCGCTGTCTCCTTGTCCCACCATAAAAAAAAAAGCGAGTTTTGCGTGTGTGTGATGTGGTGAGGCAGTGAGGTGGTAGTGTATCTGTGTTCGTACGGGTGTGTGTTTGTTGTGTTCAGCTGTTCTCTTCTGTTGTCTTCTTTTTCTTTCTTTTTCCCCATCCCTCATCCTGATTCCTCTTCATTCGATCCAACACTTTTTTTCTTCTTCTTTTTCCATCAGTTCTTTGTCTGGGAAGCAGAGAAGCACAGCGCAAAGTAAACAAACCTTGCGAATACACCATGTTCTCTATGCACTCATACAACACAAGCATATGCACGGGGGATGGAGAAAGGCTGCACAGCGGGCTGATGGAGAAACCAACCATGCATGGATAACCAAAACATAAAAAAAGGCCGCCCAACGTCACACTTCTGACATCTGCTCTTTCCACCTTTTGTCGCTTTTTAGCAACGGGCACCTCGAACAAACCATCCACAAGCGACGAAGATCACGTAGCCTCCTTCAAGAAAATGCTCGACGATATCCTTGACAACGCATCGTCAGAGTCTCTCTCCCAAGGCCTGGAGACAAGTATCAGGAGTAGAATCGCCTCCACATCCTCTACTTCATATCTCTCTGCGTCAGCAGCCGCAGCCGCAGCAGCCACAGCAGCGGACAGGGCCCGTCTGAGCCGAAGCACAACCCTAGGCTTTCTCCTGCCCCAGCCAAAGACCAACTTTGCCAAACTCAAGGAGAGCGGACCATCTACCACCACCACAGTCGATATCGAGCTCCTGCACAAGCTTGAGGAACAGAACAGTCTTTTACCACCCCAAGTAAGTGTTTGTTTGCGATATTGACGATAGTAGATTGTCATCAAGGATGACATAAACCGAAGTTCGCAAATATCGATCGATTATTATGATGCTATGTGCTTTTCTTTTTCTAATCAAGCAAAACGCCATCTCCTACACAATAAACAATAGGAGTCGACTTCGTTTCTTCTGGCCCGGTTAGAGCGTCAACACGAGTTGCTCGACACACACCCCAAATCTGTCTGCATAGAGTCAAATACACTCAAAGGAAACCTCAACACCCTGCATCGCCTCATCGCAGAATCAACAACCCAGAACAACACCGCCGAAAGCGCTACATCGGATGTGGAGCGCAAGGCAAATGAAGAAGAGATTGACTGGGAGTTCTGGGGAATGCTTGTCCAGGATTACAATGCTGTCGCCAGCAAGCTGCCTCACCTCCTCTCTGCCAGAGTCCGCCAGGGATTGCCAACAAAACTCCGAGGACTCATTTGGCAGTCCATGTCCCAGGCCTCGTCGACATACCTCGAAACCATGTATACCCAGCTCCTCAAGGAGCACTCCCCATACGAGCGTATCATCCAGCGGGACTTGGCCAGGACATTCCCACAGGTTGAGATGTTCAAGGAAGAGGGTGGCAAGGGACAGGAAATGCTCCGCAACATTCTGAAGGCCTACTCGCTCTATGATCCCCATGTGGGCTACTGCCAGGGACTCGGCTTCTTGGTCGGACCACTCCTCATGAACGTAAGTCAAAATTTACTCAACCTCATCGGTTCTTGGCTATGTCCTATGTATTAATTTTTTTTTCTTTTCTGAACTGCGATTAGATGGAAGAGAAGGAGGCGTTTTGTGTCTTTGTCCGACTCATGGAGACCTACGACATGCGCACAATGTTCACACTCAACATGGAGGGCCTCCAGCTTCGACTCTACCAGTTCTCAGCACTGTTGTCAGAACACTTGCCCATGCTCCATGCCCATCTCTCCTTCCACTCAATCCACGCAGCCATGTACGCATCGCAATGGTTCCTGTCGCTGTTTGCCTACACCTATCCATTGCCCTTGGTCCTTCGAATCTACGACGTCGTTTTCTCTGAAGGAGCACCCGAGACCATCATGCGGGTGGCCGTTGCATTCCTGCGCAAGAACGAGGAACGGTTGATGCAGCTCCAAGAGTTTGAAGACCTGCTGGACGTTCTTTCATCCAAGCTCTACGACGTCTATGAGGACGATGCAGGAAGTGTCATCCGAGATGCTATGGCACTCTCCACCGAGATCTCAAAGGACAAACTGGATGCTCTGGCCATGACCTACCTTGCGGAGCTGGAGGATCAGCAAAAGCGCGCCGGAGAAGTTACCAGCAAACGATTCAAGGATCGATTCGGTACGACAAAAGCCAAGCCAGAGGCAGGATCAGCGACACCCTCGCCTTTGACTCGACAGGCATCAAAGCCAAAGTTGGGCCGCGCAGGAAGTCGTCTCTCGATCGCCGCCTCGTTTGGTTCGTCTGTGAGCCTGGTTTTGAGTAGCAGCGACGAAGAGGACGAGACAGCAAAGCCCCAACCTTCACGATCGAATGCCGCCTCCGACAACATGCTGCTGGATCAGATCCAAGACCTGGCCAAGGCCCTATCAGAGCTGCAGAGGGACCACGTCGAAGTCACGGAAGGATTGGTCTCGGCCAAGATGGAAAAGACAGTACACTTAGAGGAGATCGAGAGCTTGCGCAAGAAGGTCAAGGAGCTGGAGCGTCAGCAGAACAGGGCTTCGACTATGAGCGCCATTGCTCCGTCTGTCGCTAGTGTCAGCGAGGTGGGATCCTCTGTGACTTCGCCCCGCACCTATGCCCACGAGGATGGTCGTATGGGGCACCAGCCCAGTCATGTTCGTAGCCTCAGCTCTGGCACTTGGTCCACCCACTCACAGGATGATTGCGACAAGGAAGAAGGCAATATCTCGTCCGTCTCATCGTTGAATGTCAGTCAGGATGATCTTGCTACCAGACTGGTTAGCGTTGAGCGTGAACTTGCTCATGTCACCTCTGAGCTGGTTCATACCAAGGTCTCGGCAATGGAGGCCATGAACGAGGCCGAGTCGCAACGCACGAAGGCACATAGCCTGGGGAGGATCCTCTTGGACTCGAAGGAGGCAGTCGTCATGCTCCAGGACCAGCAGATGGTGCTACAAAACACAAAGATGGCCATGGCAATGGAGATGGACGCTCTTAGACATGAACGGGACTCTTTCGAGCGCGAGATGAATGTGATGCGCCAGCAGTTTGAGGAGACCAAGAGGCTTTGGCTCGAGGGCCAGGTTGAGCGACACACTCTTCAAGAGAAGGTCAAGGAGCTGGAAATGAACGCCGCCTTTGCCGCCTCATCATCGAATCTCAACCGCGGCCGAAGTGTACGAAAGTCGTTGGGCGAGGCAACCATGCTGAGCTTGATGACCTCTCGCAGCGGATCACCCTCACCATTGGCGTCTGCCCCAATGAGCCCGGTCTCGGAGGAAGCTGGTGCTTTGCCTCCTTTGTTTGGCAAAGATCTTGGACGCCGAGTATCAATCGAGTCTTTGGAGACGGCCCGTTTGACTGTCCGCCGGGGCAGCACTGATACCCAAGGATCCGGCCACTCGAATGGAGGACGTGAATCGACCTCAGCACCTAGACCAGCGGCGATGGTACGCAAGGGCTGGCCAAGTGAGAAGGCTGCCAATGCCGGTGTTGTTCCCAGTGCGCCTGCGACGAGCATCTACGGCACGCGCAAGTTTATGGTTGCAGAGGGCACGGAGACAAAGCTCAAGCGAAGCCAATCCAACAGGAACAGCTGGGTCGGGTCACTGAGCTTCCGGCGGTCGACAAGTGAAGCATAGCAAAAAAAAAAAGACATCACGTAGAAGACACGTACTTTACTCATAAAAAAGCACACACACAAAAAAAAAAAAAAAAAAAACTTACACTACGCGATAGTTCATCTGAACGAACGAGCTTTGTTCTTATTTACTGAAAGTCGAAACTGAGAACTGAAGGAAGTCAGTGGTTACTTTGGTTGTTTGCCACCAAATTTGTTTAACAAAGGCGGGGGGGGGGGAAGAGAGAACATTTTTCAGTACCGCAACGCCAGTGCCGCAACGCTTCTTTTTCGTCATCTCTTCCACTGGCCCTCTATTACATAGCATACATATTTGCGAGAGATGCGGGTGTTGCCAGTTGGGGCAGGACGAGTTATTTTACTTACTTTAATGCCAAGGCAAACTTATTCATCTAAAAGTGAGAAGCTGCGGTACTGGGCGGGAATAAATGAACCGTTCTGTTTGTGTGGCAGGTATGAATGCAAATGCGAATGTGGTGTGACCACGACAGGTTTGAAATGAAGAAGAGCAATGCTGTCCAGTGCAGGTTTTCACATTCTCATCTCTTGCAATGTCGTACTTGGAAACGCAAGAGCATCGCTCCATCATTTGCTCTGTGTAGTCGATTTTTTTTCCGCCACCAATTGACTGAGAGCCCTTCTTGATTTTGAACTTCCTCTACCTTCTCAAACTTCTCCTTCACCACTCTCACCATCCACAACGGGTCCAAGTACACCTTTTTTCCCTTCTTTTCTTTTCTTTTTAAAAAAAAGCTTTGTTGTGGGACAAGATCTGGAAAGCAGATGGATTGCTCAGAAAATGCCAAGGCAAAAACTGCAAAAAGCAAAAAAAGCAATAGTGCGAGAATATATGAATCGTCTGCGAGTCTGCAAAGTAAAACGCTGTTTGAAGACAGAAGACAAAAGTAAAAGCAAAAACAACTACATCCATGGTTTCTTCAAGGGAAGGGGATTCCTTCTTTGAGTTAGCGCTTCTTGAACTTGGATAGATCTGCCAACGCGCTCGTGCTCTTTGTTGCAGAGATTCCGGGTTGGCCCTCTCGTCTAGGGATAGGGCTGCTGGTGCTGCCGGCTGTCGAGTACTTCCCGCTGAGCAAGGACGATGGTGTGCTCGACCTACCGACAAGGGACGTGTGTGAGTGTGAGGATGGGGATGGCGAGCGCCGACGTTGTTGTGATAATGGGTGTAGTGACGAGGGTTTTGTTGGGTAGCCACGTCCATTGTACAGAGAGCTGGGTCGCTGCAGGGGTGTGCTGGAAGACGATGGGTAGCCGGACAGTTCTGAACTTGATCGCTGCAAGAGTCCGTTGGAACTGGTAGACACCACAGATCGCAATTGAAGTCCCCGGTCTCTGTCCTCGGGGCGAAGGGGTCGCTTGTCAGCCTCCATCAGGGCCTTAATGTAGTCGGACTGCTTGTGAACCGACGAGCTCTGCAACACATGCTCCCTCAGTGATGCCTCTGATGCGAGTGCCGCCAAACCGTCAAACGAGGCCACTTCCGCTTGGTGTATAAGCTTTTGGCGCTTCCTCTGCAGATGCCGATGGTGATGACGGTGATAGTGAACATGGCGGTGGCGATGCTTGTGCAAAGGAGCTTGATCTTCAGAGTTGGAAGTCGAGATTCTCAGTGCGTTCGAAATGTCTGGAGCAACAGATCCATGTGGCATCGAGATACCCTTTTCATCAAAGATCTATGTTTGGTGTTTGAAAGGCAGATTGTGGTTATTTGATGCCTGTCTTTTTTCTACATGAATGTCCTCAGATAAGGGTCTAGACCTTTTTTTTTCTGACCTTTTTCCGCTCAGCATTCCGCTCCTTGATCAACCTCTTTCCAGTCTCAAGCTGGGCTTGCACATCGTTCATCTAAAAGACAAAGAAAAAACAGAGCAAGCCGCTCATGTTAGTATAGCCATTAGAAGGCTTGAAAACTGACTTGCTGATGCGGTGTAAGTGTCCAACCTCGCGATCCTTATCCTTCAAATTTACAGCTGCCTCTTGCCACTTTTTTGAAAGTACCGCTGCATTTCGCTCCATGATTTGTTTCTCAACCTCGAGCCTTGCCTCGGCATCACGTTCCTAATAATGTTATATCAGATTAAGACGTCATCAGTAAACCGCTTCACGTGCCACGTTAGAAAGCCGGGTATTTCCAGACCACTTACTCGCTTCGCACTCAATCGTTGCATCGCGTCCAGATCCTGCATGTATTGGTAGAGTAAATCCTTCTGGGCTCGAATGTGGTGAACCGCACTCGACAGCTACATAACATAACGTAGGGTGGTGAAGGTTAACATCGCAATATAACCATATTGTCGCAGGAATACGGCATGAATTCTGAAAGCACACATACAGCTCTCTTTGCTTGCATCATAGTCATGCTCACGATGTCAGCTTCCTGCAGGTTCAAGAGTCGACGCTCATCCAAAGACGACGGCGGCATGTGTGGGGGTGGTGCTGCCAGTGGGTATCTTCTCGCGCCTAATTCGTTATTCAAAAAAGCTCGAGCCTTTAGTAACAAGTTTTGCGAGCTTAATTTTTGTCCGCATTTCTGCAGACAATGCAAGGCGAAGCGATAGCGGGTACAAGATATTACCTCGGTCCATAGCCGGGGGAGGGCTTATTTCCCGTCCTGGATACGGTCCTGGAATCCGCTGTCGGTTGGCGTGGTCCACTAAAGGTGTTTGTGGGTGATGTGGCGGAGGTTGGCTTGGAGGCAGGCTTGGAGGGAGTTTTGGTGTGGAAACGGGTGTTGACTGTCCATTTGCCTGATCCTCGTTCGGTAGCAGAAAAACGTCAATCTTCCAGTTGGCATCTTCGCCCCACTCAATAACTTGCTTTCTGATTTTGTCGAAAATGCTGCTGAGATGTGAAAGCGGGTCTAGTGCATCCTCCACATCCAGTGGCTCCTCGAGTCCTGAAACTGCTGTCATGGCCTCGTCGGTATCTCCGGGAGGTTGTGTTGTTGTTGTTGTTGATGTTGAGGTCTCAGCTATGGCCCTGGGTTTTGAAGAGGGTGCCTCCTCTGGCTCTGAGTCGAGATCTATAACAGTTCACAAATGGAGGTAAAGTTAAGTACTTCATGGGGCTGTCGTGTTTCCATTCCTGAAGCGCGAAATCCATTCACAAAGGCATTACCAATGATATGAATCGGTTCACTCATGAGCTTTGGTGCCGATGATGCTTCAGCGGGCGTACTTGCTGGTGGTGCAAGTGGTACTGGCGCCGTAGGTTGTGTGATCGAGGGCGAGTCTAATGTGGTACTTGTCGCGGTGGTGATTGTGTTTGGTGGCGGAATTGTGGCATTGGATGCCAATGACGGCGAGTTTTCCATGACCTATCAATATCGCGAATTCGCTTTCCCTCTGAGACGTGTGTACGAGTTGGATGGTTCAGTGTCCTCCTTGGCAAGCGAATCCTTAATTGTTGCTCTTTCTTGCGTCCTACAGGGGGCCTGGTGTCGAAATTGAGTCGAGTACGTGTGTGTGACGGAGTGATGGGGTGTGGGCGTGTGATCACAAAAAAAAAAAGAAATGATGGAGAGGGTAAAAAAGCAAAGGGATGAAATGAAAGCCACCTTCCGTCACTCACTCGCTCACTCACTTTCAGCTCAGTCCTCAGCGCACCAAAAAAGGCACAGAAAAAAAGAAAGAGGGAGGGGTCACGAATGACGACTGCCCTTCAAACCTTAATCGACTCTACCCATCACGAACAGCTGCAACCTTTTCGTCTTTCTCGTTATTTGCTGCCCCCTTCTGCTTTTCTTTCTTCTTTCTTCTTTCTTCTTGCTTCTTGCGTCTCAACTCCAACAACCCCTCCAACACCTCGCTCATTACCCAGGAACCAACTCCACTCGACTACCTCATCTTTTTTTTAACGACTAGCTGTAACCAGGAACCCGATTCACTCCATGAGGCAACCCATGTTCCTCGTGGCCCTGGTGGCCTCCATCTCAACAACTGCATGGGCACAGCTGGACTCTCCCGCCATCCGCGCATTTGACCTTACATCCCAGGATGCTCTCCTTCCTTCTGGCGCCTTCTCACCCGCCAGTCCACTCATGGCTGCACCCGAGAACTGCCCACCTTGCTTTAACTGTCTCCTGCCTGCTTTCCCTTGCTCACACTTCTCAACCTGCAATCAATATGACGGCCGCTGTTCTTGCCCCCCTGGTTTTGGAGGCGACAACTGTTCAGTGCCAGGTAAGGCCTCACTCTTACTGCCAGCCAGGAAGAATAGCCAGGATGTTCGGGACACACACTACACCAGGATTCATTGGTTGACATGACACTTATCTCAAAAGTCAAAAAGTCGACCAGCTAAGCTTTTTTTTTTTAGCTCATGGGCAGAGAGGGGCGAGTGCGAGTGTGAGATCAAGTGACCCCAATTTCATGTCTCTCACATCGCAACAAAGGACAGACCGTTTGTTGGGAATTTTCGATTCCACGCAACTCAAAAGGAGAGATGGGTGCAACCATACTTCATCCAACCTTCACTTCAGCAAGTGGTGCATACACAACAGTGTCACACACACGTTGTTGACATGCTGTTATCTCCGCAGCCTCAAAATGGACAATTTTGGTTTTTCGTGTTCAACAAGGTGCTAACTTTTTTTTTCTCCCTATGTCTTTTGCATTGCAGTATGTGGAGCGCTCTCTGACGGAAAGGACAGGCCAAAACGTGCGGAAGACGAGGTTTGCAAGTGCAAGGATGGCTGGTCAGGCATTAACTGCAATGGTATGTATTTTGATCGAGTACTATGCTTGGCTTCCTGAAGTGTGTTTTTAACTTGTTATTCTTTCTTCTCTTCAAATAGTATGCGAGTCCGACAATGTCTGCGATTCTTTGGTACCCAGTGGCAAGAATGGAACATGTTACAAGGGCGGCTTGACAGTCTATGAGAACTTTCAGCAGTGCGATGTCACCAGTACGTTTGTCTCTTGAGTCTCTTGGCAATCAAATCACCTGCAGAGACACTAAAATCGATGATCTCATTATTACGACTCTAGACCGCAAAATCTTGGATACCCTTGGACCTGACCAACCACCAGCGATCACCTTCTCGTGCAACCAGCAGAACAAGACGTGCGACTTTCAGTGTAAGCAAAAATATATTTTCTCGTCGTCTCGATGAACGGTGCCTGACAATGGAAATCCATGACTGATTGTTTTCTCTCGCTCCTGGTTGGTCCTGTTTCAATTTGTTCCTCCCCACAGTTTGGGTCGCTCAAGTCGAGTCGTTCTTTTGCCATCTTGACACATGTTCATTCGGTCAAGGTAAAAGCCGTTTGCTGGTCCTCTACGCTTCGCTGGAATTCATACCAATCAGCAATCGCTGATGCAATACTGACAATATTCGATATTGGATCTCAACAGATGTCAAGTTTGACAAGACGCTGACCAACTACAAGTGCGAGAACATTCGATGCTCGTGTATTCCCGACAGGATGCTCTGCGGCAAAGACGGAAGCGTTAGTATGTACACGAGGCATATGGGTGGAGGATAGTTGACTCCTGTCAGTCATGTTAATTTTTTGTATGCCGTCTTTCATACAACAGACATCGACGACTTTTTGGAAGAGGAGATCCATGGACCCGCCAACTTCGTTTGCAAGGATGACAACTCGTGTGTTTTCGAAGGTAAGGACAGCCCCATGGATGAGATGTGACGTATTGACACCATTTACCCAACAGCTGGACTGACGCAGCTTCATCGATTAGAACCTGCCATGAATGACTTGATCATGCAAATGTTTGGCGATCCGGCAATCTATCTGAACTGTCACAGCGGAGAGTGTCTTCACTATACTCAGGTCCCAGGCTTTGCAAGACCGCCTCGCCCCAACTACACCCTTGCTATCATTTTCTCGATCGTTGGCGTGTTCGCATTCCTCATTGGACTTGGAATAGGAATCTGGTACCTTGCCAGGAAGCCTCATTCTATGGGCAGGGGAATCATTGCTCTGTCTGACGACGAGACTTCCAAACTGATGGCAGAGCACATCCCTGCCGCGCTGATGTTCAAGGATATGAGCTACAGTGTTGGAGCCAAGGAAGTTCTGCGTCAGATCAGCGGCTTCGTCAAGCCTGGCCAAGTCATGGCCATCATGGGAGCCAGTGGTGCAGGCAAATCGAGTCTGTTGGACATTCTTGCGGGACGCCACAAGTCTGGAAACGTCGGCGGAAACATCTACGTGAACGGCAGGACCGTATCTCACCAAGAATACAAGCGAGTCGTAGGGTAAGCACACATCTTTCCCATTTTGTACAGATGTGCGCTGCTTGAATATTAACCCGCCACTTTGTCTAACTTACGATCGTCACTACCTAATAGATATGTCGATCAGGAAGATACCCTCATGTCAACTCTTACTGTCTATGAAACCATCCTCTACTCTGCTTTGCTCCGCCTGCCCCGGGATATGTCGTTCGAGGCAAAACACTTCCGAGTCATGGAAACAATGTCAGAACTCGGAATTCTCGGAATTAAGGATATGCGTATCGGTGCCAGTGGTCAACGTTCTATCTCTGGTGGCGAGAAGCGCCGAGTCTCTATTGCCTGCGAGCTTGTCACCTCGCCTTCGATCTTGTTCCTAGACGAACCCACCTCGGGATTGGATTCATACAATGCTTTCAACGTGGTTGAATGCTTGGTTACCCTTGCCCGTACTTACAACCGCACTGTCGTCTGCACCATCCATCAGCCTCGCAGCAACATTTTTGCCCTCTTTGATCAACTAATTCTGTTGGCCAAGGGTCACCTGGTGTACTCGGGCGAGACCAGGAATCTGAATGGACACTTGCGCAGTCTCGGACATCCCTGCCCCGAGGGATACAACATGGCGGATTACATGCTGGACTTGACAATGTTCAACGCAAAGTCTGCCAAATCAACTCCCAGCAGAACCAATGCAGGATCGATCAATGGACAAGACGAGCAAGATTCTCGGGCAGGCTATGGCTTGGCGTCATCCTCACCTACTTTTGAGCGTCGAACAAGCTTGGCGAACGACACTCTGCAATGGGAGCGGGAACTGGCTTCCCGCGAACACGATACCCCTCGATTGAACGGCGGTCAGAGTGCCAATGGACACCGGCCCGTTGGCCTTACAGACGACACGAGTATTGGAATCGACCCAGCGTCGTCCGGAGCAGCCAGTGATAGTGAGACCCAGCAGGAGCTCGAAGAAACCAACGCTCATCTCCAAGCGTTGGTCGAAGGGTTCCGACAGAGCCGCATTTTGCTGGATGTGGAGCAGCAGATTGACTTTGCAGTAAATGATAACCGCAACGAAACCGATCAGCATGGCCCAGGATCAGTTCACAGCAACAGTTCTGGCAATGGCAACAACAGGGCCATCTCCACCTACAGACGTGCCTCGTGGTGGAGCCAGTTCAAGATCTTGGCGGACCGAACTCTGAAGAACATTTACCGTGATCCCATGTTGATGTGGTCTCACTATGCTATGTCGGTCATTCTGGGCCTCTTGTGCGGAGCCCTGTTCTACAGAGTCACGAACGACATTCCCGGATTCCAGAACCGCATGGGTGTTTTCTTCTTTATGTGCGCGCTCTTTGGCTTTTCGTGCCTGTCGATCTTGCCCTCATTCGCACACGAGCGTATCCTGTTTGTGCGTGAGAGAGCAAATGGATACTACTCACCCTTCACCTACTTCTTGTCCAAGGTGCTGTTCGACATTGTGCCGTTGCGTGTAGTGCCACCCATGTTGATGGGTCTTATCATTTACACGATGGTTGGACTGGTCGAGGGATGGACTCAGTTTGGCAAGTTCTTCCTGGTCCTGGTTCTTTTCAACTTGACCGCCTCGGGAGTGTGTCTAATGATCGGAATCATCTTTGAGGAAGTTGGAGTGGCCAACTTGATGAGCAGTCTTGTCATGTTGTTTTCGATGCTGTTTGGTGGTCTTCTGTTGAATAAGGGTAAGGGTCGCTTATCTTTTTTTTTTTTTTTTTTTTTTGGTGGCAAAATTTATGTTGATCCAAATGGTGGCGCATTTTTTCTGTTTTTCTTTTTAGAATCGATTCCCGAGAAGCTGTCGTGGCTGCAGAAGCTTTCGTTCTTCAACTTTGCATTCGAGGCCTTGTTGGTGAACGAGATCACGTTTTTGCAGTTGATCCAGAAGGAGTTTGGACTCGAGATTGACGTAAGTTTTTTTTTTTTCTTTTTTCTTTTTTTTTGTTGAAAGAGTAAGGAGCTGAGCAAAGTGTGTCTGATGTTCACAACCCTGTCTTGATTTCGTGTACGCAACTTAGGTCCCTGGTGCAGTGATTCTGTCTATCTTTGGATTCAATTCGGGCGCCTACTGGAAAGATGTTCAGAATCTGGCCATCATGGCTGCAGTCTTCTTCTCGGTGGCGTTCCTCTGGCTTCAGTGGAGAGTCAACGAGAGACGTTAATCGGGAAATAATACACACTATATATTGTTGTCATATGTGTTATTTTTTTTAATGAGAGTGTGGGATGCCTTGACAAAGGTATATGCAAAAAGAGAAATAAATAATTAAAATACGTGAAAAAAAATAAATGTCTACGTTATTCATGGTGCTGTGGCTGTGCTAGTAGTGGTAAGCTCCCCGTTCAGGACATGAGAGCCCATCATCACGGGGTGTTGCTCCTGAGTGGGTGAAGGTGTGGGTGACGGGGAAGGGGATCGGCCGTTAAAGTAGAAATGGGACGATCGGGACGAAGATGAGGAGGTTGCGCTGTCAGAAGACGACGACTGGATCGAGCCCCAAGTATCGCGGTGGTTGCTCTGGCTCTCACTCTGGAACCACTGTGGCTTGCGGAAACGAGGCTCATCCAGGGGGCCAACGGCGCTCTCCTCGCTAAGACGGTGGCTGTTTAGTTGGATATGGTTTGTATCGGTCATTACGGACATTGTGCGCTCGCTGCGCTTGGATGCACCCGAGGATGAAGAGGATGAGGAAGAAGACGAGGAAGATGAAGAAGACAAGCTGAGACGGCGTGCACGATCAGCGACTGACTTGTCTTTCTCGTCCTCGCTGTCCTCTCTGCCGCTTCTTCCTCGTCTCTCCTCGATGTTATCATCGTTGTGAATATTGATCTCCCAACCAGACATATCGTCGCGAGTGTTGCGGACAGAATTGGACATCCATGACTCGGAGGTAAAGTCGGAGCCTCCAATGCTTGAGAGCATTGATCCAGCGCGGCTCTGGCGCATAGGGTGACGAGGAGGTCTTGAAGGGATCGATCCAGGCGTGACCGAGAGCGAATCCGAGGTCGAAGACTCGACAGGGATCGTGGTCATCATCGACATGCGGTAGGGGATCGCCTTGGGAAGATCCTCGTAATGGACATGATGCTCCTCTTCTTCCTGGTATTCAGTGACCGAGATGGTTGAGACTACAGTCTTGGGGCGTGCGACGGGCTCGCGCAGGCGGATCTCCACTGCTGGGGTTGCAGGGACCGAGGGGGTGGTCTCTTGAACAACCTCCTCAGTGGCAATGGTTGTGGTGACAGTGATGACGTTTTCATCTATCATTGGTGTCGGAGCCGCAGTCAAGACAGATACGGCTTTAGATACTTCGGAAGCCAGGATGGTTGCTTCCTTTGTGGCAATGACAGTTGTTTCTTCAGCAACGTGCCCAGCCTGATTGACAGCCTGGTCCTCATACTCGGACGCAGAATCATAGTCGTAGCAGTCGTAAATACTGTCAGCGTACATGGAGCGAATCGACTGTCTCTCCGCCAAAGTGGAGCCTTGGCGTGCAAGCACACCAGGGAAAGGAGAGCTCGGTGGCGCAGGTGACAGAGCAAGAGCTTGCGTACCAGAGCCAGTGGCGGAAAGCGACGGTGAAGGTAGTGGCGAGGTGGGTGCCTTGGAAAGAGAGAACGATCCCAGAGCAAGATTCTTGAGCGACTTGTTCTCAGCAGCGAGGGCGACCTTGTTGGGCGACTCGTCTGAGGGTGAAGGTGTGGAGAGGACAGATGACATGCTAGCAATCGAGGTGGTGCGTCCAGAGTTGGTTCCACGGCGGATCGGAGACAAGGGGCGGACAGTCATCGCTGCCAAAGACTTGCCTTCAGATTCAGCTACAAAACAATTGAACATAGAAATAGGTTAGCATTCTGTTATGATCAATCGGATGGACTACGTTTCATCGATGCTCTAGCGAAAGTAAAAATAAAAGTACCCTCATGTGGCAGAGGAGGCAATTCTTTTCCAGGGTTATGGAATCCAGCCATGACAGCATTCAACTGGCTGTCCTGCTCCTGTTCCTTGGTGGGTGATGAAGGCATGAAGATACCGAGACCAAAATGGGGAGAGTCTGCCGTAGCAGGCTGTTCGTTCTCAGGCTGTGGCATGGGCTGGGACTGAGCTTCGGTCTCGACTTTGGATTGCTCTTCACTACTTCCTTGGCGCTTGAAGCTACGCTTCATGGAATTCTGGCGGGTCAACACCTGAGCAACGACAATGCCGCCTACAGATGACACATCGGAGGAGCCGCTGATGACGGAGGCGCGCGAGTCCAGACCAGAGTTGGAAGAAGCGGAAGCGGACGTAGTTGACTCGGAAGCAATCTCAGCGACATCCAAAGGCTGTGATCCTTGTTCCTCCTTGGCTGAGAGGACTTCCTTGTTTTGGCTATGTTCATCAGTGGCTTCATCCTGATGGGATTCCAGTAGCGACGTTGGGGTAGGAACATCGTTAGTTGCAGTCGAAGGTTGATCATGCTCGCCTCCTTCTTCCTTGACAGTCGTGCCTTGGAGACGTTCGGCAATCGAAGCAGCTGGCTTGTTCTTAGTCGAAGCCATGGTTGATCCGGAGGCCGAGCGCTCGAGCTTCTTGCTCGACTGCACGCTGATGACTGATTTTGAAGAGTCAAGCTCGTCGGCTCTGGGGTCAAAGTCCCAGCGGGGCACAAAGAACGACTCGCCTGTACCGTCCTTGACCTCCATCATTTCGTCCTTGTCAAAGGTTCTGCTGCCGAATTTGGCCTTCTTGGCTTTGGCTTCAGCATCAGCATCAGTTTCCTGTTGTTGAGCATCAAGAGGCGTATCCTCTTCGTTCTCGTTTTGGGAGTCGTATTCTTGCTTGTCCCCATCCATGAAGTCGTTAGGGTCTCGTCGAAGGTGCATTGGGCCAGGACCGACATTGTCACGGGTTGTGTTGCTTCTACGGAGGGAAGCTCCAGCAGCGCCTAAGCTGAAACCCTGGTGCTGCTCCTGAGCGAGATACCGAGATCGAAGATTCTCCTCTGAAAAGAACTGGACAGGTGGACGGTTCACTCCCTCACCATATGCGCCTTGGCTATGTTCTTGGACATGTTCCCGAGAGGAAGACTGACCACCGTGGCTGGGGCGGTGCAGCTTTTTGGCGATCTTGCTCTTGAGCGCCTTGAGTTGCTTCAGACCTCCCTTCTTTTCAGCGTCGCTCTTGGAGCCAAGGTTTTCGTCGCGGTCGGAATCATCATTGTTGAAAGCACCGTTGGCGGCATGGCGAACGGCCCTGCGCATCTTACGCACTGTCTTCTTGATGCCCTCACCACCGCTGGTATACTCTGACTTTGTTCCAGCGTCGTCGTTGTCGGATTGATCTGCAGGCCGAACAATGGGGACTGTCTTGATCTGATTGGTAGTCGAAACAAGCTTGGGGACACTGATGACCGAGATTTGCTTACGATGGCGAGATCCTTTGCGGCGTGGTTTGGAGTGATCCGAGCCATTTCCAGACAGGTTACCATTGCTGCTCTTCTGCTTCAAAGGTGGGTTCATCGCCTTTTCCTGGAGGAAGAGAGCCTGCTGCTGCTGGATGTACATGATGTGCGCAATCTCTGCCTCGCGTGATTTGGGGTCCAATGTGCCATTGAGGTTTGGTGGTTGTGGTGCAGAGCGTGTTGGAGTAAAAACGCCACCGTTGTCATCATCGCGCTGACGCTGTTGGCGACGACGACGCTCTGAATGGTCTTCTGGTCCGGAGAGTACATCGCCGTCAGTGTCGTCGTTGAGACCTTCGTCTTCATAGTCGCCATCCTCGTGGTGGTCCTGGCCCTGGCCCTGCCCAAGCTCACGTCCTTGGCTTTGTCCATGACGCTCATATCCATGGTTCTCACCAGGAGGTGGCATGTTTTCATAACGGTGGAAGGGGTGACGACGACCAGGAGAGACGGGTGATGTTAAGCCCTGAGGCGAGAGAGGACCTTGCCCTTGCTGGTATTGTTGACCTTGTTGTGGCAGGTACTGGGTTTGAGCTTGTTGGGGCGGGTGTTGTCCAAGAGGCACTTGGATCTGAGGGTGAGGAGCCATGCGTCTGCGAGAGCTCGATCGCTGGAGCGTGGGGTCCGAGTTCAAAAAGTTAAAGCTGCTCTGAGCGGTGGCGGCTGATGGTCCCATGCGAGGCGACACCACTGGCGAAGGGGGCACAAGCACCTATGCCGTTCGGAGAAAATTATTAATAAAAAAGTCGTCAGTCGACCGATGCTCTCAACAATGTCGCTTTCGCTCCTTTTTTTTCCTTTTCTTGTTTTCATTCCTCCTTCCCTGCAAAAGGAGATGAGATGAGCTTTACTTTGTAGTTGGCCGAGTCGCGGGCAGTGTGGGCCATATCTTTGTCGAGCAGGTCCTGTGAATGTGGAGGAGTCGCCATCTGCAGGGTGAGATGAGAAGCAGTATGTATCCGTCAGTTTATGTGTGCGTTGGTGTGTACATCCCATCCTATTTTCTTCCATTTTTGCCACCATCTCTTCTTCTTCATCGTCGTCATCTTTTCCTCAGCTAGCCTCGCCTTGTCTTGTCTTGCCTTGCCTTTCTTTTCCTCGCCTTTCCGTTATCCCACCCTTTTGACCACCACATGAATTCATGTGGCGCAACACTACTAAGGCAATGCAATTTGGCCACACTTGAGCCCAACCACATCGATGCGTGCGTTGTGGTGGTGCATATCCCACGTTTTTTTTCTTGTCCCGCTCCTTGTTGCCACTGTAAACAAATAAAAATGCATGTACGCCCAGGCATTGCACAAGTATGTGCTCATTTTCTTTGTCATTTTCAGTTCTTTACCTGTTGTGTGTGACCAACAGAGGAAGGGTCAACCGCAGGTTGGGTTGGATCGCTCGTCGAGACGGGTCCCTGTCCTGGTGCCCCCGGGCCTTGAGATGGTGCGTGAGCCTGAGACGGTTGAGCCTGAGCCTGTGCCTGTGCCTGAGCATTGGCATGAGCATGAACAGACGCCTCCTGGCCTCTTGCGGCGGCGACAGCGGCTCTTAAATTAGAAGCAGAGCCATAATGGGCGAGCGCATGAGGGGCGTATCCTCCCGAGGTCGAGGATGACAAAGGGGGAGGAGAGCTCGGGCTTGCTGCGGCATTGGGGCCAGCAGGTTCCCAAGTTTGGTTCAACTGCTTACTGCTGGAGAGATAGGCTGCATCCTTGGGGCCATTCTTGAGAATGGAGACATTGCGCTTCAAGGGCGAGGGCGAAGGGGATGGAGATTGTGTTGGAGATGGGTTGCTCGAGCCCGATCGACTGTGGGAGCGCAGCAAAGGCGATGAGTAGTTGACCTTGCTGTTGGAGCGCTGGAGGGAGGACCCCAACAGTGATGTAGAGTCGGATGCGTTACCATTTGTCTTGGGTGAGGAGCCAGGGTAGTTGTCCTGGGAATTGTTGTAGTTGTAGCTGTTGTTGTTGGGGTCATAATGCTGGGGATAATGCTGGGGAAGTTGGGTTGAGTTGTCGTTTTCGCTGTATTCGGTTTCGGTGTTGTTTGAGTTGTTGAAGGATTGGTTCAGTGTAGATGAAGACGGCTGCTGCCGGAGACCGTTTTGGGAGAGTTGGCGTCTCAGACTCGCACCTCTTGTGGGAGTGCCTGGCCGAGGCGAGGGCGGAGGATGGGCGTTCTTGACTGGAGGCAGGATAGGCGCAGGTCCTCGGGTCTTGAGATCAAGGGGCCCCGAGATGAGTGGACCTGAGCTGGAGGAGGACATTGGAGGAGGCGTGGCGTTGGCAGGAACACTTGGGGTCCAAACAGCAAGGTTTTGGATATGTTGTTGTTGTTGTTGTTGTTGTTGTTGTTGTTGTTGTTGGTAATTCTGGAGGGCGGGCATATGGCGGGATGCACCCGGGGAAGGTGGCTGACTAGAGTAGGGGTTGGACATGACAGGCTTGGGTTGTGATTGAGACTATTTTTTTTTTTTTT